>OZ007506.1:747562-812562 GCA_963931865.1 Axinella damicornis | reverse complement strand
TGAGACTAGATTCCTCCACCACAATATTAATTTTGAGACTCAACTCCACACCACCCGGTCTTTCAACCCACAGGATCTCCTGAACTGATCAGACTCACTCTGAAACCCAAGGGTGCCATAAATGGTAACACTGAACACACATAGTGCTCTCTCTATTCATGCATTGTTCACACTGTGTTTCTGTTGGGAAAGACAACTTAGGCGACACAAGGGACCAATCAGCATGCAGCATGGTGATGTAATTCCTCCAATTGCCATAGTGAAAAGATATATTCACATACCATGTCGATGCACTCCTCTTTGGGGCTCAGTAGATAGATAGATAGATAGATAGATAGATCGATCGATAGATAGATAGACAGATAGCTAGGTGGATTGATAGATACATAGATAGGTAGATAGATAGATAGATAGATAGATAGATAGATGGATAGATAGATATGGATAGATAGATAGATAGATAGATATAACAAACACCGGAGCAATACAGCTGTCTTACGTGACTAGTTTGCTGTGTTGTCCATCCAGAGGTGGAGACGCGCCAGGTGACACTGTGGAGGAAGCCAGGGGGATTTGGGGTGCACTTATCTGCGGGACTGCCTCCCATTGTGGTCACCTATGTGGAACCAGGTACGCACAATCAGAGAGACCGCATAACATAATGGTTGATGGAGGATGCACTTGACACTGAGATGTTTGGATTATGTATTCCTCTCTCTCCCCCCAGGTGGTGAAGCCGAGGCAGCGGGAGTGTGTATAGGTGACGTGGTGCTGGAGGTGAATGGTCAGGACTGCCGGGAGGGGGTAGCGGGGGTCTCCGTGGTGATGGGACTCAAGATGCTGATCCAGCAGGTGAAGGTCAGCAGCAAGAAGACCAGCTCTGGGGTGAGAGCATGCCTAGCTCTGAACAGTTAGTTGCGCTCTGAACAGTTAGTTGCAAACAAATCGGGGTGTACATCCATTTGAAGTGAGGGGGACTTGTCTCCATACAGGATGCTGATGAGAGCTCCGAGTCTCCTGGTGAGGAACCTGTTGATGTAAGTTTGCATATAAACACCATCGGAAGCCTCCCACTTTTACACTCTTCCCAGTACTGGTTCGTCTCAGAAAGATACTACATTGTCGTGTTCCCAGATCATCAGATCTGGCGATTATGTACCTATATGTATTGTTGCCATGGATACAGGATGCAGCATGGCAGAGGATCAAGGCCAAACAGGATGACATGGACTCGCAAGCATCCAATGTAAGTCAAAGCAGGTGGTCGCGATCTCCGTTCCCTTCAGACCCTCCCAACCACACACATGCACACAGGTTGAAGTAACCTTCATCGATGACGCATCTGAGACTGGCAGCAGAGAGGTCAGTAACTCCTTCCCAGGTGTACGGGAATGAGACTGCACCACTCAACACTCACCATGCACTCCATTTACCACAGGATCTGGTGAATGAGGTTCAAAACAAAGTCGCTACTCCAAAACCTGGACCAATAGTGAGCAATAATGGCATTTCTTGTCTTTGGCAAACGAACACCGGTTTACATGTAAACTGTAACACACACACACACACACACACACACACACACGCACACACGCACACACACACACACGCACACACGCACACATGCACACACGCACACATGCACACATCACACACACACACACACACACACACATTCAGGAAACGCAGATCAGTGACAAGGAGTGGGTCCGGATGAAAGAGCAGCAAGAACTTCTGTTTGACAAGAATGCTCCGTCGGCCATCATCCAGGAAAAGGGGAAAGAAAGACGAAAGAAAACCAAACGCAACAAACAGAACGAGATAGTGCATTCCGAGACAATGCCAGCCATTGGCAGTAGTGGGGAGGGAGAAGGGTTGCTGCAGACTCCCGATCAGCAGCCAGGGAAGAGTGCGTCCAAGACCTCTCCCTCCTGGTTTGGTAAGAAATCTGGCCCAAAGATAAAATCTCCAACTATGGGAGATATAGCTGGCGAAATGACAACTCCAGAGGCAGTCTTGACATCCCCTGGCAAGGGGAAGGAGAGGTCAGGGAAGAGAAAGAAAGGTTCTAAGTCGAAGAAGAAGTCACTGTCCACGGAGAGTAAGAGAACAGTTCAGAAGGAGGCAGGTGACTCTATGGAGAGCTACGATGGAGGATTATCACCAGGGAGAATGGGCGGTGCCAGTAGGGAGGAGACCCCACCCCAGGAAGGTGTGGCATTATGATACACTAACTACTAGTTTCAGTCAAGTGTAAGTATCCTCACTCCTTCCCATCCTCTCTTCCCCCCTCCCCCCAGACAAGATACATGGTGGTCATACTCACGTGAGCAACATGGGTCCTGACCAAGTGCGCAAGTTGCTGGGCCCCCCCTCCCTCGCCCGTCCCCACCGCTCTCCCTCCTATCACACTATGGAACTTAGCCAAGAGAAGCCATTCAGGGACGAACTACGACAGGCAAGGAGTGAGTACGACATCACCTCAACTGCTACAGTGAAAGTGGAGATTGACCCCAACATGAGGGTGAGCAAGTCTGGGAAAGTGATTGGGCCCTCCAGCCGGGGGTCAAGCCGACGCCCTAGTATCTTCGACCAGTCTGCTGCGTCCTCTGAGGGAGAGTGGGACGATGGTCATGTGACTACAACACCACCATCAAGGTCCCTTGAAGGTGGGTGACATCATCATGATGTCATTGCATGCAAACCTAGGACATTATTACTCAACTGTGCTTCATGCAGTGTCCCCCGCAGCTCCCACTGCTCTTGACCTCTCCGCCATTCCAAAGATGGCTCCTTCGCTGGGACTACAACATGGTCATAATCGGAGGGACCTGGCAGCACGGAGTTCCTCCAAGCGACGTCCGGCCAGCATGAAGAAGACACTTCTACTGGACAGGGAAGAAGGGGAGAGGATGGGGATGCAGAGAGTATCTCTCTCGGAAGAGAGGAGACACACTCTGCCCACACATGTACAGGTGAGACCGGACAGCTGATACACTCGTGACCACCACAAGATGTTTGTATACCACTCTGTGTGTGTATACCACAGCGTATGTACTCTGTATACCACAGTGTATGTACTCTGTATACCACTCAGCAGATAATATTATACTCTGCATACCACTCTGTGTATGTACTCCGTATTATTATATATGTACTCGGTATAAAATAGCCACGTCTTCCATTTCACTCGTGACAGAAGGCGAAGCCAGTGAGGGTGACCGTCTCCAAGTCGAGGAGCCTGGAACAAGGTGATGCCACAATGCCACCCCCAACCTCCAGCAAGGAGAGAAATAAACAGGAAAAGAAACCGCAAAATTTGATTCTCCAAGCCTGCTTGAACAACTCGCCTCGTGTGGGCCAAAAGAGTTACGACACATCATCTGGATCCTCTGCTGACAAAGTGTCCCAGGCTTTGAGGAAGCAACAGAGCAACGAGAGTGAGACAGAGTCGCCAGAGTTCTTGAGAAGGCGACACACTCTGGGCGCAGTGTCGGGAGGGTTCAACATCCTGGCCGAGATCAGAAGCCAAAAGGAGAAGGAGAAAGAGAGAGAGAAAGAGAGAGAGGAGGAGAGAGAGGAAAAAGAGGAAGGAGAGGAAAGGTCTGTGGCACGGAAGCTGTTTACGAGTGATACACTGAAGAGTGAGTCGGAGAAAGTGGAATTGAGTGAAGAACTCCCCAGAGCATTGGTGTCTAGCAGTGGAGGGGGACGGCCTAGCAGTGGAGCAGGACGGCCTAGCAGTGGAACAGGACGGCCCAGCAGTGGAGCAGGACGGCCCAGCAGTGGAGCAGGACAGCCCAGCAGTGGAGCAGGACGGCCCAGCAGTGGAGCAGGACGGCCTAGCAGTGGAGCAGGACGGCCTAGCAGTGGAGCAGGACGGCCTAGCAGTGGAATAGGATGGCCTACCTCAGCATCAAACCGCACCGGGAGGATCAAGAGTGTGGACAAGCCGATCAAGACACTGGAGATCGCAAGTGAGCCGGAGGCCAGTGCTGGGAGCAGTCCCCCACACTCCACGCCCCCCAGAGCAGAGAGGCCTCACCGGGCCAAGAGTGTAGAGAAGCCAGTGAAGACTCTTGGGATCGCAAGTGAGCAACCTAATAGGACCTCTACCGAAAGCAAGCCTCCAGCATGGGTGGCCATCGCACAGGTATGATGCTGCAGGTTGTATACCACTCCACAATCCCAGATAGACCAGTATTGCAAGACTTGCAAGAACAAAGAACAATGCACGGTCATTGTCTTGCAAGATGTTGCTGGAAGGTCTTTGCAAGATCTTGCACGTACGGCACACTGTGTCACAGCGACCATGCAAGAATTGTGTCTGCAAGATCTGTGCAAGATTCTTGCACTTTCTTGCAAGACTGGTCTACCTGGGATGTCACTCTGATCTGTACCTCTCTACTCTGTATACCACTCTGCATATTCCGTCTGTATACTACTCTCCATACCGCGGCATGTGCTCTGTATACTACTACAGGGTAAGCACAGGAGAGTCAGTGCAGTATACACTGATCCGGAGCCACAGATCATCAGCACTCAGCCACACACAAACAAGGTGGGAATGTACCAGGGGTGTGTCTGTGGGGCGTGTCTACTGTACCATGGGTTTCCATATCTACCTGCCCAGCGCTGTACCATATATGGGCAGGTGCATTTGTATCATGTTTCATTCAGGTACACTTCCAAATAATGCAGCTACACAATGTAGGAACTGTTCTCAGTAAGGGCTTGCCAATCACAATACCTCGGTATCTCGATCCCCCTCTCTTATTTCACAGATACAAGAATTTCCCCCCACACCTTCACCTTCCTCTAGTGACCAACCTCCCTCCCCCTCCATCTCCTCTGTCTCCTCCACACCCAAGAGTACCAAGCCCAGCAAGGTGGAGAGCTCCCTACCAAAGCGAGGCACTGTCAAGGACAGAATGGCTCTCTTCCAGAACCCAAAATGAAGATAGTAAAACGTTTTATCCCCGATTTTGTCCAAGTGAATGTTTAGAGACCTGTCCACAGAACTGTCCACATGTTATGCTTATCACTGAATTATGAAACAAACAAAAAATAGTGCAACAATAAAACTAATAACACTATTGTCACATTTTGGTTTTGATCCTGCGGGTGTCCCTCCCGCTCAGTCTCAGGACACCATTTTTGAATGTTCCCACAGGAGGATCCAGTGACTTGAGTGTATCTTTCCATCGACCTTTGCCCCTGTGTGTGTGTGTGTGTGTGTGTGTGTGTATGTGTGTGTGTGTATGTGTGTGTGCATGTGAGAGTTTGTGTATGTGAGGGTGTTGTCATGGAAACAATAATTATGTCATGTACACTGCAGTCTGCAAGCCAGTAAGTCACCACACTGCCACAATACACTGCTGACTCACTTGAGCTTCTTGTGTTCCTTTCTTCTCTTTGTGGGTGCCATTTGAGTCAGTCGCAACTGCCAAGGAATGATCACACCATCAAAGGCATTGAGGGTGCACTGTAGCCATCCCTCCAGGCCCCACCCAGCTTTTATCAGTTGCAATACAATACAGAAAAATGGGGAGAGCCTGGTATATAATCTTACGTGAGCAGAATGAAAAGGCATGTTGTAAAGCATGATAGTCGCTCCCTGCTTGCAAGATACATGTGGAAAGTTACCTGTTCTTCTTGCTGTTCTGAGCCTCAGTGCGCTCATGCACAACCAGTTGCTATACGCGATGACTATAGTATGGAAGCAGTGAGCACCTGGTGCTAATCCACAAAGACAGCAAACAGGCAAAGTCCACAACACAGAGGTCACAAAGAAGCTCCTGACATGCAAACTCCTCCACTGCCTAATTGTTATAGGAAACAGCTGACAATTCCTCACTTCCTCTGCCCGTCTCTTCTCCTTGTCCCTCTTGGCTTTCATCACTCTCTGATAGTGAGGGTACGGCACATACTCCGACTTGGGAACCTGCACGTGAAGAGGCCACACCACAATAAGTGGACCCCTAGAAATGATATGTCCGTTTTCAAGGCAGAATATGGTGTGTCATAATGCAACAATCACCATGGCATCAAGAGAAGGAGCTGCTGCTGAGACAGCTGCATCTCTTCATACAGCTGCACTGCCTCAGCTAGGACCGGACATCCACAAATATTCCCCTCTCCATAAAGGTGGAAAGAAAGACCAGGGAATTACTGCCCTATAAAGACGCAAACGCATGTAATTTACCACCTTGAAGCCTCAGGATCACTTATTGATCGACAGCATGGGTTTCGGAAGAGTTTGAAACCATTAACTCCTGGGCAAAGACTCTATTTGACACTGTTCCACATCAACGTCTTCTACACAAACATGGAAACTTATGGAATCCACGGTCCGATAGAAGGCAAAGGACTGTCATAAATCTACAAGTGAGTAAGAGTGAAGTCAGGAGACCCACAGGGGAGCATCTTAGGTCCAACACCCTTTCTGGTGTATATATCCAACTGTGTAAATTCCTCCATCGGAAGTTATTTGCGGATGACTGTGTCGTGTTCCGGCGAACTGATGACTCAGATGACGCAAGAGGATCTGGATACCCTCAATAGATGTGAAATGGCTCTTAACGTAAGTGCAAAGTCACTCTCAAAAGGAAGACGATTGTCAGTCCTCTCTGCCATCTGGCTGGAGAGCCACTTGGCGTCATGATTACGCACAACCTGACTAGGTCAGAGCACTGTTCAACCAGTGAAGACAGCCAGGTTAGTGAGACGAACCTTGCAACTGCCAGACCAAGAGTGTGGCTTATGCAACCCTTGTTAGGCCCCACTTGCCATTGGAATACTGCTGCCCAGTGAAGAGTTCATATACCAAGAAGGACATCACCCAATTGGAGAGAGTTCAACCCATATAATAAGTACTGGATATTGGGAAGACTCCTAGGAGTACCTCTGTACAGTCCTCAAATGGCCAACTCTTCAGTTGCACCGAACCTACCCCAGTCTTTTACAGGGGTGTTGATGCCATCCCCTTTGATGCTTTCTTTGAACTATCTGCCTGTCAGTCCACTCGTGCAACACAAAGCCTGTGGCGAGAGGCTGGCCGGCGAGACTATAGGGATACCATGCAGAATGGCAAAAAGTAGGGAAACAATTAAGGTAGGGATGATTGCATAAAACAGTTCAGCATACAACCCCACCCTACATATCTTTTTCATAGTACGCGTATTATGTGGAAAGATATGTACGGGTGGATCCGGAGTTGTCTGGGTACGGGGCTACCTTATCCCTACCTAGTCCCGTGGTCAGATGCTGACTAAGCCCAACCTTGTTTCCCTACTTTTTCGCTGTTCTACATCTTTTTTGTCTCGGCACCGAAGTGCCGAGACACAGTGCTGGATGCGTAGGTACGTACGTGGTACGTGGTACGTACGTCGCTTTTCGCAATGCGCCCGCGCAAGTGCTGCATGCATGCTCTACACCCTTAATAGGGTGTCAAACGTATTTATAACGTGCAAGTAGATCTTCAAATATGATTATGGGTTTGCATGGCTGCTCATGAATCCTCTTACCAAGACTGCTGCTACGTAGCTCTAATACTTAATTCAGGACAATGAATACTCACCCATCCAGTGTGCTGCACTCAGCCATCCCAAGTGCATACTAAAGCTCACTCCGCTCTAGCTAGCTAGCTATAGGCCTATAGATAAGTGCTGAAAGAATTGGCCAAGGTGTTGACTAAACATCAAGCCCAGACACGACCATACTGCTTTCACCCTTTGTCCTGACCCACCCCTTGCTCACACAGAACCTCCAAGGATATTGACGCTCACTTAAGCTGAAAGTCTCATAGCTAACAGATTTTGCAGTCATCATAAAGGGTTAAGCAGCTGCCATGTCCTCTGCATGATTCTAGCTGATACCAAGTCGTGCCGAGACACATCAAGTCTTTTAAAGACTCACTTGTTACTCTTGTAACTATAGGTGCTCAGCAGAGCATGTACCCCATGCACTACTATTTATTGGCCGTGGTGAAAACCCGGACCGGACCGGACCGGATCGGACCGACCGGAAGTAGTAATTAGTGTCTCCACGTGTAGAGAAAATTTGTTATTTGGATCGTAAAGTAGCCATTGCGAGTAGCCATTGCGGCATTGCCTCGTGCAGGGAAGTCAGAGAACAGTTTAGTCTCGCGGCAGATTTGCACAGTATTTTGAAGCCACGAAGCATTAGCGAGGTAGCCGCGTGGGTCCAAGTCTGCCGGTACGGTAGCGACGACCCCCGAATTCGAGGACGACTTTAAGGAGGCAACCAGGCATTTGTTGGCGTTTCACGGTGCTATAGTTGACAAAACATCGAGTCGTTTAGCTAGCGCTAAGTCGCTCTACATTAATTATTGCTATTTCACTTCCGGTCGGTCCGGTCCGGTCCGGGTTTTCACCACGGCCCTATTTATTATGGCCAACTGCCGACTTTTAACATGGCATGCACACGATGAGATAGCTACATGTAGGGCCTAGCGCTAGCGCCTACTGATTTTAATAGGCACTATAGTGCTAGGCCCAAGCTATCTATACAGCAACATGCAGAATGAGATACCATAAGTTGTGGCAGTAATGTTAGAAACAGGGTGTGGTCAAGTTGTATAAATTAGAACAGGGCTAATTGTCGACTTTCACACAACTTTTCTCAGCCTCTCGAGTGGATCTCTGGTCTGTGAGTTATGTAGACACAAGTATTTTGACGCTTGTATTCTGAACTAAGCCGTCAACAAGGCCTTCACTGCTGAAACTCCATGGACAGACAGACAGACAGACAGACAAACTCTACCCCTGCTGTGCGCATGCGCACAGGGTAATAATAATAACTGGCTTTGGAGATCCAAACTCTCTGCTCTGCCTCACTCACTACTGGTTAGCTGGCCGGAATACTCAGTTGAACAGTAGATGCTTCACTAAGAACTACTTGCAACTGTGATATCAAGCTTGAGCCTAGCCTCGTTCCCATGCGGCCTGGGAACGAGGCTAGCTTGAGCAAGTCCTCCTGGCCTGGCTGGGAGATAAAGACAGATTGAGAAGCAGTTGCATCATGCATAATGTAATCAGTTCAGCTTTACTTCCACTTAGTGTGTAAATAAAGTTTAAGGGGGAGCAAATTCATCTACAGGACTGTCCTTTGGTACCCTATCCTATCTACATGTAGTAGCTATGGAAATCAAGTACCATATGAGAATGAATACTGACAACTGACTACAATCATTACTCCCACATGCATGGCATGCCCACTCACTCTCAGGTGAAGTTTGAGACCTCGCCCTTTGTACACTGCATAACAGAGTGAATATCACAGTTCCCAAGTCAGGGTCTGCAATTTCCACAGTCTGTAAGTTCACAGAAATCAGTGTCTCTATACATTACCATAACAGTATACAAATATACTGTAGGTACAGCCAAAAATGGCTTCCAATGCTCCTCTGGCTCTGCTTGAGAGGGTGCCATGTAAGTATGCAGATATTGGCTGTGAGGAACAGCCACTTCGTAAAGACCTAAAACACCACGAGAATGATTACCGACTCCACCTTCAACACGCAGTGGAAACTATCCGCCAACAGCAGAGGGAAATGAAAGCAATGAAGGAAGAACAGAGAGAACTGGAAGAAGACCAGAGAGCAACGGAAGCAGACATGAGAGCAATAGCAGCAGAGCTGGGAGAAATGCAAGAAGAGCTGAAAGAAGAACGACTGAATATTGCACACACTCAAGCTAGTCCACGTGTATTCAGAATGCCAGAGTTCAACCAACACAAAACACTCAATCAGGATTGGTACAGTCCCCCATTTTACATCCACCATGGAAGCTACAAGATGTGCATCTGTGTTGAAGCCAATGGGTACGCTGAAGGAAAAGGCACTCACATCTCAGTGTTTGTCTACCTCATGCGTGGGAAGAATGATGACAACCTGCCATGGCCCTTCAGGGGAGAGGTCACCATCACACTGCTGAACCAACTGGAAGATAAGAGTCACCTCACGAAAACAGTTGAGTATACACAACACACAGATGATAAATATGGCAGGAGGGTAGTCGACAGCGATATGGGTAGTCATGGATGCGGAAACTTTAAATTCATCTCCCATAATCGACTTCATCATGATGCAGGGCAGAATTGCCAATATTTGCAGGATGACTGCCTCTACTTTCGAATTAAAGCTGATCCAGTGAGGCCCTGGCTGACATACACAACTTAAGTCATTGTTATCGTACCTAGCCAGTGAAGTAGTACAATACATAGCTGTGTTGATATCTCCCAGACACCTGGATCTCATTAACCCTCGGCGCGCATGTGCACTTAACCCTCGGCGCGCATGCGCACAGGGTTACTGTAGTCGTTTTGTGTGTCTGTTTGTCTGTTTGTCCAGGAAAAGTATCTGCCAACTGGTGCTAGTAAACGTAGAACTAAAGGCACTAGCGGTACAAGCGGGATGCATACATGGATTTAAAACTGGCGTTTTTCCTAAAAATACTTAGTTAGGAAGCTAGAGCGCTTCTTGCTTACCGCAATAATGTCTGCCATTTTGTCCAACAAATTTTCCTAGGCGTACTTGTGCGCATGCGCTGTATGGACTTTGCACATGGTCCTGTGGTTCTCCAATGTCGGCCATCGGACGTACGACGTTGCTGGGTTGTGGAGAGCTGTGCTAGACTCTGTTGGTTGGTTATCTACTGCCGCTGGTGGCTGACAATGGAGTCTGTGAGGTCTATGCGTCTGAGAAAGACATGTCCAAAGTGTGGTCATAGATAATATAAACCGGAGGTGGATGTGAAACGGTATGCATCCGCGGAGAGTACATGGAAACTCATTGAAACAATCATTGCAGCGGGTATATTGGACTATTATACGGAAAACTGCCAGTCCGCTGGCCAACTGGAGCACCGTTGAGCACTGTCAAGGTTCGTTGGACATTTCTGCCCAGTAGCTGCTATGTAGCTGGATTATGAACGAGCAGCTACGACCAAGTACACTAAGCAACCGCTGCGTCTATCTAACACAAACCTTTGTGTGAGATTATTACAGCGACGGAGGAAGGCAGCTGGTTGTTGACCATCGTTCTCAGCTTCAGAAACCACGGAGCACTGGAAGAAAATAGTTTTACAGTGGTAACTCGCCCCTTTCCCCACGAAAGAACGGAGCAGACCAGCAAACTTCCGTAAACTAACCGTTACACCCACTGCAATGAGTGTTTCACGCAAAATCGAATAAACGGAAGCGTTTCACATCCACCTCCGGTTTATATTATCTATGGTGTGGTGCAGTAGTGCATGCGAAGAGGGCGGTTTGTGATTGTGGCCATGCCTTTGCGGAGGGCACGTTGCAGCAATGGCCGAGGTAAAGGGCAAAGAAGCAAAGTCAGGTGCAGATATACTCAAGTGGGCGAACAAGAAGGGTAAATTTCAGTGCAAGGCAAGCACTTTCAGGAATTGGATCACCGTCGATGGGAACTTGGGTTCCCGGCGGAGAACCCAAGTTCCCATCAACGGTGATCCAATTCCTGAAAGTGCTTGCCTTGCACTGAAATTTACCCTTCTTGTTCGCCCACTTGGACATGCATAGGATACATAGAGGTGCATGGTAGCACCTCTATGTATCCTATGCATGTCCATTTTTTTTTTCTGGAGTTCTACTTCCCACTGAATTCCAAACTTTAAGTAATATTTAAATACCAGAACTAGATTTCCCGAGTGCACTAAAGCCCGTAATGCACTGCAAACTGGTATCTAAACTACTCACTGACCCGAAACAGCTGTTGATCTTTGAAAAGTATTATCTAGATAATGCACACTAAAGTGTGCAATAAGCGATTTAATGCTCCGTCATGTGATCGATTCTGAGGCGTCTGATTCGTTGAGGGTCATGTGAGTAGCACTAATTTATGATTATTTCTTGCCTGCATGTATAATTTAAAGGTCAAAGCATGTACACATATGTACCTCTGTCGCTTACCAATACGTGCATGGGCGCAATCTTTGGTAGGAATATCATACATCCTTTGACCACGAATGCAGAAGGCGCAAACCAACATCTCATGCATCCAGGCCTGTCTGCAGTTGTCCCAAGAGGTGTATTATAGCACAGATTATACCGTACCTATGTCAAGTGCGCCGAGGGTTTGCACTTTAGTGCTTTTCATTTGCATTATCTTATAGTCCTGAGAGGGCACCTGCTAGTTTCAACATAATGTGTATAAAGACAGGTAGCTATATAGGGACAGCAGGACAGCAAGAATTCAAAAAAGGATGATAGCATAAAACAGTTAAGTGCAGTATGTCATATAGAGTCTACCGACTCTATGATTGTCGGAATGCCCAACAACGGTTGCCCCTCATAACAAACAAAAATATTACTGTATGAATTCTCAATATGTGATAGGGCTTTATAGTAATTACTTTTATTTGTTACGAGGGGCAACCACACTCTTGGTAGCCGCGTCGCAACCGGTTGCAACTCGCTAGTCGTGCGAGCTAGGCATTGCAACTCATTCCAATCAACCCTCGTGTCACGTGAGGACCATGCTCAGTCAATCGATTGATCGATCGAGTCGGCAATGGCGTCCAAAGGGAAGACAACAAATTACAGCACTCACAACTTCGCCAGCACAGTGAGTTTCGGCATGTGAGCATCAGTGAACGACAGCGATCACGCCTGTGTGGTCAGAAACTTCGTGAGGCCTTCATAAGACTAAGAGCTGTACTGGCAATTAACTTCGAAGAGAGTGATTGAGCAATGGCGGCCGACGGCAATACAAAAGCGCTTGTATCTGCACCATCAAGGTGAGTTTCAACACAGGGTTTGTGTCACTGCATCATAGCGATCATGACGGTGTAGTCAGAATCTCCATACCGAAGTAGTCAAACGTTTATTACATTAATTACGTTATTTACGCGGCACAATTTTTCCCCTACCAGGAGTATAATGAGGGGCAACCGCGCTAGTGCAAGCTAAGTATCGCAGCTCGTTCCAAATGTCATGTGAGGACCATGCATGGTTGATATCGAGTCAGCAATGAATGGAGGCCAAAGGGAAGACAATAAACTATTACAGAGCTCACAACTCTACCAGCACAGTGACTTTCAGCATAGCATGTAAGCGTCAGTGAACGACAGCAATCATGGCCGTGTGGTCAGAATCTTTGTGGGTCCTTTGTAAGAGCTGTACTGGCAATGAAGTCAAAGAGAGCGATCGAGCGATGGCGGCCGATGGTATGACAAAAGTTCTTGTATCTCCACCACCAAGGTGAGTTTCGGCACGAAAATTAAACGTTTGGGTCACTGTATGACAGCGATCACGACAGTGTAGGCAGAATCTTTGTAGGCCAGTCTAACACTATATGAGGAGCTTGTTATACAGGGAATACCGAGGCTACTTCACACAATGTTCACAGTATGTTTGAGACTACTCTCCAAGCTGCTTGTGGTTCTAAGATCACTGTAGAACCTACTACTTTCTTGCCTTGTAGTCTTAGGAGTAGTACAAGAGTCTGCTGACCCGTTGCTGTAATAACATTATTTTTACCCCGTGCGCGCATGTGCGAAGCGGGGTTAAGCAATCGGTTTTGTCCGTCAGTCAGTCATCTGTCTGTATGGCAAAAAAATTGAAATCTCACCACATAGACCATCGAAAAGGAGTCAAACAATAGCAAAACTGCTCTATGTGTACCTGACTGAAGTCAAGGCGCTTTGTTTCGCTGTATTTCGGCTATTTCCTACTTTTCATAACTATTCATAACATTGGCTCCACCTCTTCATGACCTCAGAGTCACATTAAGAACAGGACACGCAGTGCATTTGGAAACTTCATGCTTCGAGATGACTGCTAGAAAACAGTGCTTTCCCACGATTTATGTACTTTACAGACGTCGTGACAATTGTGTAAGCTGTTTTTTTCCAGCTATTTCCTATTATTCGTAACATTTGGCCCCACCTCTTCAGCTTCAATATGCACATTGTTGTATATATGGTAAGCGGTCATTCCCACACCTTGGATATGGCCATACACAAACACAGTATACGCGATATTCAATGCTCATCGGCAGCTGCACTGTATACGTATCCTGTAGACGTTCTACGCGGGGTATGTGTTCTATGAACACCTCTAGTTATACTTTGTGACTGGAATATAAATCCTGGCTAGATTGTTGTGCAGTATCATTCAGAAATGCGGGATGTGCTGAGTCACATATAGGCCTGTGCTGAGTCACATATAGGCCTGTGTCTCCAAGCAAGTTGGTGACATGCAATTTTTGTTTGGGGTTTCCATAAAAGGACTGGAGAGCTGTAGTCTCATTCCCAGACTGAGGTTCTGGGGACGAGACTGCGTGAACTGTTACCTTTCCTCCAAGAGCAATGAGTTGTTCCTGCTCAAACCTACGTCTTTCCTTGCCAGTCAACGTTGATGCAGCTGGAGAAACAACAGAAAATGCATCCCAGTAATGCACTTCAAAATGTACCCATGGAGACCACCTGATCATCAGCAAGCAGAATAAGGCATGACTGCATCTAGTCTGGCATCACCTATCTCTGAATTTTCATTCCGAAATTTTTACTCAAAAATTGATCTGGGCAACTCAAGTTGGTACATTTACTGACTGAGTCTTGCATGGTTCAAACATCTTAGCAACCTGGCAACAAATCAGAGTGACATGAACTTCTACTTCGTTGCTCTTGAGACACTGGCAGCTTTCACAGCAGTTTGAATCAAAGTACACCAGTCATTATCGGACGGCAACTTTGTATGCCTTAGCTCATTACTTTGCTTATCTATTCTCTGCATGCACTTGGGCGTTGTATAGTACTGCAGACTCTTCATGTGGAACTGTCTTCGTACAACTCACTCAGACCATTACTCCACAAGGGAATATAGTCCAGGGAGATCAATTTTCCTGGAAGTCTGGTACCACAGACCAAAATTTTCACAGGACAAAAATTTCTGCAACAGACCCGAGCACTTGTAGGTGGGTCTGGAGACTGCAACCAATGAGGTGAGAAGGCCTAGGAATGAGGCATCACCAGTAATGTTAATGCATGTACATCTAACCTAGATTGTTCACTTCTCTCAGTGTGGCCTTGAAGTCAATGACATCGTCCGACTTCTCACGCCCCCTCTTCCTCCCCTCTTCCTCCGCCTCACGTCCGTGAGAGACAAATATCTCAGAAACATTGCCAGACTGAGGAATGATGCAGGACCATTAACTGCACATACTCGTACGCTATCCTCAGTACGCTATATAATGATATGGGATAGGGTGTGGTTAAGGTTGAGTTAGGGCCTGAAATTAGGTGAGCTTGAGCAAGTCCCACATAGACGAGTTAGCTGTAGATTGTTGTATGTCATGCCATATCATGTAAGTACTATACGCTAGATATCTCGGGCTAGGAATGAGATATGAAGCTGGGATTTGCACCGTTGTGATCAGCATGAAAAGAACCTTCGACTGATGTCCTAAAAATGATTTTTAATACTGGTCACATTTTGCCAAAAATCCCACTCGACCAAAGGCTATAATCCATGATATTTTCATGATTTTGGGTCAAAATTCAACTTTCAGCAAAACAGGCATCATTTGAAAGCATGATATTTTCATGATTTTGGGTCAAAATTCAACTTTCAGCAAAACAGGCATCATTTGAAAGCTCCATTCATGCTAATCACAATGGTGCAAATCCCGGCCTCATATCTCATTCTCCTAGCCCAAGATACCGCCTAATATAATTCACCATTGCGCTCAGCACGAATGGAACATGCCAATGATGTCCATCTTGCTGTAGGTTGAATTGATCTAAAACGTGACCAACCCATTTTAAGGACATCATTTGAGAGTTCTTTTCATGCTGACCGCAATCCCCAGCTTCATATAAAATGGCTATACCTAGTGCAACGTTCTCTTCCAAGTCTACCAATCAATTTCATTGGTCCATTTTTGGCCAAAATGGCATGTCAGTTACCCTATAGAACAGGAGTGCTGTTTCTGCCCATTATTGTTTGGGGTTAATTGGTATGTCTGGGCCAATATTGAGACATAGACGAGTTAGCTGTAGATTGTTGTATGTCATGCCATATCATGTAAGTACTATACGCTAGATATCTTGGGTCAAGAAAGAGATATGAAGCTGGGATTTGCACCGTTGTGATCAGCATGAAAAGAACCTTCGACTGATGCCCTAAAAATTGCTGGTCACATTTTGCCAAAAATCCCACTCGACCAAAGGCTATAATCCATGATACTTTGGGTCAAAATTCAACTTTCAGCAAAACATCATTTGAAAGCTCCATTCATGCTAATCACAATGGTGCAATCCCGGCCTCATATCTCATTCTCCTAGCCCAAGATACTGCCTAATATAATTCACCATTGCGCTCAGCACGAATGGAACATGCCAATGATGTCCATTTTGCTGTAGGTTGAATTGATCTAAAACGTGACCAACCCATTTTAAGGACATCATTTGAGAGTTCTTTTCATGCTGACCACAATCCCCAGCTTCCTATACCTAGTGCAACGTTCTCTTCCAAGTCCAAGTCTACCAATCAATTTCATTGGTCCATTTTTGGCCAAAATGGCATGTCAGTTACCCTATAGAACAGGAGTGCTGTTACTTCCCATTATTGTTTGGGGTTAACCCATTAACTGATAAATTGTTTTTCTCCGGAGGTTTCTCTTAGCTTGTGGGTGCATTAAACCTACCATATTTCCCCTTCTCTGCTTTTCAGCCCCCAAACTCCACACACATGACCATGCAGCAATCCTCTACATATTTGTGACTCTAACCACACCCACCCATCAAGGGGCATCCAATAGTCACGGCTCTCTGCCGACCATCGCTCGTCTAGACCGAGAAAAACGTTTCACTGCCAGAAATGGAGGCCCTACTTGGCGAGAGGACTGTTTTCTCAGCCCGTTTGTGCAAAGAGGGAGAGAAATGGCTCACCCAGCTCCAACCAAGACCTTTTCAAGGCCAAGCCCAGAAGCGGCCATGCTACCTAGGCTCAGCGTTGAAACCCACCCACCTCCCCCTGTCCCGCCCTCTCTGCTGGCGCAGAGCCTAAGTCCCAAGGACATTGCCGGAAGTCTGACATCACCGATGAAAGTCTCATGCCGTCTGTAGACGGCTTTATCGGTTAAAGTGTTAATTGGTATGTCTGTGCCAATTTTGGCCCAAAACATTCCTCCTCCTCGGACACGTCTATGTACATGATGCTGTATACATACGTACCAGGAACCTCTCTCTCTCCTTGGCCGCCTCCCTGCCCCTCCTTGGCTTCCAGGAGGTAGTCGGTTCCTCAAAAACAATCACATCAGGCTCTCTCTTCCTCTTTTTGCTCATCACGTCCACGTGGCAATGTTGGTGTGCATTAACTAGAGGAACCGTAGCATCGACATCGTAGTACTTGTACTACATATTATGCATGTTGTACTAGTGCCTCAAACTGCGGGAATAGCATGAAAGCTGTTGTTCAGAGAGTTACACGTGGCAGTGTAACAGGTGAGGCTCTCTCTTCGAGTATTATATAGCATGCTTACCTTTTAAAATGAACACAGTAAATAATTTGCATAGTGTGCATGCACACACCCTGCACACAGTTGGTGGCCGCGAGGTGAGTGCTATTGGGCGGG
The DNA here is from genome assembly GCA_963931865.1 of Axinella damicornis. Lineage (NCBI taxonomy): Eukaryota > Metazoa > Porifera > Demospongiae > Axinellida > Axinellidae > Axinella > Axinella damicornis. The sequence continues at coordinate 794,939 of OZ007506.1, read as the reverse complement.
GCCTGTGTGTGCTGCTAGGCATTGCAAGGGCTGACACTTTCAGGGAGGCAGAATGGATGTGAGTGTAATGTGGAGCATTAGAAATCAACTTGAAAGTGAATGCAGTAATATTACCCTGGTGGATGTACCATGAAGGTCTATGTCGCAGACTCCCGTAAAACCCAGTCTGATTTCTTCACGAACTAGAGCAAATTAATTTCAGTGTTAGTGAATAGGACATAATTATATCAAATTGTGGGATTGTATGAGGCTGTTGCATTCGATGGCTGGAAAAGGCTCATTGAAATGTTACCCTGTGTACCTGATGGGAGTCAAGGCGGTTCTTTTCACCATATTTTTGTACCCAAAATTGGTATTGGGACTAGACTTGGAAGAGAATGTTGCACTATGAATGAGATATGAAGCTGAGGATTGTGCCATTGTGGTCAGCATAAAAGAGCTTTAAAGATGACGTCCTTAATGGGTCGGTCAAATATTTGTCATGTTTTGACGCTGAATCCACAAAAACATTTCATTTCCCGGTGGTATGCTATAATTGAATACAATTTAGTAAGGGTGATGGTTAATTATAATCAAAACTAGGAACTAAAACTAAGCTAAAACCAAAGCGAAAAATCCTTAACTATAACACCACTCGTCCGTACATTCACTGCACATAAACTTCAAGAAGCTGAATTCCGATGTTCTCATCAGATGCTTCCTGGTCTCCACAGCTGCGCAACTCAAGGGGATCGTTAGTTGGGGAAGGGAGCTGTTTCGTGAACCATGGTGGGGAGTTGAAGCTGCAGCAAGTACCATTCACTCGGCAGCCTGCTCCATCCCAGAGAGGATCACCTCCATAGAAATGGTGCCTAATTGAGCCAGATTCATGGTTGCCACTGTCACAAAAGTAATCGTTTCCAACGAATGGGGGAATGACAATGGCTGACAGACCAGCTTGAGTACAAGGACATGTGTACACAGGGGTATCACCAACATCGTTAATTGCAGCTGCAAATGTCCAGATGTGCTCTCTTGGGTAACCATGTGTCAAACTCAGACCGACATCATCAATGGTATAAGCTCGGGGACTAGTTGGGGCACCATTACTGCGGTAGTTACAGACCTCTTGGAAAGAACAAAAGGCATCTGTGGACCCAACCTGGTAGCCAACAATACGCCCACCAACATTGTTGTAGGGAAATGGCACGCTAAAGTTCACAGGGTCACAAAAATAGTTTGTCATTCGCTGACATAACCTGACACCATTACGGGTGACCTCTGTAAGTCCAGTTGGGCAAGACTGACTGCTATCACTCACGTTGAAGAAGGCTACTGGAGTCCAGCCTGGCTGGCCACAGTGACTGGACATGTCACAGTAGAGGCGCGTGCTCGAACCATTTGCAGTACGAATCTAGTAGTAGTCTGATGTAGTGTTTGGGCATAACTGTGCAATCCGTTGGCACGACTCAGCTGCTGAACGTTCAGTTGCACCTGGATTAGTCAGAAACTGTAGGTATGCACGGACATCCGAACTGATTTCATTTCTTGCACTCTGTCGGATTTCGCGACTGGGGCAGCTTTGTCCTGCTGCACTGCCTTGCAGCACTCTTGGAGCCAGAGTGAGCTGGGGGAATATGGCGCGATCCTGTGTGCTAACGCTTGCAACACATACTGTAATTACTGCAGCAAAGAGCCTGGTAAACGCCATCATACAGTTCCACACTTTCAACCAACTACTTCACTGTGAACAGTTATTTTCTTTTTATGATACCACTTTATCATATTTGCAGCTGAGTTAACAAACAACTGTTGCCGTAAGAACTGGAATAACAAAACAACTATGTCAGTTTTGTTTATCCCATATCTACAGGCGCTCATAAGCTCCTGGTATTAGTCTAGGTTGGTTACTAAGCAACTTAGCATAACAATTTTGTTTATCCAGTTTATGTAATTATGCTAGAGTGTATACGAGTAGGTTAGTTACCTAAGCTACTGCATAATTGACAGTAGGCTGCATAATTGACAGTAGGCCACACTCAAGACATTGACAGTAGACATATAGGTAGCCTGTACTGCAAAGCATCAATCCAATGAGATTTCAGGATTACCCCGGTACAGCTTTGCAGCAAACTGATGAGACTTCAGATTGAGCACGTCATAATTTCATATGCTGAGGCCTGTTGGACAGCAGCCTACTGTCAATGTCTTGAGTGTGGCCTGTTGAACAGCAGCCTACTGTCAATGTCTTGAGTGTGGCCTGTTGAACAGCAGCCTACTGTCAATGTCTTGAGTGTGGCCTGTTGAACAGCAGCCTACTGTCAATGTCTTGAGTGTGGCCTGTTGAACAGCAGCCTACTGTCAATGTCTTGAGTGTGGCCTGTTGAACAGCAGCCTACTGTCAATGTCTTGAGTGTGGCCTGTTGAACAGCAGCCTACTGTCAATGTCTTGAATGTAGCCTGTTGAACAGCAGCCTACTGTCAATGTCTTGAGTGTAGCCTGTTGAACAGCAGCCTACTGTCAATGTCTTGAGTGTAGCCTGTTGAACAGCAGCCTGCTGTCAATGTCTTGAGTGTGGCCTGTTGAACAGCAGCCTACTGTCAATGTCTTGAGTGTGGCCTGTTGAACAGCAGCCTACTGTCAATGTCTTGAGTGTAGCCTGTTGAACAGCAGCCTACTGTCAATGTCTTGAGTGTGGCCTGTTGAACAGCAGCCTACTGTCAATGTCTTCAGTGTAGCCTGTTGAACAGCAGCCTGCTGTCAATGTCTTGAGTGTGGCCTGTTGAACAGCAGCCTGCTGTCAATGTCTTGAGTGTAGCCTGTTGAACAGCAGCCTACTGTCAATGTCTTGAGTGTAGCCTGTTGAACAGCAGCCTACTGTCAATGTCTTGAGTGTGGCCTGTTGAACAGCAGCCTACTGTCAATGTCTTGAGTGTAGCCTGTTGAACAGCAGCCTACTGTCAATGTCTTGAGTGAGGCCTGTTGAACAGCAGCCTGCTGTCAATGTCTTGAGTGAGGCCTGTTGAACAGCAGCCTGCTGTCAATGTCTTGAGTGTAGCCTGTTGAACAGCAGCCTACTGTCAATGTCTTGAGTGTGGCCTGTTGAACAGCAGCCTACTGTCAATGTCTTGAGTGTGGCCTGTTGAACAGCAGCCTACTGTCAATGTCTTGAGTGTGGCCTGTTGAACAGCAGCCTACTGTCAATGTCTTGAGTGTGGCCTGTTGAACAGCAGCCTACTGTCAATGTCTTGAGTGTGGCCTGTTGAACAGCAGCCTACTGTCAATGTCTTGAGTGTAGCCTGTTGAACAGCAGCCTACTGTCAATGTCTTGAGTGTGGCCTGTTGAACAGCAGCCTACTGTCAATGTCTTCAGTGTAGCCTGTTGAACAGCAGCCTGCTGTCAATGTCTTGAGTGTGGCCTGTTGAACAGCAGCCTGCTGTCAATGTCTTGAGTGTAGCCTGTTGAACAGCAGCCTACTGTCAATGTCTTGAGTGTAGCCTGTTGAACAGCAGCCTACTGTCAATGTCTTGAGTGTGGCCTGTTGAACAGCAGCCTACTGTCAATGTCTTGAGTGTAGCCTGTTGAACAGCAGCCTACTGTCAATGTCTTGAGTGAGGCCTGTTGAACAGCAGCCTGCTGTCAATGTCTTGAGTGAGGCCTGTTGAACAGCAGCCTGCTGTCAATGTCTTGAGTGTAGCCTGTTGAACAGCAGCCTACTGTCAATGTCTTGAGTGTGGCCTGTTGAACAGCAGCCTACTGTCAATGTCTTGAGTGTGGCCTGTTGAACAGCAGCCTACTGTCAATGTCTTGAGTGTGGCCTGTTGAACAGCAGCCTACTGTCAATGTCTTGAGTGTGGCCTGTTGAACAGCAGCCTGCTGTCAATGTCTTGAGTGTAGCCTGTTGAACAGCAGCCTACTGTCAATGTCTTGAGTGAGGCCTGTTGAACAGCAGAGCAGCCTGCTGTCAATGTCTTGAGTGAGGCCTGTTGAACAGCAGCCTGCTGTCAATGTCTTGAGTGAGGCCTGTTGAACAGCAGCCTGCTGTCAATGTCTTGAGTGTAGCCTGTTGAACAGCAGCCTACTGTCAATGTCTTGAGTGTGGCCTGTTGAACAGCAGCCTACTGTCAATGTCTTGAGTGTGGCCTGTTGAACAGCAGCCTACTGTCAATGTCTTGAGTGTGGCCTGTTGAACAGCAGCCTACTGTCAATGTCTTGAGTGTGGCCTGTTGAACAGCAGCCTACTGTCAATGTCTTGAGTGTAGCCTGTTGAACAGCAGCCTACTGTCAATGTCTTGAGTGAGGCCTGTTGAACAGCAGAGCAGCCTGCTGTCAATGTCTTGAGTGAGGCCTGTTGAACAGCAGCCTACTGTCAATGTCTTGAGTGAGGCCTGTTGAACAGCAGCCTACTGTCAATGTCTTGAGTGAGGCCTGTTGAACAGCAGCCTACTGTCAATGTCTTCAGTGTAGCCGGCTAACTAGTTGCGGACAAGTGATGAGACGGTGGGTACTGGTAGTTTGATACCTTCCCCATTCCGAGGCCATTCCCATTCACCTGATGGGTCACACACCGTGTTTTTAACTTGGTAGGGAATGCGACTGCTAACCACCTTGCATACTGCAATTCCTGCGGTGGGGAACGAGGCTAGGTAGAGATGCATATCCTATTGCCGTTCAAAGTCCAACGATTGACTCTTTATCTTCTGAATCCACACACCTCCTGCATGCAGGGCGAGGAAGATTCTGAACCTTCGTCTGTTTGAGGATCCCAGCAGCGGGAAGGCATGGGACAAGAGTGTGAGTGACCTGGGACTGGAGGTCCTCTGCGTCAGCCAGGTGGGGGCCTCTCCTTCTACACGTACATCCATGCACTCACGCTATAGCTCACATATTGTCCCCCCCCCCTCCCTCATACATGTACACCAGTTCACATTGTGCCATGTACTGAAAGGCAACAAGCCGGACTTCCACAACGCCATGAATGCTGAAACCTCTCGACCAATGTATGAAGACTTCCTCAAGCTGTTAGGATCGTTGTACAAGCCAGAAGCCATTAAAGGTAAGACTATCTCAAGAATGAAGAACCTGACTGCTCTAGCAGTTCTAGGGGTGGGACAAAAATTGTGGTCAGACTATGTACCCGGGGTACATTCTGAAAGTTCATTCCTGACATTTTATAGCCAAATGCACCATAGCAAACGAGGTGGGTATTGACCCCCCCCCCCCCCCCCCCCCCAGGTGGTGAGTTTGGTGCCATGATGCAAGTGCACATACAGAATGACGGCCCTGTCACCCTCCAGTTTGAAACACCACAGCTCCCACCACTCAAAGAAGTAAGCTCTAATTCAATGCTGCCAATATCTCTACTAAGAAAGAACGATAGTTGAATCTTTTTCTCAATTCACGATGCAGCGCAAGCTTCTCCAGAACATGGGAAGAAAGAGCGGTGCTGACACTAGGAAGGAGAGCGGTGCTGACACTAGGAAGGAGAGCAGTATGAAGGAGAGTGTGGAGAGCACGAGAGCCAGTGATGAGGGACAGAGCAGTAGAGAAACCGTAACAGCAGGTGTGGGTGGTCTTAGTTTGGAACAGACGTCCAACTTGGAACAACAACCGTAACAGAGATAATCAGCCAGCAGATGTGGTATATATTTATATGTTACATGACATGCAAACCAGCCTCGTTCCCAGACCATGCTGAGTAGCTAGGGTGGCCTGAGAACGAGACTACATGCAAACAAAAAATGGAGATAATCACCCAGCAGATGTGGTATATAGGCTTGAGGAAATTATTCCCATTCTTTTATTCCTGAAAAACTTACCTATTATTCTTCCTAGAAAATAAATTATTCCCAAGACAGCCACCTATTATTTTCAATGAAAAGCCACTCCCAGAAACCGTGAGACCTTTGTCTGGGAACTCCTTCCAGCACGTTGCGTCGGTGAGATAGATTTTGGGTTGTAATATATTAGTAAAGAGCGTCACTGGATTAATTCTCTTCGCTTGAACCAGAGGGCTAATTAGCTAGTAGAGAGCTAGTAGATTGGCTACTTTCTCCGACGAACAGTCCATTTCCGCCACATGATAATCGGATCCCCCCCCCCCCCCCCCCCGTAAACTCACCGTTTATTCCGTTAAAATTCATGCTACCTATTTATTATTCCAGGCATAATAGCGTAGTGGTATATACATGTACACTGTACAAACAACATTCAAACAAAAAGCAGCATCTGAGCAACACAAACACAAACACGTAGCCAGCAGATAGAGCCTGTTTTCAGCTGCTCCCTCAATTGGGGAAGATTGAAGGGGCATCCCGACACAAGGTGGAATCTAGAGTGTGCGTTAGTGTTCGTAGTTCTTCCACTCCATGCCGTCGGGAGGCTTGCGCTCTACCTGGGAGGTCCCTACCTCCTTCCAGTTGGTGCTCAGCACCGTCCCCCCGGACTCCACCTGTCAGTGCAGAGAACAGCTGCTGAGATCGGGCAATACTAAGTATTGTGTGTGCATAATGTAATGTGTAATGTGTATTGCATTCTAAAGTTTATGCGCTCAAAACAAACTTCCAATTTAACGTTATCAACCTGTAGATATCTACATTTTGATCCAACCAACATCTTCTTGATCTGACTATATAGCATCTCCTTGTGTCTCCTGGCTTCTAGGCACTGATACGGTATCCTCATTCCCAGTACTACAAGTGACAAACGCTGGGAACAAGGCTGTGCTCACTAAGATGAATTTAACCTGCATTATTCAATAACATACTGCTTTGCAAAGTCCGACAATTTTTGCGCCAACTTTGCTTTGTTGCTTAATGTGTTCACTACCAACTGTGCAATCAAAACCGATCCTACAGTAGCCTCGCTCCAGGGCGCTCGTACCATGCAACTGCCTGGGAACGAGGCTAGTCCTAAGCAGAGCTCATACGGGCACGACCACAGATGGGGTCACTCACAAAGGACTTGTTCATGGCCTTGCGGACCTCGTCGCTACCGTCATGGTAAATCTGCTGGAATAGTTTATTGAGGGCAGCATCTCCCTCAGGCTTCTCCTCCTTCTCCTCGCGCTTCACATCCGCCACCAGCTTGTCCCAGTTCCGAGTGTAGTGGGAGGAGGAGGGGTACTTGTGCACCTGCTCCTCACCTGAGAGAGTTACAGTGCATGGGCGAAGAGAAGTGTTAACATGGTCTGTTGGGATGCTGGTGAGTCATTATAGTATAGAGCAGTCACAAAGTTATGCTCTCACACTCCCACCCCGTGTGAGAGTCTGGCCTTTGTGAGACTAATCTAAGGCTAGCTACATGTGATTGTGAGGTCTTGTTGGTTAGTATCTTTGCCATAAATCCCTGGTGACCAGGCTCTAACTAATTCACATATCGCATCAACCTGTCCATGTGTACATATGCAGGCAGAATTGATGCTGGAAACAGGACTAGTTCTCATCAAGCTACGATGGGAAGATGAGTCTGGCATTCTCCCTCACACACGTCCTGGGAATGAGGCTATAGCTATGGTAGACCAATGCATGAAACAGCTCTCACCTGATTCTGTGGCTTTCGGCTGTCTCACCACCTTAGCGGGTTCCTCCAGAGAGGACCACTGGAGACCCTCAGACTTACGCATCTTCAGCTCAACCTTGAGGTAACATGCAATATTAGTATTAGTGATTACACAGATCAGGGGGGGGGGGGGGGGGGGGGGGGTAAACCTTTAAAGAAAAATCCCTATTGCTTATATAGCCAAACCTAGTCTAGCTGCTAGACCCTCCTCTCCCCCCGGAAATGAAATAACGGAAACGTGGAAGGGAGAGGAACCTCCTCTCCCTTCCGCGTTTCCGTTATTTCATTTCCGGGGGGAGAGGAGGGTCTAGCAGCTAGACTAAGCCAAACCATGAGGTCAAAGGTCAAACTACTAGTTGAAAGTCAAATTCTGGTTTGAGTGATTGTATAACAGCTTTCAATGGCACGAGAGAAAGAACAGCCCGCCTCACCTTTGTACTGAGGACCTTGGTTCTGCACCGTGCAGGCACAATGGAGTGGGCCAGGTCGAGGTCCAGGTTGTACTCGCCCCCAGAGGGAAGCTTCATTGAGACACTGACCTACACACACACAGTAACAGCAACAGGTTAGCACTTCAGCCATAGGGAGGGAGGGGGGTTCAGGATCCAGCTGGGATTTCAAACCCACCACCTGAAATGCACTGACTACTGGAGGTCAGGATGCTCTCGTAGCTAGCCTCATTCCCAGTCCTTCCATCACCTCCAGTCTCTGATCGCCTGCAGTATGCAACTACAGAGGAGGGAGCCCTGGGAGATTTGGTCACGACATTAGGTGACTGCATACTGCAAGTGATCAAGGCTGGAGGTAGCCTCGTTCTAGCAACTCAATAATGTGTGTGTCACACGAGCGTGGAAACGTGGAAACGTTTCCGGAAACAAATGCACATCCCCCCTAATACATACCCTAAGCCCCGACCCCGCCCCCAAAACTAATAATCGAGGCGTGGTAATCTACGTTCCCAGGCCTCCCACACGGCCTGGGAACGAGGCTAGGCTGGAGGAGGTGAAGGCTTGGGAACAAGGCTAGCGATGAGCAGCATCTGGGATCCCAGGATCAACCGCCTAATATGCTCACACAATTATGTTGTTGCCCAGTGACGGATCTAAAATTATGCACGTACAGCTTTTTCTGTGAAGTGCACTGACATGTCCTCAGTCCTCAACTTCTTGATCATGATGTTGATGACCACATCCCCTTGCGTCTGATACCAATCGTATCTAGCCTTGGCAGCTGAAGGCGTTGGCAAAGGGTCTGCTTGGTTTTGTTCAATCACTGTCGTCTTCTCACTACTGCTGGCTACATCACCGTTTTCTTTGCTACCACTATCAGAGGTGGTTTGGTCCTTCAACTCCTTAGCAGGTAAACTGCTAGTTTCCCCAGGTTTCGAGGTCACGGCGTCTTTCTCCACATCCCCTCCAGTTTCACACTCACTAGGTACATTTAAGCCTTCCACTGGGGTTGACAGTTGTTCTAGCCCTGCCCCAGCTTCCTGAGGCGTCTCCGCAGAGTCGACGTCTGCCATTGCGTATGATTTCTAATTAATGCACACCCTGAATCAGCTACATTATTGCGCATGCGCTGTGCGATGGGAGGGTGGAGCTCCTGAGCTCGTAAGTGGACCAGAGTGCTGTTCAAGTGTATTAGTAGTCTGGTTCCCAGACCCACCGAGAGGAAGGGTCTGGGCAAATGACTTGCACTTCCGCGTAGCCGAGCACTGCATTCCGGCGAAAGTGTTGATTCGATAAGGGAAAACCGCACGTACGTTATTTAGTACGGGTGACTGATGAATAGCGTTATATGCGCGCGCGCACCCATACATAATGTTATTCATCAGTCGCGAGTCCCGCATCTGCGGCTTCTCACCTACTCACAGCAACTAATAATGCACACTGAATGAAATTCCTCGGCTATGCGGAAGCGCGGTTCATTTGCCCAGACCCTTCCTCTCTGGGAACCAGACTAGTGTATTAGATGATTGATGATGTGCACACACAGTCACGTGCACACAGTACTAAGTACAGGCAACATTCATTATCTCTAACAAGGAGGAGTCTTGGATCTGAACCACAGCCTCAGTCAACCTTGCAACTGTAGCCTGCAACCCTTGGCCATTCCTCCAAGCTGTGAGCATCTGAAAACACGCTTCCTCCCTGTCTCCACTCCCCTTCTCCTCACACTGCTCCACCTCAGCCTCAGTGAGGCCCAGCTGGCCTGCCAGGTGCTTCCAATGGGCTGAGAAAGTTTCGTTCTGGGATAGGACCCTAATGGACTCCCTGCTGAGAGGACGCTGCCTCTGGGACAGGTCAGAGAGTATGTGGTGGTGGCCTGGTCTCATTACACTGGGGTCTTTCACACCAGCACCAACTTGTGTGTGTGTGTGTTTGTTTGTGCACATGTGGGTATGAGTGTGTGTGTGTGAGAATTCATAACATGGACGTTGTGCAATTGTACAAGCCAGCATCACTTTGGACGTTATAATAACTACGACTTACTTCGCCGCCTTCTTGGTCGTGGTAACTTGACTGGACCTCCAGGGAGAGGTTTTGGTTGCTCGTAGCGGTTCTGTCTTGTCAGTAGAGCGTAGAGAGACTCCAGATCATCATTTCGAGGTACACGATGAACATCAAATGGTTCCCAAATTTCATAACAAGTGGTTGCTTCAAGTGCCTTTGGGAGGAGTTGAATGTCTTTCACCTGGTTCAGGAAAACTGGGAGCAGGGGTTTGTTGGGTGGAGGGTTGTGGATCAGGTTGTACAGATAATCGCCAGCAAAGAGGTATTCCTTTTCAGGAGGCACCTGATTGGAGAGAAAGTGGCAGAACGAGGGGGTAATGATCAAGATAATGAAATCTGAGTCTTCGATTTGTTGCTGACTCCACTTCATGAGGTTGCTCGTCCCAACATCCGTCAGTAGCTGGTCATACGCAACAGCTATATTACTCTTCTGAAGAAATGTTGCCAGGTGGTACACCAACGACTTGTTGCCTTCAACAGCTTTCTCTTCCCTCAGCATGCGCGTCGTCACCTCCTCCTCCCACCTCTCACTCACTGTTTCAGCGCTCATCCCAGGGTTACTCTGAATCACCTCACTGATATCAGGTGGTCTAATCTGCACATACGGGATGGGGCTATGGGCGTACGCAATGAAGACCTTGGGCAGGAGACCCCATTCTGGGTGGTCGTGACGCTGGGGGTTGGGAGGTATCTCACCAGACATTAATGTCTGTCAGCCAACCTAGAGGTTGATCTGTGGATAAGTGGATGACAAGCATTCACACTTTAAGACGAATGTGCAATATCTGAGTCTGGGTAGAAATTCAGCAACAGCTCATCCCTTCCTGTGAAACCTGCTCTATTTTCCATGATCATTCCTTCAAAAAGGAAGTCTCATAATTTCCTATAGGCTCTCCCCCAGAAGACCTGCTGGTTGAGGCTCAGCAATCTAAATGGTGGGAAGACGCTTCATGTCTTGCTTTAAATGCTATCCCTATATTGTTAACCTTGCTCCCAAGATGTCTGCCGAGTATGTGTATACAAATGCACGCCAGACTTCTCACTGTTGATCTTACGAGGCGGATTGTTCTCATACTGGATTCAACCCCAGCTCAAATTCTTTCTAATATTCTAGGCTAGCGTTGTGTGTAGTCATGGAACAGAAACCGACTGTACCACAGAGTCACCAGGTACCACAGGGTCACCAGGTACCACAGGGTCACCAGGTACCACAGGGTCACCAGGTACCACAGGGTCACCAGGTACCACAGGGTCACCAGGTACCACTGAGCATGAGGACAGCTTGGAAGGCACAGACCTATGACATCATAGCTTGAAAACCAGCTGCTATTGTGTGATCACATGCTGTACAACTTTACAACTTAACTCACTTGCACTTCTGTCACACAGCTTTCTGAGGCTCGGTACACACGGGGATGTCCCCATTACGTCATTGTCAAAGCGCATGCATATATCGTGCAGTCAGAAGCCAGATCTCTGGTCAGAAAGCCATGGCAGAAAAGGCCCCTCCTCGGCCGCGGGGGAAATTGCAGAACGCTTGCAGCCGTACAGGGACCTCTGGGCGTGAGAGTGTAGCCGGGAAAGATCTCCACAAACATGATAAACCTCCTCCTCCCGGGGACGAGGTCCAACTTGCACAAGGTGGTGGTGGTCGGGAGAAGGATAAGGAGGTGGAACTGGAGAGGTGGGGGGCTGTATGCATGTGCCTTTGGCTTGAATCAATCCCCCTTCCAAAGCTGCTGGAGGATCACATATTGAACCTGTTGCAGTCTACAAGTTTTTCTTTCTCACCTTGATCATGTTGTCTTCATGCATACACACATTCACACAGACTGGCAATGGCCGAGATTTTACAGGAGACAAAGCGTGGGAAGGTCAGGGCAGAACAGATTGGTGCTATGGGATGGTAAGTAGCTCACCGATCAATGTCACAGTACAATGTCTGAACCCTGTCTAACGGAATCCATTTGCTCTCTAAGTCACAACTTCGATCTGTAAGACATTTTTATTTATTTCTTTCTATGAAAATTTATGCAACAGCAAGGGATATAGGAATAGCATAATATAGCTAATGAGTAGTACCCCAAAGACACACAAAACAGAAACATGGTGGTGAATCTAAGGTACGTACAGTGAGGAAGTAAGTGCATTCTTAAAAGTGGAGGGAGTTGTCATATTCGTTACATAACTAGGTAAGGCATTCCACGCAGAGATAGTGTGAGGCACAAATGAATAAGGGAAGGAGTTGGCATTGCTCACATGCTGGCGTTACTGCATCCTCTCTTACATTTGAGGTATATAGTGCAGAAGTGGTCTGCTGCTTTTTGAATTAGTGACCCTTGATCATATCCTTGTTCCCAGGCCCCGCCTAACTTTTTGTCACTTGCAGTACCACAAGTGACAGAAAGCTGGGAGGGGCCTGGGAACGAGGCTACCTTGATCAGCTGTTCCCTGCGAATAACCCTTAGCTGGCAGTTGCTGGTCAGCTGTACACAGAAGTTGTAAGACCATGCAGACCTTGTTTCATCCTCTTGTACAGGCAGAAGTGTTCCCTACCGAAGGCCAACAAGAGGTTCCTGAACTCCGTCGTTGCCAGCAATGTTACTAACAACAAGCGAATGAAACTGGACATTGACACTAGAAGCAAGCAGGCCAGGAGTGATGGAAGCAAGCAGGCCAGGAGTGATGGAAGCAAGCAGGCCAGGAGTGATGGAGAGAAATGCCGGAAGTAGCATGTGTGCACGTTCAACACATTGAAGAGCAGAATAATATCAAGTCACTGTGTGAGCCACAGATGCACTTGCGTTGCAGATCACCATTGACCAATGCAGTGCACCCATTGACCGGTGCAGCGCACCCATGCATGGGAAAACAATTCAGGAATAGAAAGCAGCCCCGGCCCTTTCAGCTGCTAGCGTACTACATGTACATTAACTTGTGTCAGATTTAATACACCAGTTATAGTTTTTATATGAACAACACTGCTGTGACGGTTTCTAATGTCCATACACCATACTCTTAGCTACCACTGGAGCAATTACTACTGTGTCCCCGCTGACATGTGTACCTCCACCCACTTGATCAAAAGTCAACAAACCACATGCTTGTAATCAACAAAGACATGTACGAGTGCCAACCTTGAAAGTAATTGTGTTTTGATGTTGTAACAAAGAAGGGCATAATATTACAGTGAACCAAAAGGTGAGCTGCGTATGCATGCATGTGAAACGGTAACATCACGTCCTTAGTAGAAAGGAGCCTATTTTGGTGTTCTTGATTTGGACCGGGGTTCCCTCTCTTCTTTCTTCTCCTTCCGGCTGGCGCTCCTCTCTTCCTCTCTCTCCTTACTTGTGCTGCGGTGGCGACGACTCCTGCACAGCAGTGAACATGCAGCCAGTGCCGAGAGCCATATTACAATGATAGATAATTTATGAGCACTATGACAGGGAAGTCACTGCAATACAGCCAATGGGCACTACGCCTCTCACCGTTCGTGTCTGGATCTTTCTTCTCTCTCCCGGTCTCTGTCTCTCTCTCTGTCCCTATCCCTGTCTCTATCTCTGTCTCTCCTCCTCTGAAGAAACAAGAAATAAAGTCTCACTCTCTCTCCCTAGCCATCCATGCAGTGGCATGCCCCTACCCTTTCTCTATCTCTGTCCCTCTCTCTATCCCTGTCTCTGTCCCTGTCGCGGTCTCTGTCTCTCTCTCTATCTCTGTCGTGCCGGTCCCGATGGTGTTCCCGGTGGTGCCTGCTACTGCGGTGCCTATCCCGTGACCTGGACCGTGATCGTGAGTGTCTACGGTGTCGTCTGTCTCTCCTTTTGCTCCTGCGATCTTCGTAAGAGGAGCTCCGTGATCGTGAGCGAGAACGGCTATAGGAGCTGCTTGGTGAATGGGAACGACTGCCGTGGTGCCACATATCACGCAAGGAGCCGGGCCCCTCAAACATATCCGGGGGCGGCTGACCCAGGGAAGGGTCCCACGGGAAGCTACCACCTGAGGAACAGAAGATAATTTACTGTCATGCAAGTGTACAACTGTAACAGGTTCTTGTCTAGTAAACTGGGATGTTGTAATGGGGCAAATGTGAGCAAGTCCCATACTAGCATGTTCAATGTCAACTTTTGGTTATATTCAGTGACGTGGAGTGTGGATTCCATGGAGAATGGGAAGGGAGGCTGAGAAGGTACCAGAGGTGCAGGAGACAGTAACAGGTGAGACCAGGAAAGAGAGGCTGAAAGGTTATACTCGTGACAATCTATGGATCCAGATTAGTGGTGCCGTAGTATCAGCCCCAAACCAACCCTAGCACGGACCACTTCCAGTATCCGCATTGGGACTGCTTTGGGTCTGGGGCAGAGACTAGTGATGCAGTACCTTATTCTCTGAAACAATTTATCATCGCATACAGCTCTAGCCTTGTTGCTATAGGCTGCGGCGTGGGAACGAGGCCAATACAGCTTGCTCACGCTTGTCCAATGCCCTGCATTCACCTATTAACCAGAAGCCAGGGTATAATTCCTCACCTGGTCCCAACAGCTCTGGCATTAGAGGAAGACCCCTCTCGTCAATGGGTGGGTGCCCATGGTCCCCAGCCATGGGAAACGGAGGGGGCATTCCCGGAAATGGGTGGTGGGGGAAACCATCGTGTCCCATTCCAGGTGGGGGTGGAAAAGGAGGGAGGCCCGGATGGAAGGGGGGTGGGGGCATGCCAGGTATGTGGGGGTCAGGGGGCCTGACCCCTCCCAGCATCGCTGCAGCCATCGCAACTGCTATGCTGTCTTGGGCAGATGCACCGGGGAGAGGGGGAGGGAAGGGCATCGGGGGAGGTACACGTGGGAATGTGGAGGTTGGGGCTGTGAGGGGTGAGGGGGGGGGGGGGGGGGGGGGGGGGGAGGGGGAGGGGGTGAATAGGTGTGAAGGGGGCACTCATAATGGTGATCCTATACTGCATACTCACGTGGAAGCAGAGGGGTCTTCCCCAGCACATTGTCACTGTACAAATGAAAGCAGAATAAAGTCAATTTAAAGCTCAAACAAGAATTCTCAATCTGCTATAAATTAAATTAACCATACCAGTTGCTCAAGTCAAATACAATCATTCTATGAATTGAGCTTACAGAATATCCACCCCAGGAGTGGCTCTGCCACTGTCACTTGGTTGGATCGTATCTGTCCAGTGAGGAAAGCAACATAATTATGAGAAGGAACATCAGACTTGAGCAGCATGCATGTGGTCACATCCCTATGCTAAGGGAAGGACATGTAAATTGCGATGTTACTTTCAGCCCCTTGTTTATCTACATTCACAGGCTACCTACACTCATGTTGCTAGCACATTAGGTGTGCTCTAATTGGCATTGTGCTGGCTTCTGTTCTAGAACCCGCAGCAAAGCAGTTGCTTTCACGAGCAGGAATGCCCCATTCTCCGCAGCTGTGACTATCATGTGGACTAATCCGGCATTCACTGCTTGTGCAGGAGATAGCGCAATCGCTGTGACATTACATCTGCATACACTTCGAACTTGTGAAAGTTACCAGCTGCGTTGTTTCTCCTCCTACACGTCCTAGTCAGGAAACGAGGCCTACATGTCCCAGTCAGGAAACGAGGCTATAGCGTCACAGAAACAGCTAGCATGAATCTGAACTGCCACCGACCACCTCTACCCAATCAATGTGACAGCTTCAATAATACAAACGTTTGGTCCCAAACCCGACTGTACATGTGATTGGTTATATTGTCACACTTTTATGAGCGTCATTGGCGGAGCCAGTGGGATATGTTTATTGTGTATAATATTATGTACTGTGTGCAACGGTGCTATGTGGGTACCACTAGGGCTGAGTGATTGCGGAATTTTCCAAAATCGTAATCACGATTATCACGGTTATAAGCAGCATGCAAGTACAATAGTCACAAAGCTAGCATCAATCGACTGAGCATGGCCATCACATGGCTGCGCGTTAATGAGCTATTCACCTCGTACATGTACTAGTACCTAGCCGGCTTGTGCTACCTGCGAGTTGCACTGGCTATCAGTAGTGTGGTATCCTAGTTATGCAACTTCTCTCTCAAATGTGGACCTGACCTATTTCACTATGGTGCCACTGCATCACAGTTTCGATTGCCGCCATAGCCATCGTGATTGTCAGAGATAAGCACCATTAACCGCTCAGCCCTAGTAACCACAGATGACTACACTGACCAGTGTGCTCCGGAGTAGCACCCCCTTCTTCCTCCTCTGCCGCAATGGCAGCGGAGTTGGCCAGCGAAGTTGATGTGCTGATAGCTGGCGGTGGGAAGATGGAGGGTGTCGTGAGGATTGTAGGTGCTGGTATCGGGGGGAACATGTGAGGGGGTGCTCCGATGGACGGGATGGATCGAGTCTCAGTGTTCGTGAAGATAGAACCAATGCGGGTTGCGTGGACCTACCGGACAGACAGCAGTTCATGCACAATACAACACATACATCAACATACACTGACAGTGTGTGCAATAGCATTGGTCTGCAACATGCTGAAATCCAGTACGTGAAATCATCTCAAAACAAGACACCGTGGGCTCTCCCAGATTTCACTGATTCATACGCACATGATTTGGGCTTGTAGCAGACACAAGCATAAAACTGTGTTATACACACATACAGAATCAAAGTATGCATTCAATAAAAGCTATCTAGTCCCGTCATGGTAGAAGTCTTTCCTTGGTAGCAGAGTACAGACAATATTCGGATATAGTCTGGCCAATCAGAGGGCTGCATTCCATGTCTAAACAGGAAGTGCACACCCTCAGATTGTTACTACTTTAGCTGAATAGTCTAACTGGAATCATGAGACTTGCTGTGACGATGCACTGCTCCAAGTAGCAATAACCGGTGTATAGTCTATCACCGCTCATCATGTTGTGTGGTATTATTAACATGAGTCAGTTCAATAAACCAAGCATTGCCAAATATTCGAAAACGGCAACAAACAGTATCACAATGCAGACACTCAAGTGCTACCAACAACAGTCTAGGGCTACGACTAGCTCTGGGACTACAGTCGTGTGTTCTACAGCTAAGGTACCAGTATTCAGACCAGGCGGGCTTGTCCTGGACGAAGCTTACGGCAATTTTGTTGAGTTGCTGCACTTCAGCCCGCGTTCTTTTCTGCTTGTCATTATACAATTTCCAAGTCTCCTCTGAGAAGCCATAGTTGAAGTAATCTGTGATGTCAGCACCTGGATAATAGTGTGTGTATGGTACGTGTGTGTGTGTGTGTGTGTGTGTGTGTGCGTGTGTGTGTGCGTGTGTGTGCGTGTGTGTGTTTGTGTGTTGGTATGGGTGCATCAAACTTTTTGGGTGCATTGAAAGTGCAGAGCAGCGTTCACCCATGGAGGAAATGAATTCTGCCAGCGTACATAATCTTGTCCTACCCCCTACACTGCCATCCCATTTGGAGATCTAGTCGGTGCCAAAGCACTGCATCTACTGGAGGGGGGTGCTGGGTGGGAGATGGCTAGAGGGGGGTGCTGGGTGGGAGATGGTGGCGAGTCCAGTCCACGTGCACAGAATTCACCATTGACTAATGTATGCTTACCATTTAGACAGTATCAACATAGTAGTTAGTACACGTATACGGGACGCGAGGGGCGTCCCAGCTGCACGTGGCACAATTGCGAAAAATGTCTGTCGAGTTTGAGCAGCTAGTAGACAAGCCAAAGTCCAAGAGCAAGTAGTGGAAACACTGGTTTCCCTGCCGACGTTCATGGTGTGATCAAATTCAAGAAGAAGATCGTATGCCGACTTTACAAGGCGGTGGTGGGCTACTCCGGCAACACCACAAATTTGGCTCACCACCTAGCTACAGTGATCCCACTGGCGGGAGTTTTCGGAGCTAAATGAATGCGGTGGTGATAAGCCTGGCCCGAGCATTTCCCCAACAGTGAAGCAACTGACACTCCCTGGCGCCGTCGAGAGATCGATTACGTTTCCACACGACAGCAAGAAACACAAGCGATTGGTTAATGCGACAGCAGATTTTATTTGCCAGGGCTTGCAGCCCTTGAGGGTGATCGCTGAACCCCAGTTCCAGCTACCACACAAAACGCACTAATGACTGGAACACTTAGTGAAATTCAATTGCCAGTATATCGTGATATGATATATCGCGACATATTACACTACTGGTAGGGAAATAAAACATCCTGAGCACAGTGGAGGACATGGAGAGATTCTGACTACACCATCATCATTGTAATTTTTGACTGACCCAAACGTATCAGATTTTAACTGTGTGTGTGTGTGTGTGTGTGAGTGACGGAAGTGGGATGTTCGTGGGGCGGGACTAGACTAGTGACGCACGACCTTCGTACTTCAATTAACTGAACCTGAACTCCGCGGAGAACGATATTAGGCATGGGCTGCATCTTCCAGAACAGGTGAGGCTACAAGCGTTAAGCGGATGCAATCGGGGAGCAGCAGTCGAAGCGGACGCAATCGGGGAACAGCAGTTGAAGCGGATCAATGCAATCGGGGAGCAGCAGCTGAAGCGGACGCAATCGGGGAGCAGCAGCTCTGACGGAGAGCTGTCCGGCGCCGAATTACACACGTAGGCAAACAAGGGGGAAGTAGCTGAGCGAGCGAAACGAGCTCAGCTACTTGTAATATTTATGCTGAAACTCATCTTTGCGGTGGAGTTATGTGCGCTTTTGTCTTTTCGGGCGGCCACTTTTGGCCTCCTTGTGTGGGTGGATTTTTTTTTCTCGTTCCGGATCCGAGCATTCCCAGCGCTGGGAATGAGACAGCCACGTGTGCACTAACTGAGACGACCCGAGCTTACCTTGGAGCTGTAAGTACGTGTTGGTGGATGCAATCAGATTCTGCTCGGGGTGAAGGTAATACAGGAGTACCATTCTGAAGGGTGAGCTTGCCCTGCCGGTGAGATGCAGGAGTGCGGTGGCTATTTACGAATCGGCCCTACAACGGTTCTGACTATACCATCCGATGATCGTGATCGCTACCATGTACTGACCAAAGGTACGATTTTGGTGCTGAGCTCACCTTGGTGGTGGAGATACAAGCGTTTTGTCTTCCTGTCGGCCGCCATTTGCTCGAGCGCTCTCACCGACTTGCCGTTCACAGTAGATATAGCGCTCTTACGAAAGACCCACAAAAGATTCTGATCGACCACACAGTTGTGATCACTGTCGTTCCTGTCGTTCACTGATGATTATGTCCTGAAACTCGCGCTGTGAGCGCATTGGTCTTGCCATTGCCATGCTGACTCGTTATTGACATGACTAGCATGGTCGTCATGTGACATGCGTTAATTGGAACGAGCAGCTTGCGCTACCAGTAGTGCGGTTGCCACTTTAAACACTATGATATTACGTGATATACAATATCTCATATCGTGGCAGCACTAGCCACGATATTACTACATATCATGATATTGTACAAAAGTAGCCATACAGCTTGGCAAGGGCAGAGGTAAGGCAAGGTATAACTAATAAAAGTACAATCTGGCTGTAAAGATTACCGTCCTTCGCTGAGACTTGGTGGCATGCATATGCACGCGGCATTTTGGGCAGTCAGGTGATCGTGATTTGCCTTTCTCGTCTGCTTCGACACCAAAGTCGTTCCAAACGGCAGTAACAGCTTTGTTTATTAACAAGATCTTGGCTTCGCCTGCAGCAGGTTCACCAGGCTCTGTAGAACCATCACGTGTACACCTGCAGCAGGTTTACCAGGCTCTGTAGAACCATCACGTGTACACCTGCAGCAGGTTTACCAGGCTCTGTAGAACCATCACGTGTACGTCGCTCATCGCTTCTGTTCTGATCAACTAAGATGCTCGTGCACTTACCGAATGTCCTAATTATCTGTTTTTCGAAAATACCGTTCACATCCAAAAATATATTAGACAGGAAGTGAAACCTTTATGTTGCTAGTTATCGGGTCAACCTCACACTGCCAGGAACCTGCCACTTCATACCTGGCATTCTCCACGGCTTGTCCATCGTTGCTTCCAGGTCATACTCGTAGATAGACTGGCCTCCGATCTGGGGAACTGCATCCAGATCCACCTTCTTAGCCTGCGCTAGGGAGCCAACAGCACCTGAGAGTCCAATTAATGCACACCAGTACTTTATAATACAGGAAGACACCGACTATAATGGGGATACAATAGTGAAACAGAACGTGAGCACTGGTAGAACAGAACGGGAGAAACTTGGAATGGAACAGGGATTCTCGTACCTCCTGGTGCAATGCTCATCCTGGGATAACTGGGAGTCCTGGCGTAGGCCACTGGCACCGTCTTGATCTCACCAATCGTGATCTGAACATCATCGTCGTCGTCGCTTTCACTCTCCTCCTCCTCCTCCTCCTCCTCCTCCACCTCCTTCTCACCTCCCTCACTCCCCTCCTCCACATCATCAGCTGCCTAGGGAAAAGAGGACACAACACACTGAGCCATGCACGTACAGAGCCAAGAGCGTGCCTTCCAAAAATAATGAGTGTCTGTACCTTTGGGACACGCTCCACACGCTATCATACCTACCTCAGCATCTTCTGCGGGAGCAGGTGCTTTGGGCTGAAGGTTGGGAGCATTTGAGATGATCGTGGTAGTGGGCAGAGGAGTGATCCTGCAATGCAAGAGAATGCCATCACCAGTGGAAAAAATTAACTTCAAGATTACAGACTTTTACAGAGTTATCCAAGACTTATTTGGCATTCAGTCAGAAAAAGAAGTTTAGTCACTGGAGCCGAAAGTATTAAGAAAAGAAATAGAGAGAAAACAAACAAACAACAATTCCCTTCAAGCTTGGCCTATTGGGCGATTTTAATCATCCCTCTTGTCTCACTTCCCGGAGAGAAACGGTCCAAGAGGTCATCTTCCTGCGTTTGTTATCACCAGGACAGTACAGCACGACATACAAACAGAAGACGAGAAGAAAAGACGAGGAAACACAGATAAGAACAAAAGGCTTGAGAAAGAAAGAGAAACAGAGAGAACAGTAATGGCTCCTTCTTTCGGCCTCTTATGTCATCATCCCAAATGCCAAGATATCAGGAGCAGTCGTATTGGTATTCCAATTAATGCACACCACACAATTGGGGGGATGTTATAGAGTAGCCACACACCTTACTACCACAACACCACATGCAATTCTGCTTCCAGGTGTTTCTACTAATAGCTCCATAGCTGGAAAATCCTATCTCTCACTTTAAGAAAACCAGTTCTGTTGTGCACAGTGGCAGCTACACAAATTGTTGCCCTGTTAAAAGATTCTATTAAAGGCTCACCCTAGTGCTGTTGCCTCTGGATCCATGTCATCCAAAGTTGGGGTACTGGGTCTACAGAGAGCAAACACTCTTCAATGTAATGTCCAACGAAGCTGTTTGTCTTCTCTCCCATTTGACTACTTTAGGCTAAAACGTAGCATTTCACGTACTCATTATTCAAAGGGTGGTCACTCTAATACGCACTGTACTTAGTGCTGCAACTGGGGTCACAGCTTATGACTGTCCAAGAACTGCTTGTGACCGTGTGACCATGCTGCTGGTGACCGCCACAAAAATCTACTGTGACTATGCGACTCTTTGGCAGTATACGGAGTAATACGATTAGCCACACACACACATCTGCCATATAAGGGGTCACAATCCCCGGTTGCAGCTCTTAAGTATGGTGCTTATTGGAGTGACCACCCCTTGATAGTGGCAAACACTGCCTTCAGATCTCAAGGTTGTGCCCAGAAGTGAGATTGCCTTTGTCCGCATCAACCTTAACCCTTGCATGCATGAAATGCTACATTTTAGCCTGATCGAAGTAGGTGAAAGAGAACACAAACAGGACAATTCCCATCCAAAGGCTACCATACAACAGTTGATCCACTGTCACTGCTTGCTGGCAGATCATACGCTAACTCGCACCTCACGCGTGTGAAAATTCATACGACTTCAAACAAACTATAACTCGCCTTCCATTTTCAGTGATGGCTGGCTCAGGCTCCTCTTTGACATCCTTAGCAAAGGCTAAGGGAGAGAGAGAGAAGATAAGTGAACCCAGTTCCCTCCATTTCATGTAACAAAAACCCTACCTTCCTCGCCATAGAGCCACTGGTCATCGTCCAAAACGTCGGCCGCCATTAAATTTCACATGCGGCGCACACGCGTGATCAATAATGCGCACGTGTTTGGTCACATGACAGATTATTTACTGCATGCAGTGCGCGCTGCGCCGATGAGAACATGCATGTGAGAATGCTTGATCGTAATAGTCGTCTGCGAAGAAATGTACTACCACGATAGTATTGAGATCCACAACAGAGCAGTGAGTGGCCTAGGAGTATTACGCTGTCAAGCCGTTTGAAAGTTGAATTGGTCAACATGCGGTTGAGGTGGGCATTAATTGGAATGCTCGCCGTCCTCCTTCGTTCTGCCGTGTCCTCAGACTCTCAACAGCACCAGGCAGAGGAGGCTGACGTCACCGATCGTTTGCAGCACCGTATAACTCCATTGGAAGAAGCAGCACAAATCTTGCATTCACAATTGGATCTGACTACTGATAATGTATCGTTGCATAATGGAGGCAATAATATGTCGTTACATGAAGGAGGATTAGAAAAGGAAGGTACAGGTTTTTGCATTAAGGAGCCTGCTGTCTTCCCCTGGCGCCGAAACCAGACCACCACAAATTACGTGGGAACTTGCAGTTCATCAGACACTGCTGGGGGCGTGTCAACAGAAGTCCCCAGACCAAAGTGTGAGGAAGGAAAGGGCTGTGACCGACCACTAAACTGCTTCGATTTCAGGAGTCTGGGGAACGATTCAGTCGTCCCAGATCCTCCAAGTGTTTTGAAAGTGACTCCACACATGTTGGAGGGAATATCAGAGAATGTTTCCATTCAGAACTGCTGTGCAATTGTGATGTTCTATGCTCCTTGGTGTGAATTCAGTGCCCAGTTCGGCCGCAAGTTTAACGCCCTGGGAAGAACTTTTAGTGGACTTCCGATCTTAGCTGTAGACCTCAATGAAAATGAACCGTAAGTTCCTATGCTGAGATCCATCCACACTGTTCTCACTGGTTTACTCCAGTCAACAAACTGGGTGGGTTGTCCCACATGAACTCAGTCAGTGTAATCTGTATTGCTCTTGAGAAAAAAATGGCCCCAACTTTTATGTAGTAAGAGTGGGGTGTTTTGCTTTCAGCTCGTGCAATAAGGACAACAAATCCTAGCACCGTGAAACAGATCTGGCTTAACTTGTATTCAGTCATGTCTTCATATAGCCTCGTTCCCAGGCCCCGCCCAGCTTTTCGTTGCTTGCAGTACGGAAAAGCGGGGAGAGCCTGGTATGTTTCCTCACGTGAGCATTACGTAATCGACAAACGGCCAAAATTTTCAGAACAATAAAACGAAGTTTTGCATATTGTTCAACCAACTACACGTTCAACGCTTGGTGTGTAAGACAGTCGCCCCCCGCTAGCTAGATACGTCTGGTAAGTTACATTGTACCTTTGCTCTTCTTGCTGTTCTGAGACCCAGTTCGCCCACGTTCAATTAAGTCCTTTCTACCACCTTTCTACCCTCGACGTCACGCATGCGAGGAAACATACCAGGCCCTCCGCGTTCTTTCGTGCAACCGAAAGCGGCGCGCGGGCCTGGGAACGAGGCTAGTCTTCATAGCCTTGTTCAAGAGTACATGATGACATCATCGTCAATGACGATGCTGTCACCATGTACTCTTGCCTTGTTGCAATGTGATCGATACATTCTCTCATCTTGCAGGTACAAGTACATCCTTGCCTACTTGCCTGTTGTAGCATTCTACTACCAAGGGAAGGTGATGTTCAGGTTCAGGCTCTCAGCATCTTATGAGGAGCTCCGAGATACTGTTGCAAATATGACAGGTGGGGTGCATGTGGCCTGCATTGTTAGTGATACTACCTAGCAGTTCACCAAAATACCCGCATTGAGGAAGCAAGAGTTGAGAGATAATTTGCCGATTTCGTCATCATCTCATACAACACTGTTGACTAGCATGGCTTACCAACTAAAGCCGTTCTTGAGCTACTTTACGCAAGGAATAGCATCACTCAAAGTTGCCTATAGCAGCAGTTTGTGTACATGTAGCTATCGGTGTAGTGCTAGAAATGTAATATTTACGTATGCAAATCATTACCATGGCGTTAGCCCTAGCAATATGTTGCCAAAGGCCAGATATTTGGCGGGACAATGATCTGCACGTTCTTCCTGTAGGTTTCACTCCGGGAGACGTTGACTTGATGGACGAAGCAAATGAACTTCCTGTGCCCACTGAAAGGGTGGACGGAGACGGATACTCTCTGCTCTTTGCTGGCTGGTGGCTGGTGTTTGTAGTCCTAGTGCTGGTGTTGAAGTCCAGCCGTGTTCTGGACTTTGTCAGGAGAATAGAGCTCAACTGGACTAAGACATAGCATGCCAAGTTTGACAACAATTGATCTTGGGAATGACTGGGTCGGGCTTCGGTCCTACTGTGTACTGGTATTTTGCATCTGAATGAGAGAATATAGCATGGTTACATTATGGGTGTAATTTGGGGGAGAAGAAAAGTGCATGGTTCAGTTGTAAATTAGTAATTAAGTGCCTTTAATCAGAGGGTCACACCCCACTTGGCTACTCTAAGTGCAAGAACCTAGTACCTCTAATTTCGATGACTGAGAGCGAAATGCAGCGGAGTTTGAGCGCCCTGAGGGCCATCATTCCTCCCCTCACCCACGCCAGTCACAAGGGAACAGCAGGCAGGATCGGAGTGGTGGGAGGCTCCCTGGAGTGAGTCGAGTCGACCTGCAGCTGTCCATAGATAATATATGGCTTGTATAATCTATGACCTAGCTGTCAGTGCAGCATGGCATGTTGCGTGTCAGTTCATGGTTCCATGCATTTGCACAGGTACACGGGTGCTCCTTACCTCGCCGCTATGTCTGCAATGAGAGCTGTGAGTTGAACTTGAATCATGCATGTTTAGAGCTAAGGTAACAGAGGGGGGTTCTGGTCAGCAGGGGATTTCCCAACACATGGTAACTAGGGCTATTGATGCTCTATCCATGCTGCAAGTTTGAAGACCTGGTTGCATGTTCACACAGAGAAAGCAAGAGTTGAACACTGTGCTCATTGACACGCCCCCTAGTTATTGGTCCAGCAGGAAGTATACATACTGTAAGGTAACGGACACACCTTCACATTAAGCACCTGACCTGGCCGTAATCACTTCAGGGGTCAAATGACCCCTCTCTGTTCATAGGTGTGATGCGACTTGAGGTCACACTCTCAAGTCTTGCTTCCTTGTCACCATGTGCACTATCTCTAGGGGGCTGATCTGGGTCATGTGTTTTGCCCGGAGGCTGCAGCCACTGTCATCAAGTCCTATAGCCCCGAGTTGATTGTTCACCCACTCCTGTGAGTGATTGGTTGCTCTTTGAACAGCACCTTTAATGTTCTTTACAACCAGAACTGACTTCCCCTCGCAGCTCTGACCGATGTTCCGAGTCTAGTGAGGCCATTGCTTCGTGGCTACCCAGACTGCATGCGCTGGTCATTGGCCCAGGGCTAGGGAGGGACCCTGCAATTATGAACACCGTCAAATCCGTCATTGCTGTTGCCAAACAACAAAACAAAGATATAGTCATTGATGCTGTAAGACATTTCCTATATCTTCCACAACGATGCTGTAATAATATTATATCTCCTCTCCACAACGTGCTGTAAGACATTTCCCATATTATCTTCCACACCGATGCTGTAAGATATCTCCTCTACAACGATCCTGTAAGATATTTATACCTCCTCCACAACGTTAACGATGCTTGATATTTCCTATATCTCCATCCCAACTCACACAGCAATACCAAAATGTGAAATATCCATTCAAATTGTCATATTGTTATGAAATACTTTAAGGGTAAACATTTCACCAGCACATTACCTCTAATCTAATTTATACCGGTCAAGTGGATTGCTGTACAGCTGTACAATCCAGTATATACAGCATTGTGCTTTGTTTACTTTAGGACGGGTTGTACCTGGTTACCACGGAGCCTGAGGTTGTCATGGGCTATCCCAGAGCCATCCTCACTCCAAATGCAGCTGAGTTTCAACGCCTTCATGAAAAAGTGGTTAGTAAGAATACAATATATTTATCTGCATGAACTGGGAACTATTGGACTGAACAGTTCTGTACATGTCCCTGTGATAGCCTCCAGTCTATGATTGCCAGACAACCCAGCATTGTCTGCTATAGGTCCGTAAACCACCAACTCCAGTCTATGATTGCTTGCAGGACTGCAATCAATCAAAGACTAGCGGTAGTAAAGGCCCAGGAAGGAGGCTACACCTGTTGCACACTTGCACAGACACAATAACAGACTGTTTACTTCTTCTATGACTGGTGATTTGTGGCAGCAATGATACGAAAGTCATTGCAAGAAAATCTGCATAAGATGACCATGTGTGGTCAGACTGTTATCAGTGCTGACTCAGGGTTAGGTTTTAACCCTTGCTGTGCAGCTTGGCTCCCCGCCGAGTCCTGATGGCGACCCTGGAGAGCAGACGAAGGTACTGGCAGCAGAAATGGGAAACTTGGTCATTGTCCAGAAGGGTCACGTTGACACCATCAGTGACGGACACCAAGGTAAAGCAGCCTAGCTCTTTGTCTTGCCACAGCTTTTAGTATCACAGGAAACGTGGCAAATTAACATGAACTTTCTGCAGTGATAGCTATCCCGTCACTATTCCGTCACCTTGATCATCACCGCAACAATGTGCTGCAGAGCTTGTGTAGACTAGCAACATTGTGTTCAAGCTGCTATACTGGCTACATGTAGTAGCCACTGCCTCTGTGTCACGCAACTTCAGTGTAGCCGTGTTCCCACGTGGCCTTGGAACGAGGCTGAACTAAATCACTACTGATGCTACATGGGTCCTCTTTACATGTGTGCAGTGGTACGGTGCTGTGAGGAAGGCTGTCCCCGGAGATGCGGAGGGCAAGGAGACTTGCTCTCGGGTACCGTTGGCCTCTTCTCCCACTGGGCACGACAGTCAGAGCAACAGTACGATAAGCCAGCACATGAACCCTGTATTTCAGCACTATACTACCTACAATGACTTCCATTGATGTGAACTTTGTGGTACTAGTACATGACTACAAGCTTCTTGGTTGTGCACTTCTGTAGTGTACAGTGAACAAGCTCCCCAGCCTCATTGTACAACCAGTTTACAAGTTGTAAACAACGTACCTCTTCTTGAGATTTGCTGGAACAGGAACTCGTGCACTCCTTCATTGGCTGGAATTAGAAGTCTCAAGGGTGCTGTATGAAATCCTTTCTACCCTCAACGTCACGCACGTGAGGACACATACCAGGCCCTCCACGTTCTTTCGTGCTATCAAAAGCGGTGCACAGACCTGGGAACGAGGCTAGGGTGCTGTAGCGCTAGTGCATATAATACAATGTGCTATTCTCTAGGTTTGATCCACTGTCCCATCCAGTCAGTAAGGATGCGTACATTATCTCAGTACTGCAAGTAGGTTTGATTATGAGATGATATGGCTGCAGTGCTGCGTACTTTTATCGTCCTTTCCAGCTCCCCCTCACCACTCACATGCTTGTGTACACACACTGTACAATCTGGTCCCATAATCACGTTACAGGTACCACTCTTCACAACCTCTACCCCCACTTCTTGTGGCTGCGTACGGGGGATGCTTCCTGGTGAAGAAGTGTGCACAACTGGCCTACAGCAAGCACCACCGATCAATGCTAGCTGGGGACATGGTCCTTGAGATACCAACCGTGTTCCAGACATTGTTGGAACCAGTCACAAATACTAACCAATAGGCGGAAATTTATAATGACATTTCACAATCATGACTGTATAAAAAAATATCTTTTACCTGTGACCATCTGTGGTATACATGTGTATTAATTGTACTATACAGAGTGACGCATAATCAGCCAGCAATAAAAATAAATGACATGCTACTGAGACATGCAAGTGATGGATTACATAGTCATGTAGTCCTGTACAAATGTACCATCAATTTGTAAGTGATATTTCATAGCCGAGGAACACCGATCCCTAGGAATGTCCCCTTGGATCCCACGGTAGTCTTTCGAGCTGGGGGTGTACACATGATGGGCTTAAATGGCAACCTGTGCCAAAACAAGTCTCTACATATCAATAGACCGTATTGGCTAAGATTCAACCAATCACAGGGCCATATTCTGCCCCTAGACAGGAAATAAAACACTTCTTAATTGCTAGTGATTAGTAAATGGCTACCCTAATGAAGACTGTTGAAACGTCTGTAAAAGTTTTTCCGATTTGTAACAGAGATTATTATGGTTACCATAATTAAGCCGGAGTTGCAGCCTCACCCAGAGTTTGCTAATGAAGGCACCATCAGCTGTTTGTGTTGGATGTAAGGTAACGGAGGGGGTTTCCGGACAGTAGGGGGTTTCCGGACACGGCCCCAGCTTTCGCTCTCTAGAAGCAGTTTTTGCTAACAACTGCACAGCGTTGAAAAGTTCGAAGGTAGGGTATGCATTCGCACTTACCATTATTCGGAAGAACTGCTAACGGAGCGAATGCAAGGGGCATGAAGTGCGTGTCCGGAATCAAAAGACTGTCCGGAAACCCCCTCCGTTACCTTACAGCGCTAAATCTGCTGCATGTAGCTCAGCTAGTTCTGGCCAATTGAATAAGCTGAAGAGGAGCTTGTAACGTTGATATGGAATGCTAGCACTAAGGCCAAACAAAGTAGATTACCTGTTTCTCATCAGCACTAGCAATCACCTTAAACCTGCCACTTGAACTGTTGTTATGGCCTTCAGAACCTGACACACCCCATTTTATAGCCGTGTATAGTAACAGTGAGAGTGTATTATTATACACTCTTGGTAACAGTGAGAGTGTATTATTATACACTCTTGGTAACAGTGAGAGTGTATTATTATACACTCTTGGTAACAGTGAGAGTGTATTATTATACACTCTTGGTAACAGTGAGAGTGTATTATTATACACTCTTGGTAACAGTGAGAGTGTATTATTATACACTCTTGGTAACAGTGAGAGTGTATTATTATACACTCTTGGTAACAGTGAGAGTGTATTATTATACACTCTTGGTAACAGTGAGAGTGTATTATTATACACTCTTGGTAACAGTGAGAGTGTATTATTATACACTCTTGGTAATAGTGAGAGTGTATTATTATACACTCTTGGTAATAGTGAGAGTGTATTATTATACACTCTTGGTAATAGTGAGAGTGTATTATTATACACTCTTGGTAATAGTGAGAGTGTATTATTATACACTCTTGGTAATAGTGAGAGTGTATTATTATACACTCTTGGTAATAGTGAGAGTTCTGCACACATAATACTTGCTAGCTGGTATGAGTGCGGCCACCGACACCCACACCCAAATTGAAGAATTGGCTGATGAGAAACAACTTTGCATGGCCTAAAGTAGTATACCTGGACTTGCTGGTTTGGTTTCTCTGCCCCAGTACTTGAACCCCCGTTTTGCTCGCTGGCTACTAGCAGAAGGTACCCTCAGCCTAGCGGGGTGTACGCTCCTTCCCCCCTTATCCTCAGGTTTGTTGAGGGGGGAGGAATAGAGGAGGTTTGAGAGATATCTGTTGAAATCTGGGCTGCTTGTACGGGCAAGGGTACCAGATGGTCTCTGTGCTGGCAGTTCAAACCTTGAGTAGTTTTGTGCATGATGTTCTATAGTGAGATACAACCAAAATTACAATAAACCGTACCATCCATGGTAACATGCTGTGATACCAGGGTAGCATAATGGCGTAACGGCAGAATGCGTTCCTAGTGATATTAATTTTATAGTGCTCTTGGTACAATAATGATTCTGATTGTCACCTGCATATTACCAACAGCTAGTAATTTCTGTTGGCACAAGGAGCAGCTGTCAGCTCATGCAAGCGTTACCAGCATTCGGCCTGGTCAGCTCATGCACTATCTCCAAAGCAAAGCAAGGTCTAGCATAAATTATACTGTCCAAGTTGTTATTGTGCTCGAGTGCAATGACGGAAGATGACCACATTTTCAAACATCTCCTACGTAACATAATTGTTAGCTACGCTCAAAGCAAAGCTATCCAGAATGCAGCTTCCTTTGACAATAAGAAACTGGCTTCAATACTATGGTGGCTCATGAAACTAGCTACAATAGTGTACAGTCCGCTGCTATATACCTGAGGGGACAATATTCTTCACACACAGGTGAAGCTCACCGTGAGGCTTGCAGAAGGAGATGTAGTGCCCAGTTGGAAGCTGGGACAGTTGATAAGACTGAAAAAAGCAAGCATGACAATAGAACATCAGACACTTAATAAAATCAGCAGAGCCAACCTCCTGCACATATTAAAACACGGTAGCTAAAGATTCACCCGCTATACAGTTATATACTGCGCATGCAGCAAGCACGAGACCATCAGCAATGCGAACCTTGGATCTCAATTTGCTCCAGTGATCAGTGCGCTGTGCTCTGGGTGGCTCATGGCGCGACCAGTGGCTGAAGCTGGAGAACAGCAGCATCGCAGTAACTAGTGGCCTACCCTCCTTCCCAGACCAATAAGAATAGAACTCACCCCACTTCTCTATTGGAGATTGGGTAGAGCTTGCGCTGGTAGTGAGTTGCAGCAGCCATTACTGTGCTGTTTCGTCTAGCGCCTTGGGTGCGCAGTTATATATGAATCCAGCTTCGATTAAGGGATGCAGCCACGCCCACCCACCGCAAATAACAAGCGTGCCAATCTAACGGTAATCAGGGTAATGAATTTGTGGCATGTCTGAATCGTTCAGTGCGCCGTTTCACAGAAGCTAGCCGCTAGCCAGTGATTTTTGCTGTTTTTGGCGTACCTACCTAGCTCAGGCTGCAACCACGGGACTGAAATGTGAGTTGTTTCTTTCACGACTGGGTAAATATTCATCATTAGTGAGCTGGCGCCACATATTATTCGCCAATAGTCAGTAGTGTAGTACACTCGCACAACATGCGCGAGTGTACGTTTGTTTATGGTCCCTTTTGTCGTTTGTGCAGGATAAAACATGAGGCATTGTAGCGTTTACTCAGTGCCTGGACTACACACGTTAGTGATCGCAATTTTGGTGCTGAGTGTGAGTAGAGTACTACTAATAAAAGGGCAAGTCGGCACTTGTTCTGGGACTGGCTGCGGATGCCGCAGCACCACCGGCTACCAGTGCTGCTTGGCAGTGCACGAGGAAGCTAGCGGAGCCCTGGTTGGTAATGCTACCATTAGTGGGGAATTCACTCTCATGCCTGGTGATGAGTTCAGTGTTGATTCAGAAGCTGCAGATCGCTTCATGATCGACAATTCAGGTGTTATCAGAACAAATACAGCGATTGACCGTGAGAGAGATGGTGACTGCTTCTTAGTCGCAGTAACTCTCACCATGGGCATGATGTCAACTGGCTCTGCACTATTTGCTATTGATATCTTAGACATCAACGACCATGAACCACAGTTTATGGAACAGAACTACACGTTTGCTGTGCCTGAAACACTGCCTGGCGAAACAGTGGATTTGACTTGCCCACTACACCAGAACTCACTGACAGCAGTGGACAATGATGATGGTTCAAATAGCCGAATCAAGTACCGAATTGTGTCCGGGAGTGACTACTTCGAAGTGCAAGAAGATTCACCTTGCATTCAGAACATTCAGGAATTAGATTTTGAAACAAGCACCTCCTTCACTCTGGTTCTAGAGGCCCGTGATGGTGGCATGCCACCGCTTTCTTCCAATGTGACCATCACCTTTGATCTTCAAGACGTGAACAACGAAAATGCACCACGGTTTACTGCTCCTTCAGAAGGAAATCTCTCATTATCTGTACCCGAGGACCAAGAAGTGGGCTCCCGCATCTACCACTTCATGGCCATGGCAGCAGATAGTTTCTACTTTAACATACATGTACCACCGAATGAATCCCCCTTTCCCTTTGAACTCAACAGCACAACAGGAGAGATGACCATTTCCTCGGCCCTCAATTTCGAAGATGATCCCCAGTACGATTTTGTGGTGCAGGCTGTTGGTGGCAGTCCTTCTATGCCACAGATAAGTAGTGTAACTGTGATGGTCATGATAGAGGATGTAAATGAAGCTGCAGTGGTTACTCTAACCTCTCTCCTCAATGGCACTGTGGAGAACCAAATTTCCACACTGCCAATACTGGACGTGCGGATTGAGGATCCCGATTCTCAAGACAGCAACCGAAACAACAGTATTAGAATCCTGGCAGGAAGTGAGTACTTTGAAATCAGATTTGTTTCTAGATTTGCACTTGTACGGCAAATTGCTGAAATCGATCGTGAAACAACAGGAAACAGTTTCAATCTTGTTCTAGAACTGACTGAAGGAAATAACCCTGTATTGCAGAGGTCCATCAATACTACGATTGAAATACGTGATGTGAATGACAATGCCCCACGACTTAATCAAACAGTGTTCTATATTTTGGAAACCACACAGAGGACTGAGATAATGCTTCGGGATGTTGCATTCGACCCAGACAGCGGATCCAATGGGACAGTTACGTTGTTTGAACTAATCTCGGTGGTGAACCAGGTTGGAGTTAACCTCACCGACAGATTTATCTGTGTTCAGATTGATAGTCGGAAACTGTTAAATGGGTTGCTACGGGTACCACCACTTGATCGTGAAGAAGATGGAGCTTCGCTAAACATTACTGTGAAACTTACAGACGATGGGGTTCCGCGAATGGCAGCTGAGGTTTCGTTTCTTGTGAAGATACTAGATGTGAATGACAATCTCCCCCAGTTCTCCAGCGTGACTTATGCATTCAGATTTGCTGAGAACCTTCCAGTGGATTCTTTGGTTGGTGATGTCTTTGCCAGCGATGCTGACAATGGAGAAAATGGGACCATCATTTATACTATTGTAGATGAGATTACCGACTTTTCAATTGATGCGCATTCTGGCGAGATCAGAAACCAGATTGTGTTTGATCGGGAGTTGAGGGAAAACTACACCATCTTAGTCAATGCACATGATAATGGCAGTGTTATTCGGAACACAGCTACTGCACCTGTAACAGTTGTCATTACGATCAGTGATGTGAACGACAACCCACCTGTCTTCGTGGATACGCAAAACAATCTCTCTGTCCCCTCCAATGCTGCAGTTGGTACCTTCGTTGGAAGAGTTGAAGCTATAGACAGAGACATTGGATCGAATGCCGAAGTGAACTACCGGTTAGACTCGTCTGTTCTGTTTTCCATTGGTGAAAGTACTGGAGACATTGCTGTTGCTGGGGACCTCTCCACCCAGGAGGGGGTGGTTAATGTCAGCATCACAGCTTTCAATCCTGGACCTGTTGAACTCGAAGCTACCCTTAACGTCCCCATCATGATAACGATTCCCAATGATAATGTTCTTGTGATTGCTGTTGCGTCGTCAGTAAGCATCTTAGTGCTGCTACTGATAGTTGTAGTTCTTGCTTTGATTATCATCCTGCGCCGCAAGAACAGGAAGGGGAGAATTTCCATCTCTTCCTCTGGTGCTCCCCTCAACAATAAATCGAGGCCCAAGAAGAGCATTCTCAAGCTGCCAGTTCTTGCCACCAACGGCACCAAAGATAGAAGAGGAGTACAGTTTGATCCTCACGTCCAGGAGACAACGTACGATCACAAACAGGCAGTCGTTGACGATTCAAACGTGCACAGAATGGAAACTAAAACAAAGTTTGCTGATGAGTCTCCGCTGACTGCTAGGACACATCACAATGGGACAATCCCCTTGGAGGAGGTGAACGGAGGTATTCCAAACCAATTCTACCCTCGGCAGAGGTCACCACTGAGTATTGATGAGGTGGACTCACGGCTGGAGTTCTCTCAGAGCAGCGCAATGGAAGAAGCGGGACATTACAATCCCTACGATGGAAATTCAGATGAAGAAAGCACTTGTGCATCTAACATGAATACACTGATACCACGCTTCCCCTTGGACGAGCATCCAACCAATCTGGGGTCTCCGATGCGCTATGCACCTCCTCCACACCTCCACCCCCACCCACAACACACCTCACCCTCCCACGACGTGCGTCCCCTTCCTCCCCACTCTGCCCAATACCCCCTGCAGAACTCGGGGACTCTCAGCGACGACCTCACTCCCCTTGCACCTGACCCTCAACACAACCACAGGAGTATGTCTCCTTCACCCCCAATCCCTCCTCAACCGCTTCCATATATAGGCATGCCCCCAGGGCACCATATTCTCCACTCAAATGGGCGAAATTATCCCCTTGTAATGCCCGATGCATACGGTCGAGATACACCAGAGGTCCAGAGATTCCAAACTGCTTATGTACCCTCCTTTGCCAGTGACTATGATACTTCTACGTACGCCTCCTCTGAACTCGATGAAGTATTAGATTTCAATCCGGATGTGGAACACGGTGTGTACACGCTATCAGCTGCAGAGTATGACGAAGATACCCAGTTATAGCACCTCAATCAAACTGCACGTGGTAAGCATTCCAATTTCCCCATTTTGTCTGATTCCCTTGAGATAGTAGCTTGATTTTGGTTATGTATATCCTTGGAAGGGCTATTCATCCATCCCAAGATGAGATTCACTGGCCCCCTTGTCTGGTTTTCTACAGCATTCATAGTGAAGCACTTACCTCCTTCGGCTCTCTCACATTCACAGGTTCTTGCACGGCTCCTTTGCAGAATCAAGCTGATCCCCAGGTTGTATATGGTAGGTGTATGTACAGATAAACCCCTTTGGCTACTGGTTGCGTGTTTTTGTCATCAATCTAATATTACAGCGTCTCACTATTCATATCATATTATCAGTCAGTCAGTGAGTCAAATCTGCACTGGTGTCTTTTATTGCTCTACTGTATATTTTGTACCTTCATGACTGCAGCTGCCTGGCAGTATATTTAATTTATTTTTAGTTTCTCTATCTCCCCAGTCCCAGTCTGGAAAGTTTAGTGGGCCGTGTACATATGCATTACTATGTGTGCTGTATTCCTCAATTTCAACAAAGTTTCTTACAAGGCAGTTGTGCCAAAGCGGCAGTCAGTCGTATGTGAAATTTGAATTAGAAATGGATTATACCTACGTCCAGTGGAGCCCACCAAGCCTTTTGTTTTGCCAGTGTTTGTCAACCTGTCCACCTTGTGAAGCAGTGTGGACGGAATTACTTGGAAGTTTGGCATTCCTACTGCCCCCACAAAGCACCCTTTCAATGCCGCACAACCACTATAGGCAGTCTTCCAAGCCAATTGACCTATTAGGGCCCCCTCTTTGGCCACTGTTGTACACAGCTTCCATACATGCCAGCTGCCTGGGCTCTGATGAGCTGTCAATGTTGGTATGCTTCCAAATGGCTGTGCACATACAGTGACTTCTCAGATTGCACCCAAAGAACAGCCTTAACTTGAATTGGTACGAATGGTTTGGGTATGGAATCATGGGAACTTGTGTATTGAAATCGAGACAGATTCTTCGATCTTACAGTATTAGACTAGACAATCTGAAACGTGTTCAGTATATATACTGAAAGTCTCAGCTGCTGTGGTTCTCTTGTTGTGTCATACTCTATCATTGTACCCCACTCTCATTGTCCCATGAACCCAGTTTGTGTTGTAGACTATGCTTCCATTCTGTGGCAACACTCTAGCCTAAACCTTGCCCAACCCTTCCCTGGTGTTTAGGTACGTAGCCATACTAGCCGATGCTGGTATGTGTATACGGTGGAGCACATATTCAGACTCCATGTTTGGGTAGTGGCAGAGTACGGACATGCCTTGTTAATTTCCCATTTCTGGTTTGTTTAGTAACATACTATTCCAGGTGTTAGTTATTGCAGTGAATGTTTCGGAGGAGTAAACATGGGTCACTACCACAGAGGGTAGTCACTACCGCAGAGGTACTCCCTACATCCTAAAGATTTCATATTGTGAATTCATGCAGTACCATTCTCGGCAAACCAGTTTCCTATCAGGGTCTAGCATCATCCAGGCAGCCTGCAGACCGGCTGTCCGATGCTAGACCCTTGGTGTGCATTAATTGGACTATACTGTCATGTTGCATGTCCTGGTTTGGCAGTATCATAATGTAGAGAGTTAGCAACACACAAGTGAACAGTTTGGCATGATTGCCACCATCTGGAGTGGTCGTTCAAAGGCCAGACGATAAGCCTGTCTTAGTTTACGATTGTGAGCCTCTGTCTGTCACTTGATCTTATCTGCCTCACAGCTCTCACGTACCGTGATACATTAGCCTTGCCCCCATACCAGTTGCATTCTCTCTTACAAGGCATTGCAGTTACGCCACATCGATCATAACCACTCCGTAGCAACCAACGTGGTAGCCTCATTCCAAAGCACGAGGGTAATGTGAAGGTAGAACACGGCACTGAATCAACAATCCCTAGTCAGTGTTTGAGAATGTTTTGGTGCGTGCTTAATTTGACTGGTTACAGCTGTGAGGATGTGGTGCATCATGACAGGCTATACCAGTACGAGGGTGATAGGGCGGCTGTGAGGATATGTGGAGCATCATGACAGGCTATACCAGTACGAGGGTGATAGGACGGCTGTGAGGATGTGGAGCATCATGACAGGCTATACCAGTACGAGGGTGATAGGGCGGCTGTGAGGATGTGGAGCATCATGACAGGCTATACCAGTACGAGGGTGATAGGGCGGCTGTGAGGATGTGGAGCATCATGACAGGCTATACCAGTACGAGGGTGATAGGGCGGCTGTGAGGATGTGGAGCATCATGACTGGCTATACCAGTACGAGGGTGATAGGACGGCTGTGAGGATGTGGAGCATCATGACAGGCTATACCAGTACGAGGGTGATAGGGCGGCTGTGAGGATGTGGAGCATCATGACTGGCTATACCAGTACGAGGGTGATAGGACGGCTGTGAGGATGTGGAGCATCATGACAGGCTATACCAGTACGAGGGTGATAGGGCGGCTGTGAGGATGTGGAGCATCATGACAGGCTATACCAGTACGAGGGTGATAGGGCGGCTGTGAGGATATGTGGAGCATCATGACAGGCTATACCAGTACGAGGGTGATAGGACGGCTGTGAGGATGTGGTGCATCATGACTGGCTATACCAGTACGAGGGTGATAGGACGGCTGTGAGGATGTGGAGCATCATGACAGGCTATACCAGTACGAGGGTGATAGGGCGGCTGTGAGGATGTGGAGCATCATGACAGGCTATACCAGTACGAGGGTGATAGGACGGCTGTGAGGATGTGGAGCATCATGACAGGCTATACCAGTACGAGGGTGATAGGGCGGCTGTGAGGATGTGGAGCATCATGACAGGCTATACCAGTACGAGGGTGATAGGACGGCTGTGAGGATGTGGAGCATCATGACAGGCTATACCAGTACGAGGGTGATAGGGCGGCTGTGAGGATGTGGTGCATCATGACAGGCTATACCAGTACGAGGGTGATAGGGCGGCTGTGAGGATATGTGGAGCATCATGACAGGCTATACCAGTACGAGGGTGATAGGGCGGCTGTGAGGATATGTGGAGCATCATGACTGGCTATACCAGTACGAGGGTGATAGGACGGCTGTGAGGATGTGGAGCATCATGACAGGCTATACCAGTACGAGGGTGATAGGGCGGCTGTGAGGATATGTGGAGCATCATGACAGGCTATACCAGTACGAGGGTGATAGGGCGGCTGTGAGGATATGTGGAGCATCATGACTGGCTATACCAGTACGAGGGTGATAGGACGGCTGTGAGGATGTGGAGCATCATGACAGGCTATACCAGTACGAGGGTGATAGGGCGGCTGTGAGGATGTGGTGCATCATGACAGGCTATACCAGTACGAGGGTGATAGGGCGGCTGTGAGGATGTGGAGCATCATGACAGGCTATACCAGTACGAGGGTGATAGGGCGGCTGTGAGGATGTGGAGCATCATGACAGGCTATACCAGTACGAGGGTGATAGGGCGGCTGTGAGGATGTGGTGCATCATGACAGGCTATACCAGTACGAGGGTGATAGGGCAGCTGTGAGGATGTGGAGCATCATGACAGGCTATACCAGTACGAGGGTGATAGGGCGGCTGTGAGGATATGTGGAGCATCATGACAGGCTATACCAGTACGAGGGTGATAGGGCGGCTGTGAGGATATGTGGAGCATCATGACAGGCTATACCAGTACGAGGGTGATTGGGCGGCTGTGAGGATGTGTGGAGCATCATGACAGGCTATACCAGTACGAGGGTGATAGGACGGCTGTGAGGATGTGGAGCATCATGACAGGCTATACCAGTACGAGGGTGATAGGACGGGCAACGTCCCGGTCATAGCTGGAGTGACCAGATTGTGGTTTTGTTATAGCCCTGTGAGTGAGGTATGAGTGAGCCAATGTTTGGAGGAAAGGGACATTGTTCTTCCCAAGCAACCTGGGCGTGTGTGTGATACTGCACAGAGACAAACACTTTATACAAATAAAAACGACATTTGGTATCCACATATGTATATGATACATGTATATTCGCTCAGGCTGTGAAAAAAAAAATGAGGCGGCAATGATGATAAAAGACAATGAAAAAACTTGAGACATCCATTTTATAAATTGTGAGAAGTTTATGATACATGGCACAATTCTGTACAGTACCGAGGATGAAAGCCTTACGCAAGGGCCTCATTTGGGACAATTTCAATGTCTTCGAATTCCCCCACGAAGCGTGCCTCACTCGGAGAGTCAAAGCACAGAGCTTTGTCCAAGTCCATTCCCGGACCCTGCCGGTTTTTGCGTGTGGATCGGCGCACGGGAGTCAGATGCAGCCTTCTCTTCTGGTTGGTATCAGGTGTGGCCGGCAAGTGCCTATTAATGGCCATGTGCAGTGCACAGGCAGAGAGTGTGGGGTCCATAACTCAGGCACTTAAGATGTATAGTTTAGTCTACGTATCAGCTAATGTGTGTGAGACTGCGTCATACGTTTAGCAACTGTTTGCATGCCTCACACCCAAATGTACTGAATTAGGTGACGTGTGACTGAGTTATTAGGCTCTTAGCCACATCAAGGTGGCAGTGAAGCACCTGAGGTGTGTGTGTGTATGGTATTTGTTATTGTTTTGGGAGAGTCTCGTTCCCAGAGAGGAGTCTGGGAATGAGCCAGAGAGCTAGGCAGGTACCTTTCCTGTGTACTATACAGTCTTCTATAGTCTTGACCCCAGACCCAAACCAACCCCAGTGTCCAGCCTTACCCGCATGTGATACTGAAAGCGATCTGCGCAGGGATTGGTTTGGGTCTGGGGCAAGTTGCTCTCCTGCTATTTCTGTCTCTACCAACTCCGTGCCTGGCCCTTAACATGGAACCACTACCAGTTGTTTTGACAAAGCCTTCCGCAAGGACTCCAATGTTGGTACAAGCTCCTCAGGTCACCTTGCACCCCTGATCCGGAATGGTACGCTGTTGTACCATCAGGCAGATCATTGTCTGTGGTTTAATTCGCAGTGGAATGTCTGACATTCCATTTGCTGCATAGTGAGGAGGGCATGCAACCGAAGCCCCACAATACTAGCATGCAACACCACACAATTTCTACTGTGTCGGTCACAAGATACCAGCACAGGTATGTTGTGCGGTGGGTTGAGGGAATGGTACGAATGCTGTGATGATGGTATGGGATGTAGTGCAACTGTGTGCTGTGCTCTTGTGTGTGCAAAGTTATCTGAGCAGTGGTAATAGAATGTTACCTCAGATTGCAAAACACCTCCACGAAATGTAATTATTGCAGGAAATGCACTCACACTATTATGTGTAGCCATAAATACTATAATCACCATGGCAACCAACCAACCTTGTCTTCCGTGGCTCTGAGAGGGCCATGGAGTACCGGATGGTGGAAGACTGGAACACCTGTCCGGCCTTGAGATGGCCATTGCTTTGTCTCTGTATATGGAAGTGGGAGATTAGCAGAGGCGAAATCACTTGATGGGCCACCCAGTCAATTCCGCGTAATGGTGTTTGGTTTCATTACGAGCTGATTGCCTGATAGGCTAATTGTTCCGCTGCATTTGTAAGCACTAGAGACGTCACACGCTAATGGAGAAATCTGTGAGGTAATTTACTACATTCCTACAGCTGTAGTGTAACCTGACGCCAGCTGCCTATCCCAGAGAACTGCATGACCCAGTTAAGCACGCATATCAGTTTCAGCATCACGCATGTGTGTACATATACAACACTCTGATAGGCTAAACTTAATCTTGTTCTTGTACTACCTTGTTCCTTCCTGTGGGTGTGGCCCCTGAGTTCCTTCCTGTGAGCATGGCCCCTGAGTGGTTATTGGACCACTGGCACCTGCTTCCCTCTCCACCCTCCCACTCACTGGAGGCAGCCTCTGAATCAAAGTCCAGTTGTACGGACAGTGGATCAACCTCCTTCCCTCCGACTGCTGTCCCCTGAGAGCAGCCCACGTTCTGCAGTATCTCTGCCACCGTGTCATCAATGTCTCTCTGAAACTGTTCCCTGAGAGCTGCTTGGTATCTAGCCTCTTCGCTTGAAGATCCCCGAAACATTGGCCGGGCAGAGATGGTATGTCTTCGCTTTGGTGGCTTTCTCCTGGGATTCTGATTGTCCATCCTCCGTCCAGACACATGCCCTGGCAGGTAGCTCCTAGTCCTCTTGACCGTACTCCTACGCAAGACAACAGAGGGGGTGCTTATGTAAGAGGTTATACACACCCACTGTAGAAACACAGTACTGATTGTGTAACATGAGCTGTAGTGCATGTATATGCCAGCATGCAAATTCTGAACTAGATTTGGTTTCAGTGTGACCAAAAATATGGTCTAGACCCTCAAACGTAAGAAATGCCTGGGGTGGGGCAGCTTACTAACTGCTTTGTACTGCTCACCCGTGAATGGCGATCCACTGCTCCAGCTTCTCCCTACCAAGAGCAAAAACAAAATGAGAGATGATATCAAGGCTGTGGGCAGTGTGACGAGGTACGGTGCACACCAGAGTAACTCAAGCGTGAAATTGGAGAAGGAATCTGGGACATTAGCGTACGTGTATGTGTATAGACCCTCTTCCGGAAGCCTATGAAAAGGACTGCCGTCTCGCTTTGTGACCATCTGCAGCCCAAACATAGCCCACCCCCTCCTCACAAACAAACCAGTGCAGGAGCACACCCAGGATGTGAGCTCAGCATCGGAGACAGTAATCACTTTACCCAACCTACAAGATGTAGTAAGCCGATATGACCACACAGTGAAACCCCACAGGCACGGTAAGGAGCACTAAGTGGTCAAGTGCACGCACAAACGTGCCATCACCATACTACAGGTGTACCAAGAAGCAAAGGAATGTTTGCTACTGGTACCTCCTGGTACCTCAGTATGTGGTTCCAGTACAGAACACCCACGGATAGATGCAGTGTTTATCTCTTGGTTGACAATCCTTGGGATGATGTTCGGAGAGCCATGTCTGTCCTAGCATATTGACAGTGGAAGCATATTGACAGTGGAAGTTGAGGGACCATAATATGGTTGAGAGGGGAGACTGACGTACATACGGCTTCACAAGCACAAGGGGTACACATGCAAGGCCGGAGATCCTTTTATCAAGTAGTCATGGGTTCTGTGAGGAGATGAGTGTGGCCGGAAAAGCTTATCACTGATCAGAGAAAGGCACTTTGATGGTGTCAATGGCGGGTGGCGTGAGTAACTGGTAATGCCATTACCAAAATGGACATAAAGTTGCCATGGTAATGCCAATAGCATAATGGGCTTCACGTTTGTCTGTGCATGCTCATGCAGTCCCATCCAGGAGGACTTCTCCCAAAGTTAGAGTGAGGGTTAGCTAACTACATCAGGCTGGTGCAATGGGTTTTATATCAACTCGACCCACAACGTAATGCTCAGTCCCATCACCGTATTACATACTTCAGTGAGGTCACATGACGTCTGGCCCAACCCCCATCTCAGTATTAAAGAATGGGCTTGAATATCACTTCACAGACAGTGTTCTGAGCCTTCAGTTGATATGGTAAGAATTTCAAGTGGAATAAAGTCAGCCTCGTTCCCAGGCCCTCTACGTACATCTCCACCTTTTGATTGCTTACAGTATAAACGATCAAGAACTGGAGGCGTAGAAGGCCTGGGAAGCAGGCTAATAAAAGTGCCAATTATTATCATTATGTGCGTGTACCTTCGGGAGAGCTGTGGTTTTACTGCTTCCATTGTGTTACAGTGGCAGTCAGTGTTCTCTCTCAGTGGGAGAAGCACCTTCCGTTCCCTTGTGTTGGAGGGATTCCTGCTCCTGGGGGCTGCGGAGACCGGCTTCCTGAGGAGTGGCGTGCTGACATGGTGCTGTGGGTGTTTGTGCCCCCCATGCTCACACACATAGGAGAGTCGCTTCATGGGGGTGCGGCTGTGGGGAGGCAGGGGTTATGTATGCACTGTTGAGGGGAGACAAAGGCACTGGCCCTACCGATATGGGGAATGAAGCTAGAAGTGGAGATGTGGTGGAGGCCTAGGAATGAGGCTGGAAGTTAGTCCCATTCGCAAGA
This sequence comes from Axinella damicornis, assembly GCA_963931865.1. NCBI lineage: Eukaryota > Metazoa > Porifera > Demospongiae > Axinellida > Axinellidae > Axinella > Axinella damicornis. Next base: position 752,250 of record OZ007506.1, on the reverse strand, counting down.
CAATTTTTCACGTGCAGAGGGGAAACATGTCTGGTCAACGGCCTATTCCGTTTGTTCCAAGCGCCAATATCTTGCTGCTCCAAACGCATACATTCAATTCTTTATACCTCATTGGGACAGGTGTGGGATCATGCTCAGAGACATGACATCATCAGTTATTGTGCAATTTTCGGAACAAAGTCAGAATAGGGCATTGAGTTGGGCATTGACCAGACTGAGGCTGAAAGTGGAGGTCTTGGAATGAGGCTGAAAGTGGAGGTCTTGGAATGAGGCTGAAAGTGGAGGTGTGGTGGAGGCCTGGGAATGAGGCTGAAAGTGGAGGTGTGTGTGGTGGAGGCCTGGGAATGAGGCTGAAAGTGGAGGTGTGGTGGAGGCTTGGGAATGAGGCTGAAAGTGGAGGTGTGGTGGAGGCCTGGGAATGAGGCTGAAAGTGGAGGTGTGGTGGAGGCCTGGGAATGAGGCTGAAAGTGGAGGTGTGGTGGAGGCCTGGGAATGAGGCTGAAAGTGGAGGTGTGGTGGAGGCCTGGGAATGAGGCTGAAAGTGGAGGTGTGGTGGAGGCCTGGGAATGAGGCTGAAAGTGGAGGTGTGGTGGAGGCCTGGGAATGAGGCTGAAAGTGGAGGTGTGGTGGAGGCCTGGGAATGAGGCTGAAAGTGGAGGTGGTGGAGGCTTGGGAATGAGTGGAGGTCTTGGAATGAGGCTGAAAGTGGAGGTGTGGTGGAGGCCTGGGAATGAGGCAGGTGGCAAACTATAGAGCGGCTGCATTGACGTCACAAAACCACGTGACTAAGTACTTCCGCAAGGCAAAAGAACATGGATAAATGGCAGCAAAACGGAAGCTACTGTCTCACTTCAGGTTGCGTAGCTGCTCAATCTAATTGACATGGTAACCACTACAGCGACAGTTGACACAGTAATAATACTTGGTAAGTTCCAAGCTGCTTGTGTTTCTATAGAACTTGCTACTTTCTTGCCACACAGTCTTATGAATAAACATATGGAGAGTGTTTCGGTTGTTTTACAGCCCGTGACGGCTATCATAGGCCTATGAGTGTGCAAGGTCGCACTGATCTGGCCTCATTCCGAGATACCTCCTAGGAATGGGAGTAAGATTGTTATACACCAGACTAAAGAATTCGAATTCTTATTGTCTGTGCATGAACCATAGAAAGAGACGACTATGATGGCCAATGCATGACTCACCCACTCTGCCTCCTCCAACATTCCAGCTTTTGTCTGAAACACCAATAGAAGAAATTATCAGCACAGAATATGTAAGTTCAATTTGGTTAGTTGGTATACGATGAACCACCCAGCAGCTGCCTACCTCCTCGTTAGAGCTAGAGGGAGTTCCATTGAGGTACTAGAAAGGTGGTTCAAAATTTCGCACGAAAACACACAAAGTTCAAAGTTCACACACACTTCACGCATGCGCACAAAAAGGGCGTGTAAACTGTTGCGCTCTAATTCGAACCTATGGCGTGGGACCTGCAGAATCAGCGAGAATGCATCTTGTTTGTGAAGCGCGGGAATGGAGATAAGCTACAATTTCACCGACCAGCACATACTCGAAGAGGAATATGACGAGAACTACGAGCCGACGGAAGAGGGTAAGTCGCGTAGCATCATAGACTCTTTGCTGCGCATGTGTTGCGTGTCTACGAAGCTGTTGCTATGGAGCAGCTGATGGTTGTTATGCAGAGGTTCTAGACTACTGCAAGGTGTTGAAGCTGGATCCGTTAACGGAGAAGGACCTGCTCTACATTGCTAGAGAGGGAATCAAGGCACCACTGCCAAAAGACTGGAAGCCAATGTAAGAGAATAAATTATTCAATGGGTACATGCACCTTGGTCTTGGGACGACACTGTGTGAGGGCTGGCTCAGTCTAGCTGCTAGCCCCTCTCTGGTCAACCGGCCGGGTAGATAGGGGCTAGCAGCTAGACTGGGGCTGACTGGGGTGAAGCCAGTTATAACACAGTTTCATTCCGGTTACCGCACAGTTTCATTCCGGTTCCATTCTCAAATTGTGACATTCTAAGGTTGTATGCCCTAGCTCGTGATCACACCACAATGGGTGGTCACCCCAATAAGCACTGTACATAGAGCTGTGACCGGTGATTGTGACCCCATATTTGGCGGATGTAGGGGTGTGGCTTGCCGTATTACTGACAACTCAATTTTTCTTCAGGACCACAGGGTCACAGAACATGCTACATAGACTCCCACCTCTTCTGCACTCACGCCCTCCCCCTCGACACACCCGCTCCATACCTACACCCTCTATTCTTGCACCCTCCACTTGTGCACCCTTCACACTTGCACCCTCCACATGTACACCCTCCATACTCGCACCCTCCACCCGTTCAACTTCACCCTCCACATGTATGCCTTCCACACCTGGTACCCTATCAGAACACAATTCCTCCATTCCTGTGCCCTCCCAATACACACCCCTCAGTGAGGATGCTGCAGGCAATATCTACTACTTCAACTTTGCAACAGGGACCAGCACCTGGGAACACCCGTGCGACGAGTTCTACCGCAAGCAGCTGGAACAGGAGAGGGAGAAGAGGCGGAGGAGGACGGGGGCTGAGGGGAGCAAGGGGAAGAAGGGGAGCAGTAAGCCAGCTGCTCACCCGGCCGCTGCTGTGCCTGGGATGGGAATGGCCTCCAAGCCAAAGCAGGTGAATGCTTTGTTTCTCTGTCTTATGCTCAGTGTTCATAGTGAGGTGCAGCGCCCCAGTGTTTCATGCACACTCACTAGTGTGATTTTCACCTCTCTAGGCTGGCAGGCATGCAGTGCGGTTATGTATATAGCAAGACTGATAATTACAACTGTAGCCTCGTTCCCAGGCGCTCGGTAGCCTGGGAACGAGGCTAGACTGATATGAACATGTAGTTGGCCATCACACTAAAATTGACCAGCTATGTATGTGCATGAACAGTGTTAACTCCAGAATGTGAGTTACATCATGACATTGTGGGCGTGGCCTAGTTTCTGGTCGTAAAAGAGTTGTACTTCCGCTGCTCTCGGTCCCTAGGTCCCAAGACTGGGCCTTGCCCCTCTTGTGGGTGAAGGGGGAGGTAGGCCCCTCCCCGCCCTGGGTGGACTCCCTCCCCTGAAGAAAGCTCCTACAGCCCTGGCACCACTGAGAGTGCCACCTGTACTGGTAGGTCCATCACAACAGTTGTACAGTGTAACATTGCAGGCGGAGAGCCTCATAGCTTGTGTGTGTAGCCAATGAAATGCTGCAGCGTGCAGAAACTGACTCTGATCTGCATGCATCCATGATGCTTTTTGGAGACCGGCATTCTGGCCTCCTTTCTCTCCTCTCTTACTACCCTTCCCCCCTCCCAACCCTTCTCCTCCTCCTCTCCCCCCCCTCCCACACCCGCCCTCCATCAACAGAGCCAAACTGGGAGCAGTCTTGGCTCCTCCCTGACCAGTACGGGAGGAGTCACAGGCAGCTTGAGGTCGGGGAACCGTGGTCCCACTGTGGGAAGCATTGAGCTGGGGACAGTCAGAATATCAACCCAGTTTGAGGAGGAAGACGAAGAGTCTGATAGTGTGAGTGAGGGAGCGAGTGGGGGGGGGGGGGGGGGGGGGGGGGGGGGTGCTGGAGAGTGTTTTCTGGGGAGGGTGATGAGTGAAGGGGGGGGGGGGGGGGGGGGGGGGGGGCTGGAGAGGGTTTTCTGGGAGGGTGATGAGTGAGGGGGGGGGGGGGGGGGGGGGGGGGGCTGGAGGGTGATGAGTGAGAGGGGGTTGTTCTGGGAAGGTGGTGATGAACGTGTGAGAGGGGGGAGTGTGCTGGGTGATGAGATGTGTCTCATTGTTTACAGGAGCTTGATGGTGGGTTCAGGAGCAAGTTTGGTGTAAACCTGCTGGGGGCCGAAGACCTTGGACTAAAGGTGCGATATGAGGCTCGATTTGGGTGGTAAAACATAGTACGTATGCATGTCACAAACTCCGTCAATCAGAGACGTAAGACATGCACTTAGACTACCCCGTATGTAGCTCGGTAACACATTATCTGTTGTTGTCAACAATCTGTCATGCGTGGGTTCCCCCCTCATTAGGACTCGGACGAAGAGGAGGAGGAGGAGGGTGGGGTCATCGGAGGAGGTGAGTCGGGAACTGCGGAGGGTTCTCGAGCTGGATCGGATTGAGGAGGAGAGTGAGGAAGATCTGGGTGATGTTGGTCTGGAAGACATTGAGAGGCCGTCTGCACCACTACCCACCCCCAGCATTGCTACTGGAGTTGGGGGGAGGGAGGAGGGGGAAGGTGGAATGGATCAGCCGTCCTCTCCTCGACTGAGACCAGGTGCAGCCCGAGGAACTAGACCACTGATATTGCAATCTACACCTCAACCACCGCCAGTGGTTGAGTCCAACCCCCTACCGCAGCCGGTACTGAAGAGTAGTACTCCTCAGCCACTGCCAGTGGTCGAGTCCAAACCGCTACCGCAGGCAGTACTGACGCCTACACCACAGCCTGAACTGGGACTGTCTACGGGAGTGAATGGTGGAGTGCCTTCTACAGACGCTGGCTCTGCCGTCACTATCATTACTGTGGCCAAGGGTCCCGAGGAACGGAGGTAGTGTGTGTTTCTGTTCTGATATTCTCATTCCCACACCTCCCTAGCACTGTCTTTGGCCTGGGACTAGCTGTCCCTACTGTAGACAGACC
>OZ007506.1:491188-747362 GCA_963931865.1 Axinella damicornis | reverse complement strand
GCCTGGACCAGATGGCCACACACTGCCCTCCTCACTCTGTGTTTGGGAGTTGTGAGTACTCCTGGGGTAGAGGTGGTGTGCCAGAGATGGTATGCCGTTTGTCACTAGCACTGATCGGTACACAAGCATGGCTGTTTGGCATGTAGGGGGCACAATGTATGGTTCATTAAATATTCCATCCCATGGAGTTATACATATACCTTGGTTCACCACACATGCATACAACCACACATGTACACACCCACCCACCCACCCACCCACCCACACTTACACACCACATGCTACCCACCCATTCAGGCCCGTGCATCAGATCATGAAGCTGCCTCTCCCCCTCTTGATGATCTTGACACCCCACACTTTGACGACATCCCCTCACCCAATACATACCTAGCCCAGCTACGCAAGAGGTTAGAGAGAAGCCAGCAGACCACACGCAGTGGAAAGCCGGGGGCCTCTCACCTCCTCTCTAAGCCACCAGTGAAGCCACAGCCGGGCAGGGGGACCAGCGATGAGAGCAGTAACAGCAGCGGTGAGCTGTCGGCCAGCGAAACAGGAACTAGCCAGACAGTGTCAGAGTACGAGAAGAGGCGGTCTCCCAGACGGTACTCGCCTTCTACCCAGCAGATCCTGCTTGGTGGTGACGGCGGTACACCTGTGAGGGAAGGAGACGTAATGGCGTCACTGTACAAGATTAACACACAGCTGGGGGAGCTGCTCACTAAGTTTAACCGTCCCACCCCAGACTACCCTGGGGGGTTACACAGCAGTAGGGGGTTGCACAGTGCTGGACCTCTGCTGGACAATGAACTGCTTTCGAGCACTCCACTGGAGACCAGCGCCAGGCAAGTTGCTCTAGTGGGTTATCATAACATCTTATGAAGGAGTCAATTTTGAGTTTGATTAGATCCTCCCTCTCCACCATTAGCAGCTGGGTATACTCCCTCCTTCTTACAATACTGTAGCCTTTCTTGGGGGGTTTCACCTATTGGAGATTACTAAGGAATACTGTTCAGCGTGCACCCACAGCTGACGGCCTCAACATGGGCCAGTGGACTCAGTACCAGCACCAGACCAATTAGTAACCATATCCCCCCCCCCCCCCCCCCCCCCCCCCCCCCCCCCCCCCGGAGCTGTCTGGTAATTCTACAAGATCAAATTCCCTCAAATAACACTGCTCCTGCTTTTCATGTCATGTAAGATCACAGATCTCTGTCTGTGGCTGTGTTCCAATTTGTTCACAGGGTATATATCGCCTTGTCCAAGAGCGCTCTTACCTTGTCACATATTTGAGGAATATGCTGATATTGTCTCTCGTAATCTCTAGTAATCTGTAGTAATGTCTAGTAATCTCCACCCCAGTCATGTTCACAGTGTATGTATATGTCACCTCACATCATTGAGGAACACACTGACAATGGACTACAGATGTGGTATTTGGTGAGGGCTAGCATGTTATTGCCATTCAGGGATAATGGCTTGGGCACTTTAAGGGTTTGGGAAGGGCTGCAGCTGTCCTTGTGTACTGTTTCTGGATTGACTCTAAGAGGGATGCCTTGTAGTGTTTGCAAACACAACTCTGGAGGCGGATTGCAAACCAATTGGATACCAAACCTCATCAGTAAACGCAACTGGTTTGCCTTGCCAGAGTGACCTTGAAAGCTGAACAGTGTTTTCAACCTCACCCCTATACTTACAAGAACATGGCTCTGTTTGGAAATATCGCATATAACCCCAGTGATTTGCACCGCTGTCAGTCCCGGGGTACTGGTCAGTGTTAGCATACAGTTGCTAGTTCCGGTTACCTTGTTAACCACTCTATACGGTGGCTTCTCATATAGAGAACAAAATAAATCAGTGTGACCCCAGTGATTGCACAATGAGTATGACACCTGTGATCAGTATGACTGTGTGACCCCAGTGATCAGTATGACCCCAGTGATCAGAATTACCCCAGTGATCAGTATGACCACAGTGATCAGTGTGACCACAGTGATCAGTGTGACCACAGTGATTGCACAATCAGTATGACCCCAGTGATCAGAATTACCCCAGTGATCAGTATGACCAGTATGACCCCAGTGATCATTATGACCCCGGTGATCATTATAACCCCAGTGATCAGTATGACCCCAGTGATCATTATAACCCTAGTGATCATTATGACCCCAGTGATCAGTATGACCCCAGTGACTGTAAGTGCACTGTTGGTGTCAACTGATCGTGGGTATCCAGGTATTGATTTGTTTATTTTTCCCTCCTCCGTCCACTGTTTGCCCACCCATGGTGGTGCGTTTGTCCTGCAGGTGGGCAGAGCCAGCCATGAGGGGGGGTCCTAACTGCACCGAGAGGGAGCTGCATAGGAAGAGACATTCTTACCTAGGTACGTGCCGAGAGGTCAGCCCTGTACCCTAGCCGGGCCTCCTTGCTGCCCGTGTCTTTAGCTCAAATATGCACGTGGTTCCATCTCAGCCGCATAGACAGAGATTGCATCTCTAGAATAATTTTATTATTTATTTTAGTCAACCCATTTTTGTTAACATTACAGAGAGGGCTTAGCTCAACAAAATCGAAACCATAATTATGCTCACCACTGTTATTAATCACCATTCAGAGCATTTTAACTTGGCACTTTATAAAGTTAACCCTGTTGTCACCAGTGAACAAGTTAACCCTGTTGTCACCAGAGAACAAGTTAACCCTGTTGTCACCAGTGAACAAGTTAACCCTGTTGTCACCAGTGAACATGTTAGCCCTGTTGTTACCAGTGAGCAAGTTAACCCTGTTGTTACCAGTGAACAAGTTAACCCAGTTGTTACCAATCAGTAAGTTAGCCATTGTTACCTTGCTCCTGCAGGTTAGGTAGTGGTATTATAGTGCAGAGGTAGAATATGGTCAGAAGGCCTACACACTTGATACGAATATGGTCGCTGAACTGTATCATATGGTGGCGAGCCTCACACACAGGATGAAATAAGGTGGATCAAGCTTTAGGTCGCTTCCTTGTGCACAGATATATTCCGCCATAAGTCCCCCCACTCCCCCTTCTATTGGCACATACCGGGCATACCTCAATGTCCACCCTATTCCCCTCAATGCGTGAAGTTCCCACATCAAGCCAATTGAGCTGTGTAAGGAACTGGTAGGTGTGATTTGTAAGACTTCCATTTGTTGAGCTGGGATCTAATAGTGTACCCTCTTTAGTGCATTAATGCCTCTTATGTTGACTGCCAGACCAAACAATAGCCAAAGTCCCTGACCTGTGATTGCGGTGACATACTTTGCACATACTTGTGGTTCCTGCTGTGAGAAACAAGCGCGATAGCTTTAGTTACCATAGCAACGTTTGGTATACAGTGCGACAGTTATGCGGCTCTTGGTTTGATGTGTGAACAGAAAAATAAACCAGTGGTCAAATTACCTTCAAAGAAGGTGTAACAAGAGGTGTGCTAAATTCGTAACTTGACGCTGTCATCGTATCTGTTCATAATAAACTGTACCATGTCGTACGCTGTGGTTGTGACGTCTGGCCTGACCCACCGTGCATCATCAGCTGACAGGAAGTGCACGCACCCACCGCCAGCCACTACTGTATCAAGTTTACGTTTCCCACACCCACTCCGCTGGTATGGGAAGTTTACACAGTGAAATCCCCCCTCAGGCAGGTGGGAAACCTTCACACACGCTCTCAGCAACACTTGGCACAATTTTGCTTGTTTAGATTAGGGAGCACCTGAGCTATGTGACACAATGTCCTATCTGAGCCTCGTTCTCAGGCCTCCATCCGGCTGGTGTTTGTCTCTCCTGTTACATCTCCTAGTCTATCAATTTTCTCTCGCTCAGGAAGTTGGGGTTGGGGCTGTATCCTGAGCGGGAGAAAATTGGTCTAGCCCAATAGACTATACATGTCCTGATATGTCCTGATACTACTGATGTGAAAACAGAAAGGGCAGTGGAAATGATCAAGTTGGGCTTTCGGAGACTTAAGCACGAGATGTTACCATTTCTTTCATTTTACTTGCGAGCACGTTTTCCTTCAAGGGCAGGATTTGAGCCCCACGCGTCCACCGAATGCATACACACATTAGGGTGCATCCCACTGAGTTTGTGTTATCCATAATGAATGGGTTGTACTGAGGTAACGTGTGGACGATGCATGGTGCTATAGCCTCATACCCAGGCCCTGCCCACCCAGACTGGGTACGATGCATGGTGCTATAGCCTCATACCCAGGCCCTGCCCACCCAGACTGGGTACGAGGCTATAGCTAGCTTCATTCCTCTAGCGCTCACCTGGGAAAAACAGATGCACAATTATGCTAAACAACAGCTTATTCATGGTAACCAACGATGAGGAGTTTTTTTCACCTAGTAATCTCACTCGTGTTTAGTTTTACATAGCGCCTTTGTCCACTTATACTTGCTGTATTCACGGCTGTTGAATATCCTCATAGTGTCACCTGACTCCGCCCTCGCCAGTTATTTACCCTCTCCCCCACACCTGCAACTAGGAGGTGCTCATTAAGTCATAGCGTGGACCTCAGCCCTATGAATAGTATGGACAGACATCGTGGAGGGTGTGCATGATGTTTGCCTATAGTTATGTCAAATAGGACCTTATTCTTTCGTGAAGTGATTGGGGTGAGCAGAATGTTACATCTTCTGATACTGGCAGTAAAGCATTACCTTCGACTGGTACACCTTATGACACAATCTGTATTATTATACTCAGGAGCGCATGAGCCGCCGAAATACACAAAGGAAAGCTTACTTCCACCACTGAATAGCATAGCCTTAGTGAGGGTGTCTTTGAAGTTGAAATTTATACCATTTTTGAAGTGCCTTCTGGTCAGATGAATTCACTCCGAGGCCATTCTCCTCTGATGTCAGCAATGCTCACTGATGTCGTGTGTGTGGTGGCTGAATGAACTCATGTTGGACAGCTTGTTCCATTCTGAAGCAGTGTTTGGCGACGCTCATTCCTGGCACATTCTCTGCGGGAAGATAATACTATGACTCATATGTCCTGATGTAGTGAAGTCATATTCGAGATACCACCTGGCTACAGAGGTGGAAACAGAGCCAACCCAGTGACGTTGACGTTGACTGCACCGCGTGCAATCAACGTCACTGAGTTGGCTCTGTGCACGCACCTCACCACTTTACACTGTGCAATGATAGCGTATGTACTGCAGGTTGTGGACAGTTGGTTGTCACTGTAAATGTGAGCAATGCCAGGTGGCATCACATACAGTACCAGTCACGACCATTGTCCATTTCTACTACGGACGATTTGACAACTGTGACAATCGTTATCCATTGAGGTGCTCATGTGTGGTCTGCTGTTCTCCTCCTTTAGGGGGTCACTCGAGTGTAGTCCAGCCCGAGACAGACCTGCGGTAAGCATATCGTACACTGAGTCAGCATTCCTCTCTTTGATCTCAGACATTTGTCGGCTACCGATACACATTCCTTCCCCCCATATATGGCTATTGTGTTACCGGCTGTGCATGTGTGCTTGTATGAAACAGTGCAGTGCAGTGTACCCACTGAACACTGCAAGTAAGCAGTTGAATGTCGCCCTTCCATCTGGCGAGGCGTGAACAAAATGAACAAGCTAGCTGAGGCCTAAGCTGGCAAGTACAAAGTGAGAGGCGGGCATTAATAACTTGCAGCTGTCAAGTGCAGAGTGAGACACAGGCATTTAATAACTAGCCAGGGGGGGGGCTGAGCATAGCGGGAGGTGGGCAGTCATTGTTATAGAAGTGGTTTATTGGTATAGATGAGCTTATGTTGAGCTAGAGAGAGGGTATCAAAACTATTGAAATAACTTCACAAGTTATTACACCATTGTGAAACCCATCCAAGCCTCATTGTCTGGCCTATCTGCTACTCCCTATGTCACACTATACTCGGCATCCCACGGAGAGAGTTTGATTTACACGGTGAACTATGTGCTCTCCGGGACATTCTTGTAACAGGATCCACGGGTCGAAGGGTTGGGAGGCATAGAGTTACAGTGTATCCCGTGCCAGACAAGTTGCCACCCCTCTGTGTTCGGGGTCAAGGTTCATGAGACGTTCAGATGATGTATGGATGGCAACCACCCGGTTGGGTAACGTCCCTGCTAGTTAGTGATGCGAGAAATCAGAAAAAGACTGGCTGGGATCAGACCCAAGACCTTCAGAATACTAGTCACATGCTCTTATCACTAAGCCACTGGGCCCACGGCAGAGGAGAAGCACACAAGCTGCATATAGCAGCATTGCGTGGAGGCCTTGGCCAAATTCCTACTTTAATGAGAAACAATTTAAACGTTGTCAGTAGCTACATCTGTTCCAAATAAAGCAGCCATTGTTTCTGGACTCTGGATGGCTTGGGGATCATCTCTGCCTTACACGCATACGCACACTCACCACACACAGAGAGGGAATGCTGTACCCAACAACTTCGATCAAACCACACACAGCCTCCGCCACCACGGAGGAACTGCTACGTAACCAGACTGACTGGCTGAAAGAGTTCCAGCAGAGTGTACCCCTCTCCTCTCGACTGGCCCTAGCCTCCCACCGTGCTCCGGCCCCCCGCACAAACCGTCCAAAGCCTAGGCTAACCCTGGACAGTCAGAACAACATCCAACTTGTGCATCTATAAAGCAGCTCGCTTTTTTACAAGTTCTTTATGTGGTATATTTTGTAACCTTGAGGTTTTGTAGCTTGCAATAATTGGCAACAATGATCACTTTAGTATTCATCGTGACGTCATTAATAATCCGGCAAGTTTTAAAATTTAATTTGCGGGGAGGTCATTGCAGTAGTACTGCTCATAATATCAGTTTGCGCTGTAAGTTTGTGCGCATCAATCTCAGAAAATCGAGTAACTGAAGCGGTCGGTGTTATGACCGCCTTGCCCTCCGAGAGATAAGAAAACATCGGCAAGAAATCAGAGGTGCGTTGATAGTGATGTGTAAATAGTGCGTGTTTTCCCCCAAACGAGGCGACGCGATTTGCACATATTGTGCTCTATTATAATTAGTGGTACGAGCAGCGGTGAGTAAAATATTGCACAGCGCTATGTTCTGCGAGCAGGAGTGAAACAATCGGCTATGCCGCCGCTGGGTTGTAGTTTACTAAAAGGGGTGTATCTGCTGCTCCTCTGACAATATGCAACCACCAATAATGAAGCCTTCACAACACATCTATGGTATCAGTTAACTGGCAACAGTACTATAGTGTAGTGGCTCAGTAGCACGGCCAGAGCATTATTAGAACAATGTACATCAACGTTTTCTGATGCATAAATCGCATCATATCATTGGTGTTTGTCTGTTACAAATAGCTATGGGACTCCACATGGCTGAAAAATGTGTTCCAACAAAATATTATTTTGTTGAACTGCTTTTTCGGTAGCACTGAGCATAATAATACCCCTGTGTACAGCACTTCAACAAGCTGTTGGATACATGGGATGCTGTGTGTTCTAGAGCTTCAGTCTCGAAGCCCCACAGCTTAATTCCACCTCCTTATGGTAATCCTTGATGGCATTAGGTCTCAGGCATGAGCTAGTGGGAGTGTGGGGGGTGGATGGATTAGGTGCCAGTGCCAAGATATGATTTGGTTTGCAATGATGTTTATAGTTGCACTGTGGGGCCACGAATACATTGGGGCCAGGATCCCACTTCAGGTATTATATGCAAAGTGCCATGCGTTTCTTGTGACAAGGCTGTATTTGGTATCCACGACAGGAAGGATAGGTAAATTGTGCAGAATGGGTCGCTAATGTCTGGTTTGGGTTGTCACTGGTTGTAATGTACTGTTTCATTGACTGATCGTGCTTAGCTGTAGTCCTCCTACTCTGTGAAGACGAAGAGGTGGGAGGAGAGTCTTGTTGTTGTTAACCAAGTGGGGTCATTAACTCCTTGTACTCCCACACTAGTACATGTAGATCCACTCCTCTTTACCGGCCGAGTGTGCACAACACAGACAGTGGGGTAGGTATTGCTTGGCCATCCCCCTCACGGCCTGATATACCAGCACATCAACTGTATTCCCACTGTAGTTATCCCGCTAAGTCGTTGTTCAGTGTGGCGTAATGAGGAAGGTATGTTATGTAATGGTGGGGGAGTTAGCATCAGATGTGTGCGATGATGTCAGCAGTATTCCTCAGATCGGATGATTTAACCTCTTCTGTGATGTGAACCATAGCCAACTACAGAGGGGGTAATGCACCTTGCGCCCGACTATACACAGCTGTCTCTCGTACTTTGTCATAGCGTTCGTGTGATGTAATAATAACACAGCCGTCACTCAGTGTTCATGTGATGTATTGATCACCACACACCTCCTTAGTGCTGGTATGACAAGATTGTCGCTGGTAGCTTACGAGCGGTGGTGATGTAATGTGACACAGAGTCTAGCCTGGTAGGGGGTAGTGTATATTACCAGAGCTCCCTATGGAGGGTTGTGTACATTCCCAGCATAGTTCTGTGGACAGTTCGCCCTCTCTGTTGTCCTCCTGCCATAAATCTCCTCATGCGGTTTACCTAGTATGAAGGTTCCACGCTTTATCCAAGCACATCTCTGGATTAGCTATACACACAAAGTATACTGTGATGACATTCATTTGTACCCTGGAGCCAACGATAGTTACATAGCTTGCAAATGTGAATTCTGTCTTTTGTACTCAGGCGTTTTCCACAGTGTTACAAAAGTTCCACATAAAGCAGGGACCACTAGACTGCTCAAGCTGACCTCTGACCTCATTCCCAGGCCTCCACCCAGCTTTTCGCTTGCGGTTTGTGTAGGGGAGAGCCTGGAAACTAGTCTAACGTGGCAGCTGGTAGATGAGTGCTCACGTGATGTTAGCAGGGAGACCAGAATGATTGAGCCACCGTTGATGTATGTACGTATCGGGACTGGTGTGCGGGGGGAGAACAGCAATATCCTCCTGTGTGTGTGTGTGTGTGTGTGTGTGTGTGTGTGTGTGTGTGTGTGCATGCAGTTAGTGTCTGGGTTTGAGTCCTGTCTCTCTGAATTAATGAACCTGAACTGCTGGATGTATGACCTTGAGAGTGTCAGCAATAAAAAGCTTTTTACACACTACTAACACAGATGGAGTGCACATGTACTATCGCACTTTAGATTGCCGTTAGCAACACAGGGTTCCTGGTATAGACGCTTGAGATATGATATTGAGGAATTTGCGGTACAGACCCAGGGGAGTTGAATGGCATGATTGATTTTCAAAATTCTTCCAATGGATTGTTCACTCCCTCAGCGCTAATGTGTATAGTATCAGTTCATACTGCTCCCCCTAATGATGTAATGGATAATGATTGCCTTCCTTTGCTGATGCAGTTGTAGAAATTCCCCATTTGTACATGACTGCCTGGCGTCTATTCTCCTCGTCCATTAAGCAGCTGGCAAAGGAATTGATACATAATATATGTGGCAACTCACGTTACCAAGGCCACATACTGAGCCTGTATGAGATTACCCTCGTCCTTATAAGGAACGATGACTGCTATACTAACTGGAACTTTAGTGCTTCTCTGGGTATTCTCTAGTGATCTCCAGTAGTCTCTAGTAATCTCCAGTAATCTCCAGTAATCTCTAGTAATCTCTAGTAGGTTTTCAAGTAGTCTCTAGTGGATCATCAGAGTACCAGAAGACCACAGAAGTAGGGTATGGTGTTTGAGCCGAAGGCTGGTCTCCCAAGGGGGAGGAGGGGTAAAGAAAGTATTTTATAATTTACCAGTGAAGCAACAGGTGGGATATTCAAACCTGGGACATTTGGTCGAAAGTGAAATGCTTTAACCACTTGGTCAAAAGTCACTAAAACATATTCGAGACGAGGACCAGGCCAAAGCGCTTTTAAATCACCACTCTTGTATTATGTTAGTGCGATACAACATGCATGAGCATTTCCACTTTCCCTGTTAGCAGTAATTCATCTTGGTCTCATTCATGGCGCTGTGATGTTTGTATCCCAGCCTGGCACCATCCTGGCTGGTGTACGGTGACCCCTGACACTATTCATAGCCGACAAACACCCCAGATATTCACAGCCATAGTCCTTCCTGTTCTCATGTTACTCCGCTTCTCACTCCACAGGTGACTGGGATTGAAACACAATACAGGATGCATCCACGTCTGTGCCAACTGGCCCTTGCCACTCTAATGACTGTGATTAGTCTTTACACAGACTTTGCCCGTAGTCAGACTGTCGATGGCTGTCCACCAAATATTGAGACGATTGAAATAAGTGTCCCTGAAGGAACAGCAGATGGAACTCTAATTTATAGCTTCCGGCAGACCTATCCAAACCCTTTCGTTTACGTTGACATAGGTGATTCTTTGGTAGCTAGTGTCTTCAATGCACATTTCCGCTACACAAACAGAAACAATGGCGGAGACTTTTGGACAATGGGTACATTTGATCGAGACGAGATGGCGAGTAGTCTTGGAAATACTGTAGCACCAGTGATATTTAACGTTTCCCTTGCAAAACTGAATTTAGCTAGCTTTCAAGTGGAACTATGTTTCCATTTGTTGATTACGGTGGTGGATGAGGACGACGAGGTCCCTGTCTTTCCTGCGTCCGAGTATAACGTCACATTCAATGATGACAACCGTCGGGTGAACGAATCAAGGCCACTGATCCTTGCCACTGACAGGGATGAGGGTGTTAATGGCACACGGCACTACCGCCTTCATGACAGTCTCGGGAGATTCTACATTGAGATGAGAAATGACAGCGAAGAAAGAATCACATCAGTGCACCTCAGGAACAGAGTGCCCCTGGACAGAGAGGAACAAGGGTTTTATCAGCTCACATTGATAGCCAGCGAAGGCAACGCCCACCCCAACACCGCCAACCTGACTGTGAACGTGATTGTCATGCCTATTTGCGACGAATCACCTTCATTCATCACTTCCCAATACTTTCCATCTCTCCCGGAGAACAGCACCGTTGGTACGGTAGTTGTCAACACCACTGCCACAGACGTGGACGTGGGCACGGGTGGACACCTGAGTTACTCCATAAATATGATCTGTGGGAGGGAAACTCCTGAGGACCCGTGCGTATCGATCCCTTCTGTGATGGACCATCCATTTACACTTGACACAGAATCAGGAGTTTTGACGCTTGATGACGAACTTGATCGAGAGCAGCTTGAAAAGTATCGGATCGTCATCGATGCAGTGGACAGCTGCGGACGTAGTGCCACTGCAATAGTGATCATTTCTGTGGAGGATGTGAACGACAATGCACCTGTGATCTCGTACACTGGTCGAAACAGATTCCAAGAGAATAACGTTGTCTCGCAGAGTAACATTGGCTTTATCAACGTTGTTGACCCAGACAAGGGAAACAATTCCACCGTCACCCTCACTTTGTTTCAGAATGTCTCCAACTCCCTAATGTCTACCGATACCTTTGAGATTGCTGACGAAGATCAAGTGAAGGGACTGAAACTGAGACAGCGGCTGGACAGAGAGAGAGTCAGTGAATACCACCTGGTGATAGTTGCCAGGGACCATGGTACTCCAGCTCTAAGTTCGAGCTACACCTTCCAAATAAGTGTTATGGATTCCAATGATAATCCGCCTGTGTTTGAACCCATCCCATTCACGATACCCCTTGAGGAAGGCCGTCCCCCCAATTACGAGGTTGTGGTCCTAAATGCCACAGACCAGGACATAGGACCAAATGCTCTCATCACATACGAGCTCCCAGATGCAAACTCTACTTTCCCCTACCAAAATCTCTTTCGTGTGGAGAACATGACTGGCCGGTTGCTAGTGGCCGGTGACCTGGATCGGGAACAGAACGCTTCCCTGTCGGTGCTGGTCATTGCTCACGACAACCCCACTAATGCGATGAGTGACCCACAGTTGAGTGCATCCATAATCGTCAACATCACTCTGCTCGATCGAAACGATGAGCCACCAGTCATCTTGTCACCCAGTGGAACTGTGACTCTACTGGAGACATACAACCGTGGAAACGTGGCCGAACTACAAGTGAGGGCAGTGGACCGAGACACTCCACCACATGCCACTCTGTCATATTCCCTGACCCCGACTGGTACTCCATTTCAAATCGACAGGACACTTGGTACAATCACTCTGACTAGAGACCTGGATTATGACACGCCCCCAACCGAGTACCACCTGACTATCCAGGTGTCAGATGATGTGCACACTGTCTCCACTACCGTCACTGTTGCAGTACAAAATGTGAACGATGAACGACCCATCTTTGACCGTACAACCATATACGAGCGTAGTGTTCACGAGAACCTACCTCCAAACACGTTTGTGGTTACCGTGACTGCCACAGACAGAGACACCCCGCAGAGTGAACTCCGCTACAGTATCGTTTCTGGGGACGATTACAGTCGATTCCAGATCGGTGCAAGTTCGGGTAACATCACTACAACTATTGAGCTGAACAGTGAGGACGTGATCAACAACTACACGCTGTACATTAGGGCCAGCGATGGAGAGCTCTCATCTCCTAGTGATGCTGCCGTGCGTATTGCTGTTTTGGACATCAATGAACACGCTCCTCAGTTTATGAATTTGGTGTATAATTTTGAGGTACCTGAAAATGATCCTCCTAGCACCAGCGTGGGTCAAGTGTTGGCCCAGGACATCGATCGTGGAAATAATGGTGTGGTGAGGTACCGTATCCTTGCAGGAATGCCAAACCATGGGTGGTTCGTGATTAGCTCAGTTTCAGGCCAAATTATAACCACACGGTCGCTAGATCGTGAGACAAACCCCAGTGAAATTTCACTCACGATAGAGGCGAGAGATTTGGGGAACCAGTCTCGATCCGTCACGACTGTTGTCCGAGTGGTAGTGACGGATGTGAATGACGAGGCTCCATTGTTCTCTCCCAGTCATGTCGTGCAGAGGGTTAACGAAAACCATGCAATCGGTAACCCTTTCTTCACAGCACATGCAGTTGACGCAGACATTCACCCCAACAACCAGACAGTGTACTCCCTCTCTTCCAACTTCCCAGGAATCACAGAAGACTTCTACATCAATCGTTTCACTGGTGAGCTCAGTCTGGTTGTTCCGCTTGACTATGAGACTCAAAATGAAACCGAATTTCAAATCGTAGCCCAAGATAGCGCTAATGTGCACTTTCAATCCACCCTCACCGTGCACATCATCGTCATCGATGACCCGCAGGAACCCATCCTCATGCTGAATATCTCAACCCATTACTCTCTCATTGAAAATCCCGGTCCAAACTACCCCATTGTGAGCTTTGAAGTGACGGACAGAGAGGGCAACTCAATCGATAGGCTGGTGTACAATGTTACAAACGTTGATGGGACTCGCTCGAGACAGTTTGGGGTCAGTGAAGTTGGTCTCCAGGCAACCATCTACACACTCACGGCTGACATTAACCGAGAAGCATTGCTTGAACCATCAGGAGGTGATCCATTCTTCAGGCTGAACATCACGGCCACAGACCCAACCGGTTTCTATGGGTCAATTTCTAGCACCCTTACCATTGTAATATTGGACTTGAATGACAACGAACCAATGTTCGGAGAGACCTCGTACCAATTTGAGATCTCAGAGGATGCAATTGTGTCTGATTTCGTTGGAGAAGTTCAAGCCACAGATCCGGACAAAGGTCAGAATGGGACCGTGAGCTACTTCATTCGCGAGACCTCTGTCCCGTTTCACATCACTAATGCATATGATGGGCGCATTACCTTACGTGAAACACTCGACCATGAAACGGTTGCTAGGTATGACTTTACTGTTGTCGCAGTTGACGAAGGAACACCGCAAAGTCAGAGCTCAGACGTATCAGTTCGAGTTGATGTGACAGATGTCAATGACTGCAGCCCTGTGTTCGACCCCCGACAGAACAGAACTTTTGTTGTCAGTGAGAATGCTGCCGTGTCAAGTGTGGTTGCCACCTTGGCCGTTACCGACTGCGACTCCGGCTCATTTGGCCAAGTGTCTGTTGACATTGCTCCCGGTCATCGGCTGGACACCCACTTCGAACTCATGAACGATGGGCGGATTATTCTTCGCTCACCCCTGGACCGGGAAAATGAGGATTTGTACTCCAGTATGGTTCGTGCACGAGATGGGGGGTCGCCCCGCCGGGAAGCACTCACTACCATCAAAGTATCAGTTGAGGACTACAATGACAACCCACCTGTTTTTACTGATGCCAGCTACACAGTCTCAATCCATGAAGACTACTCACTAGGGGTGTCCCTCACATCGGTCATGGCCACCGACGCCGATCTGGGTGAAAACGGCAATGTGATGTACACCCTTGCGGATGACTCCCTCAGTAGGACATTTCGTATCATGCCGACGTCCGGCGAAATCACACTCATCCTACCCCTGAGCGGCTGCTCCCCCCAAGACGTGATAGATTACGAGAGACAATCGCTGTACCTGGTGCAGGTGATCGCATATGACAATGGCAACCCCAGGCAGTTTGCAAACAAGACCGTCACCGTGGTGATAGAGAATGTGAACGAACACCGTCCACTCTTTGACAGGGGTGCAGTTGATGTGTTTGTGGACGAAGGACTGCCGGAAGGTACCCATGTCGTGTCGCTCCAGGCCTACGACTTGGATTTTGATCCTCTCAGCTATCGCATTGATCAGGGAAGTGACCACTTCCGGTGGGAGAATGGGGCGATTGTGACCAACAGGGTACTCGACCACAGCAGTACGCCCCTCTACATTCTAAGTGTTTTTGCAAGTGAGAGAGACGGGAACCTCAATGGCACCATCTCCTTGGAGGTGTTTGTGAACAATATCAACGACCATCCACCTCAGTTTGAAATGAGTAGCATGGCTGAGACCGTGTCAGAACAGACGGGTGTCGGGGTGGTGGTGCTGACGGTGCACGCCACTGACGCTGACAATGCCACTAATGATGCTGTAGTGTACTCAATCTCGGACAATGGTGCATTCTCAATCGATTCCCTCTCTGGGGAGATCTCTGTTGCCTCCCCACTGGACTATGAAGCACAGCCAGCGTACACACTCACTATTGTTGCTATGGATACAGGGTCCCCACGGCTAACCTCACTGCCGCTGCAGGTCACAATCAACCTGGTGAATGAGAACGATGAACGTCCACTCTTCAATGCTTCAAGCTACACGTTCACCTTGGAAGAGAACAGTGCAGCTGCTGTTGTTGGCCGGGTGAATGCTACTGACAGAGATGCAGGAGGCACATTTGGTACCGTAAGGTATTCCATGGGCTCCAGTGATCACTTTAGTATTGACGCGACAACAGGAAATGTACGCTCCACGGGAACGATAGACCGAGAGTCATTACTTGCTGATTCAATTATGTTCACTGTGATTGCCTCAGATGGAGGACAGCCTCCCCTCACATCCACTGCAGATGTGACAGTGACCATTCTGGATCAAAACGACAATCCCCCCCAGTTCTCTGAAGAGCAGTACCTCATCTCCATCAGCCCCACTCAACCCGCTGGAGTTACGATTCAGACGCTCTCTGCTTCAGACCTAGACGAACCACCTAACAACCGATTCAACTACCAGATTGTCACCCAGCCTGCTGGCATATCTGTCAGCGTGTCTCCAACGGGAGCCATTAGTCTTGATCAGCCCATTCCACTGAATCACCCTTACTACTACAGCTTCACAGTCCAGATATCAGACCCACAGATAAGTTCAATGTTTGACAGTGCCACTGTGCGGTTGATTGTCGAAACTGATACCAACCACAGCCCTTGGTTTAGCCAGCTGAGATACACGGCTCCCCCTGTCGCTGAAAACACCCCAGTTGGAGCATCTGTGTTTGATGTCAGTGCGCATGTCACAGATGTGGACAGCGGACAGAGCGGTAACCTTTCATACTCCTTTGCCGACACCTACCCCAAGTTTTCTCTGAACCAAAGAACAGGTTTGATCACTCTGAGAGAGATGCTAGACTTTGAAGATACTAAAAGCTTCAATTTGACTGTGTTTGCAACGGACAACACTCCTGGCGGCCCACGGTCAGCCAGTGCCACGGTTACAGTGACCGTTACTGGCTACAATGACAATACTCCATTTTTCGTGAACAACTCCCCCACTCCCCTGACGCTCTCCTACATCCCATATCCCAATGTTGAACTCTTCAGAATGGAAGCAGCGGACATGGACGAGGGTTCGGATGGAATCGTGGGGTACTTTCTTACTGATACCTCTAACTTGTTCCGTATTGGCCAAGAGTCAGGTGTGGTGACCAATACTGATCCACTCACAGCTGTTGCAAACTACACCTTCATAGTCGGCACGTTTGATCATGGTACGCCATCCAAATCCAGCAACGTGACCGTGACTGTCTGTATTCAAGATCCTGGTATTCTGGCACCAGTGTTTGTTGGAATCAGCTCCCCAGTGCGGCGGCACGTTACAGAGAACCTGCCCATAGACAGTGTCATCCAACTTCTCACCACGTCTGATCCGACAGCTCAATCCTACCACATTGCCTACCAGAATTCGTCAGATGGCACATTCTCAGTGACCGATATCGGGCTCCTCCTGACTGCCTCTCTGGATTACGAGGAGGACACTCAGTACCAACTGATCCTTGAAGCCCGTCAGATTGTCCAGAACAGACGGTATTCGTCGTACTTGGAAGTGGACATTCTTGTTGCCGATGACAACGATAATTCCCCCCAGTTTGCTCCCATTGGTACACAGGAGATCAGCGAGGATGCAAGCACCGGAGTCCCACGGTTCACTGTCACTGCAACGGATGAAGACAGCGGAGCTCAAGGTGAGGTCCATTATGAAATCATCTCTGGCAACATCGGCAGAGTCTTTAGCATCAACACAGCCAATGGCGTGATCACCCTGGCTGCATCACTTAACAGAGAGACTACTGAAGCATACGACCTTGTGATCCGTGCGACAGACGGAGGGACAGACTCAAGGAGAGATGAGATCACGGTTCACGTGAACGTTTTGGATGTCAACGACTTTGTCCCAACATTTGGTACCTCAAACTACACTATCAGTGTGTATGAGTACCCCCATACCCGGAGCACAGACAGGATCATCCAATTAGCGGCCATTGACGAGGACCTAGGCCCCCCTCTGACGTACACACTGGACTTGGTTGAAGCCAAATACCGTGGTGACATGCGTTCTGCACCGCTGGACTCCTTTGATATCGATGTTGACACTGGCAAGATCAGCGTGGGAAGTGGAATTAATCTGGACCGGGAGAACATTGACTTCTACCTTCTGAGAGTCACTGTTTCGGACCGCACTCACTCCACCTCCACATTCCTGGATGTGCACATACTGGATGTGAACGAGCACGAGCCGGTCCTCCAGGTACCAACGTCAGAAATTTCAGTTTGGGAACTGAAGCCAGAAGGAACACTTGTGACGGACCAGATCCACGCCACTGACGCTGACAGTGGCTCCAACGCCGCAGTCTTGTTTAGCCTCGGAGAAGGATGGCCCGGTGGAGACCTCTTCCACATCAACAATGTTACTGGAGTTATTCGTGTTCGGACTCCTTTCCAATACTCTCCTGATTTGGACCGCATCCGTGGCACTATACTGGCAGCGGACCAAGGAGTGCCTCAGAAGGTCGGCTCTGCTACCATCACGGTGAGGGTTGTAGACGTAAATGACCACGCCCCCCAGTTTGACCGGACTTCCTATGAAGTACCGGTATCTATTGACACAGCAGTGGGTACCTCTCTCTTCCACTTCAACGCCACTGATGTCTTGGATGGTGCTGCTGCAAACAATTTTATAACAATCAGAATTCCTCACTATTACAGCAGAGCACAGGATCGGTTCTTTTCAGTGAGCCCGGAGGGCAGAATGACACTGAGTCGCAACCGACAGCAGGGTCTCCAAGGTAACTACACCTTCAGGATAGAGGCTCTGAACCTGAGACCCCTCCCCCCTTGCGCACCATTTGCTCAAGCCTCATATGCAGATGTAGTAGTGGTTGTCTACCCCGTCAATCGAAATGGACCCATTTTCTCCAATCGAAGCTATACGATTGAAGTTCCTGAGAATTATTTCAGTACAACTCCTTTGATTCGAGTGTCTGCAACTGATGCTGACAACGATGACGTCCAGTACTCCATCGTCAGCGCCATGAACCTGCCGTTCACTGTGGATGAAACCACAGGCACTGTACGCCTCTTGAGTCCCCTGGACAGGGAAAGACGATCTTCATATCAGTTCACCATCAGGGCTGTGGATACTGGATTTCCACCGCAAACCAGCACAGCACTAGTGTCAATCCAGGTGTTGGATGTCAACGACCACTCCCCAAATTTCACAAGTGCAAGTCTCTTTGGGCACGTCCCGGAGAACTCGGAGCGAGACACACTGGTCATGATCGTGATGGCTACGGATCCGGATGAAGGAACCTCAGGGAGAGTGACGTACGAGTATGTCCCGCAAGGAGATGCACCTTTCTGGCTGGACAGCACAACAGGAGAGCTCCGTACAACTGCTGCCATAGACTATGAAGCCACCCCCTCCTTCAGGTTGAGTGTGGTTGCTATGGATGGTGGTGGCCTGCGGTCTATGGCAACGGTCTCTGTGGAGATCATTGGAGAGAATGAATTTGCTCCAGCGTTTGTGGATGACTCGTATGAGTTTACCGTCCCACCCGATGCCAGGATTGGTTACAGTGTTGGCAGTGTTTTGGCCACCGATGAGGACGGTGGAATGGAGGGAGAGGTGATTTACAGTTTGCGCTTTGTGAACGAGGAGCGGAGGGAATACTTCAGGATCGTCAACACAACTGGAGAGATAATACTGAACGTGAATCCAGAGTCGCAGCAGACAAACATTGTTCAAGCAACCGGCGACAACCCCAGATCCAGGAGACAGACCGGCGGCTTGGAGTACTTCTTGGTGGAAGCCCAAGTTCAGGCCACTGATTCTGGAAACCTCCCACTAAATAGTGCCACTGCTCAGGTGACTCTGCAACTACCCACCTCATTTGATGTACTAGTAGCACCCTCTGAACAGCCCATTGCCTATGAAATCATCGCAATCTCAATTGTGGTTGCAGTGCTGGTAATCATTGTGTTTGCATTTATTCTGATCACCGCTCTGATCTGCCGGAGCCGGAAGTCTCGGAAGATGAAGATCAATGACTCCACACACCAGCCGATGAACAACCACATTGAACTGGAACGATACAGCAGCCGAAACAGCAGGACTTCCACACCCTCCTCACAGCTCCGACATACTACCTATTCTCCTCCCGAACACACAACCCTCAACCACTCACTCTCTGGAAGTGATTCGTCACACGATGCCTATGCAGACGACGAGATGGAGAGCATGAATGGGGAAGTGAGCAGTCTTCCGCGTAAATCAGCCATTAGACCGTCCCCACGGACACGAAGCACGTCTGACCTTGCTAGCACTGTGGGTACAGACATACTTACAAATCATTCTCAAGATGGAGCTTTCCACTCCAAGACGATTGCAGCCATCTTTGCCCGTAATCAGGAGCTACTAGACAGTACAGGTTCACAGGACAGCATCCATATGTTTGGCTCAGAGGGAGGCGGAGAGGCAGACGGAAGGGGCGACATTGATGACATGCTTTTTGCGAAGTCGTTTGATCTTGAAGATGACGATGATTCTACAACAATGGCTGAGGATGAGTTGGACGGGCGTTACCAGCCAGAACGCAAGTCGAGAACAACGTTGACAGACTCAAGATCTTCTTGCAATCTGGATATTCCACCTGTTGAGGACCAAGAAGACGACCTCTTCCGCTATCACCAAGACACAAAAGGATGGATCCCTAGAGCTAAATCGTTCACAGATACCATCAACCAGATGGCCAGCTATACGAGCCAAGAGCCCATGGTAGTGCCTAGAAGACCGGTTGGGTACGGCGCGTACTCACAGGGGTCATACTACGGTGGGGATTCTGGATCCACGCAGGACTCGCGGGTATTACTCTTAAGACAACACCAGCACAAGCATTACGACAGCGACAGACAGCTGCATACGCCACCAGAGTACTACGGGCACTATCCGGATCCAAGGGACGGTAGACATCCTCACCACCTACCAAGAGCACACAGATATGGCTCCGCCACTGCTCTGATGCCTGAGCCCCACCCACTGGAGTATGCCAGGGACCCCCTGCCTCCAAGGAACATGCACTACTCTCAAGAGATGCACCAGTACAACCGCAATTACTCCCACTCTCACTTCATTCCCAGCATACAGCACACCCCTCCTTCTATTTCAACTCCCAGTGACGACGGCACTGTCACACCGCACAGGGCCCTGGCTTCCGACTATGATCCAAACTACCTTTCTTCTTCCTCCACCTCACTTGGCAGTAACGTTAGGGATGGCATGTATGCCCCACCCTGAGTATCACAGCAGGTATGATTAATCAGCTGTAGCTCTAGTCTCGGCCCCAGACCCAAACCCACCCCACTTCCAGCATCATGCGCGTGATACTGGAAGCGATCCAAGCTGGGGTTGGTTTTGGTCAGGGGCCGAGATTACTGTATATAGCTACATACGACTCAGTGTTGTGATGGAATTACAGAAAATGCCATTAATCATCGGCAAGGTAAAAATCAGCCCAGTGAGTGAGAGACAGCAGCATATAACTGAAATGTCCCAAAGCCCAGTGAGTGTCACTAGCATTACAGACATCATCTCAACCAGGTTGTTAACACCCAATGAGTGTCACTAGCATTACAGACATCATCTCAACCAGGTTGTTAACACCCAGTGTGGACAGTCACAAGTCCCTAACTGAGTGCGTTTGTCAGTAAACGTACAAAAGTAGTTGAGCCTGGGTGGCCTGGGTAGGAGGCTCTTTAGTAATACTGGGGAACATTCTTTAGAGCATGTGAAATGTTTGTTCAACATCTTTCATCCTCTCTCCCCTACAGAACTGCAGTTCATTTCAACTTTTCTGACTGAACTTTCGTATGTGAACATGAAATGTGGCACCCGTTGTTATGAAAATTAATGTCTGTTGCCGTTGAACTGTATGTAGAGCACTTATAATCCCTCATACCCCAATTGATTATATTTTTCAGATGACAGTAGAATAATTATTGTTGTGTGTCCCTTATTCATGCTCATCAATGTTCATAACCATTAATGTTTCATTAAGCTTGTTATACTGGCAAGCACACACTGCCATGCCAATGAGCATGGTACTTATCATTTCTGCCATGCTGGTAGCCACCTAGTAAACTGATTGAGGCTGTAGCTGCTCACCAAATATCCCCATGCAAGCATATTCCACAATTCCAAGTCAATTGGTTCATTTTCAGAATGAGCGAATGCCCTAGCTAACTGTACAGTGATAGAGTGTTGCATTTCTACAACAACCAATTTGACCGACACTCATGCAATCAGCCCATTTTGCAATGGTGCAACCTGCACACATGACGACTAGATCATAGCATAAAGCAGTAGGGTATGCGTATATACAACGTCCCATACGCGAATGGTAAGGGGACGGTACGCTAAAGTTCATATAGAGCACGACCCATAGGGCATTGGCCAGTATAATAACATTATGTACATATACGAAAAACAGCAAAGACAGGTACTGAAGTCATGAAAAAAGATAAAGTCAAGTGTTTCTGAGTCCTGAGTTTGCCACAGAGAAAATGATGTTCACATCAATGTGGAGGTAATTTGCGAAAATAGAAAGTTCGTGCACTCTGTCGGGAAAGTAATCAGTTAAATGCTCGAGCCACAGTTTGTTCTTGTTGAGGACCATACCGCAAGATTTACATTCGTAATCATAGATACGAGGACTCAATTCTTTCAATAGGGATTGCAACCCTCGTGTGCCCTGTACCCATTGATCAAGAGCAACATCCCATAGACGGCACCAAGATGTGGTTTGGGCAACAGAAGCTACGAGGCTTGCTGTGGCATGTGTAGATGAGGAGGATAACAGAAGATTGAAATCTTGCTTGAGAATACTTGCTTTACATGACTTCACAATTGAGGAAGCCTCTTGTGGGTGTACTAGGCATTGAGCAAGGAAATGAGTACCGAGGTCCGACTCAAGCATACGACATTGCTGCACAATGGACGAGTTGTATACGTCCACAATAGCCAAGGACGTGAAAATGCGTTTGCTGATGGTATCATCAGGCATAGCCAGCAATTTGGCTAAGAAGGTCAGTTTGCGAATCAGGACACGAGTAGACATGGACGGCCAATGTAGTCCCAGTCTAACTACTTTTCCAGAATGGTTTTTGGGAAGGCGGAGGATTCTGCGACCAATTTTGCTTTGGAATTTCTCCAGTTTAGAGATAGAGGATGAATCAAGAAGCCAAGTTTCACAACCATATAGAAGAATGGGTAGGACACAAGTTTCAAAGATGTTGCGAGCAGGTAGTGGGTTTAAATCTCCCTGAAAAGCACCAAGGCTCCCAAGTGCAAAGAAGGCTCTTCTGACCTTACTGATGACTAGGCCTTCTTTCATGCAGGCAGGGACTTCTTCGAGGCCGGACTAGGATACGATTGAAGATCCAAACCTCACCACCATACTTGATGTGTTCTGGGATACCCCATCCAGACCACACGATTTTCCCATCTTGAGGACCTTCAGTGCACCCTCAATGCCCTCAGCACATATCTCAGTATCGAGAATAAGTTCACTCAAGTCGAGGCACGTCAGTGATAACTTCTCCATCGACAAGAAGCTTTTTGCATTCAGTTTTTTGTTTCGAGGTTTTGAATCGTTGGTGATGGTTTTGTCTGAACATGAGATCCCGCTTCTGTATATCAGAGCGTACTTGTCTTGCTCTGGAGGTTGCAACATGCTGGCGGACCAGTCTCCTAGCATATCTTTTCTCATCCAGCAGAGGACCGCTGGACGGCCGACCAGCTTCATCCCATAAATTCCAGGCATCCCTACTATTTTTGCAGAGAACCTTGATCTCAGAGTCCTGAACAAAAGGTTTCCTTTTCCAATTGCAGATGAATGAATTCTTGAAGAAGGTCTCCACGATGGGTGTCTCTATTCACTGGACTGGACTACTGGACTCAACCCAAAATTGCATAAAATGCCTTTTCCAGCCATTTTCAGTGTAGGACAGAAGCTAAATATGCTTATTGATTCGCCAAAGCTGCTTGCTTAGCCTGTTGAAGCGTCTTCCATGACTTTCTTAGAGTCAGTAGAGGTCAAAGGTCACATGCATAAGCTTATTTAACATGCAACGAATAGAGACACCCAGCCACTCGCTTAGCCTGTTGAAGCGCCTTCCATGCCTTTCTTCTAATCAGTAGGTCCAAGGTCGTGAGCATATTTGCTTCAACGAAACAGAACTCCAGCCTGTTTTGCTGAAGCATAAGAAACAGAAAACGATATTCACATCAATGACTGAAGCCAAGAGTGTATAATAATAATAATAATACACTCTTGCTGAAGCTTATTAATAATATGCACGTGACCTTTGACCTCTACTGAGTCTAAGAAAGTCGTCATGCATTCAAGGCATTTTATGCAATTTTGGGTGAGTCCAGTAGTCCAGTCCAGTGAATACTAGAGACACCCCTCCACGATGGTTTGGGCCCAGGGCTAGGGCTAGGGGGGGTGGGACAAGGTCTGTGCGCACGTGGTACAATTAAAATTCCATAGGGATAGTGCACAATAATATACAAGAAGTATGCGGAACTAGCAGACTAGTAACAGCTCTAGCGCTGACTTATCGCTGGGGTTCGATGGGGTTTGATCGCTTTATTGACTTCCTACCTGATGCTAAACACTTGAGTGCGGTCGACAAGTCTGCATTCGCTGATATTCTCGGTGAGTCTGCATGGTCACTTACATAACTGCTCAGTACAGGCACGTAGTAGTGTGTAGTGGCTTATACCCAGTTCGGTCACAGTCTTTGCATGGAGGTTACTCTTCAGGATGCTTTGAAAGCGCAATGCAGCCTTCTTCCACGGAGAAAAGCAGTAGAACGACTTTGCATTACGTCATACAAAATGACAGTGCACGTGATTTTGTCCTACCCCGGGCCGCGGGCGCGCCCCCCTGGTTTGGGCCAGAGACGTGATTTGGGCTGGGCGAGTGTTTCCAAATGATGCCCACTCCACCACATCCTCTATTCAAGTCGGAATGCTCATTAGGCTCTTGTCCGCAAACCGGAAACCACTGTAATTGGGGTGTACCTCTTGGAGATGGCGTAAATTGTACAGCCACAGCCAGTGCTCTAAGATAACAATTATATCAGATCCTAGCTTCTTCAATCAGGTGGTTTAGGTAAGGGAGGGGAGTTGGCTAGATCTAGACCTTCCATGTTGTGATAGTGACAGAGCCAGTATCACCAGCAGACGTTCTGGGAGGAGGGCAGAGATAAGGGTCAGTTGGAGGAGGGGAAGAGAGTTGCGAGTTCAGTTCAGGTGGTGAGGGTGAGGTAGTACTTTCAGATAGCGTGATGGGTTGGGAGAGAGGTGGAATTGGGGCAGTATGCACACTGGGTTGTGAGAGGGGGAGAGAAGGCTGAAGGGTGGGGCTCTGCGTTGTTGAATTTGTTACAGGCTGGGAGTTACTGAGTGCGGTAGGAGGACATGGAGCGACAGCAAGAAAGTCCTTACTCCTTTCCCATTCTTAAGGATTGTGTTCTCGGGATCTTATCTTAGTCCGTAATACATTGGACAATAGTCCACATCCTCACCTAGAACCTTGGATATGGGTCTCAGCGCAGAATCCCACCGAGAAACCAGGGGTATTCCGCATAACTCAACAAGGTTTAGTGCACACGCTTCTGAAAACAGAGCATCCCTAAGTGCCTTTAATGAGTCAGTTGGATGCGAGCAGAGGAGCTCAACGAACTCCTACTTGGGAAGGTCGGAGTGGACACCATTGAAGTAGTTTCAATAATAGTCAATATTTGACACGCCCACCAGGAGCACAGCCGTACAGGTACAAACATGAAAGGGCATAGCCGCACAAGTAGTAGTACAAACATGAAAACGACTAATAGCGGGTTGCATGAAACAGGTTCTTCAGTCTAGTAAACTTCTGGAGCTGTAGTTCTGTGATTGAGGCTATCACTTCCCCCTCACTGCTCACTTCGCCCAGGCCCAATGAATCGGCGTTTACACCTTGCGCGCATGCGCGAACCGTGGTCGTACGTCCGACGTCCGACGTCCGACGTCCATGGCCGGCCATCACCATTTCCAGATCACACGACGGGGTCTGTCTGCTGTGCTGCTGCACCCCGATTGCGTCCGCGGCTCCGATTGCGTCCGCTTCAGCCCAGTTGTGTCCGCTTGCAGCCCGGCGCCCCTAGGCCTGGAATGTCCCAGCCCCGCCCACCGTTGCGCGAAAGTTAGTGATAATTTTGCAGATCTACTTTTCGTTACCGTGAAAATGAGTCAAAGCCTCGACCAAAAACTGGGGGAATTCGTGGGTGAATACGGCTTCACGCGCCCAGACCGGGGAGACGTGGATGATCCCACCAAGTCATGGAGAGAGGGCACTCCGGACTACCGCAAGGCCGATCTCCTCTACTTCCAGGGCAAGTCCACGAATCACAAGGTTGGGTCGCTGGAAGTAGTGGTGGAGAACCTCGTGAAGAAGTGGGAGATGGAAATGACACACCTGCACAGCAAGGACTGGACGACAGTCGATTTCGACAAATTCTGCGCACAAGTGAACGGCGGGCAGGAAATTTCTGCCGAAGATGCTGCACGAGTTGGGTCGTACAATTGGCTCTTGAATAATACCTCGAAGGATCTTTACGATGCGCAGGCTCACACGTTTGAATCTTCACACAAGCTCTTTCGCAGCACATTCGTCGATGGCTTCCCATGGGAGGTACTCAAGGTATTTTCAGGACCGCCAAGAGTTGCATTCACTTGGCGACACTGGGGTGTTTTCAATGGTGAATACAACGGTCGGAAGGGGCAGAATGAAACTATAGAACTGTATGGATTCACCATAGCCACCCTCTCTGACAGCATGAAGATTACAAAGCTGGAGGTGTATTCACAATTTGATGAATTTCTTCAAGCACTTAAAGGCACACTTGCACCCTCTGAGTTGGAGAAAGGAAAGTCACTGCTTGGGCCGTGTTGCCCGATACATACTAGTAAAGAGTAGCTAGGACTATGTGTTGCATGCCTGCAGTTACAAACTAATCTAAATGTAATTGAGCTAAGCTTGTTCTATACCTGTGTAAGGATATAGCTATACTATAATCCTAGAGCTGAGTCTTAGACCTCATTGACTAACAGCACTCAGTAGTTTTAACCAGGAGTGCATTCATTGAGGGAGCATGTGATTTATGATGGTATAGTTGTTGCTGTCATGATAGCTACTCACAAGTGAGTAGCTACAGTACATTGTATAGTTAGATTGTTGCTAGGTGATTGCTAAGATTATAGATATAGCCACTAGCTCTTCACACCTGGTAAAGTCACTAATCAGGAGTGAAGAGTGGCTATAATAATATATTCTACAATCTTAGCAACCACCTAGCAACAAGCCTAGGCTTAGCCCGTTGGGTTTATACTTAGGTGTCAACCAGCAACATCACTCATGTCCCTCATGAGGGTGATCTAACTAGTACTAGCCTGTTTTATAGATTTGTAGATTAGTCCCCAGGTGCAGTTTCATCTCGATAGCTAGATGTCTTATAGCCTCAATAAACTTCTCACAACCTATGCTGCAGTTGTCTGCTATACTGCAGTAAACGTTGCATGTGTGCCAATTTACTAGATCCTGTTATAGTTTCAGGATACGCAAAACTTACGGCCCTCGTACCAAGTTTTGTTTTGAGTGCATGCATAACAGAAGCACTTCAATGTTAGTTTTCCATGCCATCCCTACAGTCTACCAACTCAATCATCATGGTATATGTACTGTCTCATCATAGTTTGCTGCAGTACATAATATAAAGTTTGCATGTATAATTATGTACTGTCCCATCATGCATAATATAGTCCGCTGCAGTATGTATAAAATTTGCATGTTTAATATGTACTGTCCCATCATGCATAACAATTATGTAGTCTGCTGCAGTATAAAGTTTGCAAGTAGGTAGACTACAGTACATCTGATGTGCACAGTTGGACTGTTGGACATATACAGGCATAACAACCGATTGCATATACAGTACATGACGTGAGAAGTTACACTGTGTTGGCTGGCTGTTGGTGACTGTCACTACTCATCTCCCGCAGCTGCTGTGGAAACAGACACAACAGTCCAACTAGCTAGAGTGAATACTCTGTGTGCCTATCTCTTCTACGATCCATACTGACATGGACATTCTTATTCTTTGGTATGAACACGTGCCAGAGTCCGCGTACATCCATATATCTATATTAAAATGGCAGGACAGAGCTGGACAATGGACATACATAGAAGAGTGGTTTGGTACGCAGACAGATTTTTTGATTCGAATGTTCTTGTCAGGCTTAAGCTTAGCGATCATTTAACACCGTACATTTGAATTTTTTTCACTGGACAGATGGACAAAACCAGTATTGTTTAACCCTGCTTCGTGCATGCGCATGTGGGGTAATGATGTATTAGCTGCAGGTGCAGGTGTACATATATATACTCACTTCTGCGTACCAACTATCAGTGGATACTACTAGACTGTAATCCGGTCCCATGAAACGTACTGTAACAACAAGTCACAACCTGTGCTGGAAGCTGGCCAACATTTTAGTGCCCATGTTATGGAGCTAGGATGCCGAGTCTCATTCCCAATTTCCCAGGCCCCCTTGGGGCCCAACTGCAAAAACACTGGCCGAGCGGAGTTGTCCAGAGCATTGGGGGTTTGTGGAAAGCTCAAACCTAGCCGACTGGATGATGAGCTGATCCAGGACCGGCTGAACCGACTATGGGCCCCGCTCCCTCCACCTTGTGTCGACCTGACATCTTCTGCTTCCGTGTAGTATTGTCCCAAAGAACACAAAATAGGATAGGGCTGGGAACGAGGCCAGCTTATCAATTTTTAGAACCAGTACCAACATGAAAAGGGACCAACATGATCTTGCTCTTGCTCTGCCGATCTCCTCTACTTCCAGGGCAAGTCCACGAATCACAAGGTTGGGTCGCTGGAAGTAGTGGTGGAGAACCTAGTGAAGAAGTGGGAGATGGAAAATTTCTGCACATTTTCTAGCATAATTATGTCTTTCTTGATGTGAGGGGACCATATGGCAGACGCATAGTCAAGGTGTGGTCTAACCAGGGAAAGATAGAGTTGAAGAAGGGAATGGCTTGGTGCGTTATTGTAAAATCGTCTGTAGAGTAGACCAAGGATCTTTCTAGCCCTACTACAGACAGATTGAACATGCTCACCCCAAGAGAGGTCATGCGACAAAAGGACACCAAGGTACTTGAACATTTTCACCTGATTCAGTGGGTGGTTGTCAAGAAGGAGAGGTTGTGATGGCACTTAATTTTTGGGAGAAAATTTTTTGCCTCAAGTTTGTCCGAGCGCATGAACTGCGCAACTTCTTAGTCATGGTAGCTACATACACCGTCAACATAAGGGTACTGAGCCTGATGTCAGATTTTATTAATTGCCATGTTAGCCTTGTTCCTCTTGATGGATGTGGACCTTCTGCTGGGCACTGAGCAGGCTTTGATGCTTCATTCTATCTCCACCAATAATATTGCATTTTTGATGTTGCTGTTCATGGTGATCACTGTTTATCTTGTTGCCTTCCTGGAGGTGGGGGTGGGGCATTCAGATCAGAGAGCTCGATGGCAGTCGGTCCTTGCCAAGGAGCGACCAGAGGTGAGTTTTGAAGGCTAGAACAGCGGTTTTATCAAACGGCTACACTTTTCACAGGGTAAAGAATGTAATTACTACACAGTAATTGGAAATGGACGAACGTGATTTGCCTACCTGAAATCAAGGATAATTAAAACTAAACGTGGATTGGAAACGGCAATATAAATTTACTACGTAATCCGCGTTGCGCGTCCTTTGTGTTAGGCTATCTTGAAGGAAGCACGCAGAGAGATTAAACTACTTGCTATCAATGCTTGTGTTGTTACTGCATTAGGCTATTGAGTTTCTTTGCCTTCGTAAGAACGGAAGCTAGGTAAGCAGCCTCTGTCATTAAATTGGGCCTGTGACACGTGATTACTTGTGTTAGGTTATCTCGACTAAGAAAGCACCTAGCGACATTAAATTACTTGCTGTCAATGCTTCTGTGGTTGGTGCATTAGGCTATTGAGTTTCAGGAAGAAGTCTGATCTGGGAGCGAGGCTAACGCCTGCGCGCGGATTGTGACATCATTTGTATTGCTGTTTCCAATCCACGTTCGTTTTAATTATCCTTGCTGAAATCAAGACTGCTGAGCTCAGCACATGACAGATCCTAACCCAACCCTAACCACACCCTAACCATATTGCTAGCATACGGATCCGGATGCGCGTATGCCGTCGACGATGTCGACTCCAGAGGAGATAGATTTACAGCTGCTTCACAAAGATGGAGAGGTTGCAAGTGGCTCGGAAGAACAAAAGCCACTGGAGCAGCCTAAGGCTGTCAAAGGAGCTGTGTACCAAGTCACAACGACTCGGAGTCGGGTGAAGAAAATCTTGCTTTGTGTGTTGACCCTGCTCAGCTACTTGTGTGTATTTGCTGGGATGTCTTCAGTCACAGCCTTTTATGCGATTGTGGTGAGTCGCAGTTTGAAAGTGCGTGCATGCTAGCTAGCTATAGGAGAAGTTCTTTGGTACGATTATTCAAATTCATGTGCATCGCCCCCGCAGATCTTGCAACTGAGAATCTCGTTCCCAGGTACTCGGCGATCGGTAAAAGCGAAGGAATTTGATTGACGTGACGTCACATCCGGTTGCTCTTTTATAGAAAAATATAGCCACGTTATACGTTACGGGATCCCCGCGCGGTGGGCGTGGCCAGACAATTTGTTCAACCCCATTTTTCTCCCACAAAAATTAAGCTAGTGAAATCAAACTTACTCGACACAAAGCAGGGAGGGTAGTCAACATGCAGACTAATCATCATTACAGTAGCTGTTGTACGAAGTTTAAGGTGACGGGGATGTGCGCGCTAATTAATTATTCATAAAAATATATACAGTAATACTGGAATCGACAAACGCGCTAGGCGACCACACCGGCCATAGTCCGAAAGACCAAAGACTACAGTTCCGTGGAAGCTGCACTACTAAGTCCAGTTACGACGAACTACAGGTAAGAATATCGGTAGGCTACACAGCAACACGATCAATTTTCTGCGTCATTTTTTGACACAGCACTGCCCCAACAGCTACGCAAATCACCACCTAGTGCCAGAGCTTTATCCACTACAAGGCCTGAATCACCTGTTTTCCCTTCCTGGTAAGTGTGCGCTGTGCTAGAATCGTTTCTCCCTCGAGTGAGCTGAGATTCTTGCGACAAGCAGTTGCATCCGGCTTCATAACTCCCGAACGGTAATTACCTAGACGAACTTTTTACACTCGGGCCCTTCCCTGGAGTCCGTACAATTGAAATGCTGACGATATACGGTCTACATGCGACTACAGAGCTGAGGAATTGACGCAGAAATAATAAACTTGCTCGCTCAGAGCGGCGTGCGGTTATGCCAACCGCAAGTCCGGATGCAGCTTGGAAGAACAAACAGAAGCCGCAGAACCACCTCGCGTCATCTTACCACTTACTTAATTATAGCGTCAGGCTAACTATATTCACGCAAGGATTCCCTAGTAGCAGTAGTGCGTGGGCACAACACATAACCGTCACCTTAAATCAGTTCCAGCAAACTATTCGCCAAAAATCTTCAGTGCGAAGATTGGAGTTTGTGCAAGCTAACTCATACATTTGTGGAAAATGTTTCAGAAAGTTTGACAATGACTAATTCACCAAACTGCTCAAATATGCCAAATGATCGACAGGAGTAATTTTATGTCCCTTCTAATTACTGCCAAATGACCGTTAGGCCTGAGTAGAATGTGCACATGAAATTATGCTTGTTAGCAGTGCTTGCTTTTTTGTTAAATTATGCTTGCAAAAGTGCTCTGAAATTTGACCATAAATTCATGATGTACCTGAAATATACACAAACAAGCAACTCACTATTCAGTACTTTCATGGTCATCCAATGAGCTCTCGGACTCGGCGCCAACTAGCTCTGGGTCTAGAAAGTCACTACCTGCACTGGCACTTCTACTCTCCGCCATTTCGCCCTTTCAATCCGAGATGCACACGTGGACTTGAAGCTACGCCTACTACTTCCAGATGGTTTTAGCCCAATTATGCGCATATTATGCTAATTCTTATGAAGCTCAAAATAATGCAAGCATATTCTACTCAGGCCTAATGACCGTAATAATAAGCTGGAGTAAGGTAATTCCTTTTTTTTCATACCCATGGCGGTCGTAGTGATCAGCAGTTCATAATGCGTAAATTATATGTAGGGAGGTTGTAACTGTTATCATCCCTACCTTGTTCCCCATGTCCAAACTCTGGGATATGACATTTTGGTGGCTAACTATCTCTTGTTCCTCATAGGCGCAGAACCATAATGTTCCAACTTATGTTTCTGGATTTGTTCTTGGTGTTCCCAATCTGATTTTGGCAGTGTTAGCTCCTTTCATTGGATACTTTGTAAGTGCTGTAGAACCTGAAAATTGTTCTGCGATCTCATCTTGCTGATAATTGTTAATTCGCACTGTAGCTTCCTCATCTGGGGTTGAAGTTCACACAGGTCGCTGGGCTGTTCTTAACGGCAGGATCCCAACTTCTGTTTGGGCAAGTAGCCATCTACTGCATACATGATCAATTCTGACTGTACTTTGTAGTAAAGGTACCAAATAAATTTGGAGGCTTAGTTGCTTACAGGGTTTACTCAAATTGCTAACCCCAGGAAGTTTTTTCCCCTCAGTTGTGCGTATATGGAAATTTAATCTCGCCCATGCGGAGGCGAGGTTCTAGTAATCATCGTGTGTGTCTGTGTGTGTGTCTGTTACCGTTCTAGCGGGCGCTGCGGATACTTGACGAGCGAAACTAAGGTATCAACAGAAAGCGCTCGACGTAACGAACAGAATGAGCATAGGAATTTAGCTTAGTTCAAGAGTTTTTAGCTCACCGCAATTCCCATTTTTGTGACCACAGTAAAGGACAGTTGTTGGTAGTTACTTGTAGCAATACTGTATGCTTTCCATTTCTATATACCGCAGAAAAAAGCAGTAAACAAGAGCGGAATATATGTCCCTATATACGACAATTGATGATTGTACATGTGTAGGGTATACTTTCAACTGTGTTGTGGCTAAAGATTAAGCTGACCATCCATAGTTCGGGATACAATGTGTCCGTATCTCCTCTATAGGAGGGATCCAGAAGGAGATACTTTGTTAACAAGCATGGGGACATTAATTTTGGTTCAAACAAGTGGACCCATTTATGACAAGCATTCAAGTGGCCTCTCATGCATTAGCTAATGTTTGAAGGACACTTCGGTAACAAACAGACACACTGTAAGCTTTTATTGGACAATTTGGTAACAAGCAGATACACATTTTAATGAACACTTTGGTAACCTGCAGGTATAAATCAAGGAGTACCATGACCTTAATCCATATCACTCTTGAGCTGCATTGGAGGCCACTTGAATGCTTGTCATAAATGGGTCCACTTGTTTGTCACCAAATGTCCCCATGTTTGTTAACAAAGTATCTCCTAAAAGCAGGTACATATATACCTGCTTTGATCTGCTATCTATAATTGCAACTGCTGTAACCAAGTCTTTTTACAGTGTTTGGTATCAAAATGTGTATACCTGATGATTCCAATGGACCAAGTAGGGGAGGCAGCAAGCTATAGTTAACTAAATTAACACTGACAGGAACACCTGCATGTGTGCATTGTCAAAACAATACCAAATTGCAGCTGTAGACCTGCAGGATGTATGGAACGTGCAAAAGAAGTGTGTGCACAGTAACTCTGCCCATTTCTGGGTCTGCAGTGGTACCTAGCCTCGTTCCCAGTCCCACGCCCAGCTTTTCGTCGCTTGCAGTACGGTAAAGCGGGGAGGGCCAGGTACATCTTCTCACGTGAGCATGACATAATCGAAAAATGGCAAAATTTTCAGAACGAAGACGCTACGTTTCGCGTGTTATTCAAGCATCTACACGTTCAACGCTCGGTGAGTATGACAGCTAGTCGCCCCCCGCTAGCTAGATACGTGTGGTATTTTACCTCGTACCTTCGCTCTTCTTGCTGTTCTGAGACCCACGTACGCCCACGCCTCCTTCCGGCCCGCTTTACCGTACTGCAAGCGACGAAAAGCTGGGCGTGGGACTGTGGTACGAGGCTAAGTGGTACCAGTTTCTGTTCACATGCTGACAGTTCATGAACTGGATAGCTCGTTATAACTGGACACTATGTCCATTTCCAGCTGTTAGCTGGTAAATACCTACCCATAAAAGCAGAATCGCTATTGTCTAGGCTTGGAGCAAGGATAGGGCAATTACAAGTCAGGGAAAAGAACCCTAACGACCCTGGTCACACCACCTGACAGCAGTGGACAATTTGTTTGCTCCCTAAATAACACTACGCATATGATGATGTTACTGGCCAACCCCCACTCGATCTGCAACTGGATGCTCACTTATGACCAATTTCAGCTCAACCAATTGCAATGGTCAATAATTGTGCAATGTCCAGATTATGATGTCATAACTTGCATACACTTCACATATCAATACTCTAGTACAGTGGCTGAATAGCGGTCTGCACCTGTATGCCCCTGCATACACACAGATGCATTCCAAATCACTTTGCATGATAGTATCCATCCTGCATTTGGCACGCCAATTCTCACTATCATCCAGCATTTACCTATTATTGATGCCCCAGCTTTTGATATAATCTGGGCTTTTCGATGACTGCAGCCAGCCTGCTATAGACCAGAACGCTGCCATTACATGAGGCTCATTGCATAATGCATTGTGTGTACTTGTACACCATGAACCCTCTGGTTTATTGAAAGTCTACTGACTGGCATGCATAGGTGAAACCCGAGCTTGAAGAGTTGGTGGGCAATCAAATCTTAATCTTGCTATCCCTGGTTGAGTATACGTAAGAGGTGGTAAGGGAAAGTATCGACCAAATAACCAGCTGGAGGAAACTCCTGCCATGCTTTTCGACACTGCATTCTCTGTAGCATAGTTAGTTATCAAGAATGCAGAAATTTGTTTAAGGTCAAACTCCAATTTGCAGAAATTGTGCAATAATTGTTTTAATTGATTTATCATTGTTACTATTTCAGTACTTTCCCCTCAAGGTATTCCTTGGGACTTTTAGTATGTTATAGAGGACATTTTTCTGTCTAGGAAACAGTTGAAAGAACTTGGGTTGCAATGATTTAAAAATATATTTTTTTTAAATGCAGAAAATGTGCATTAATCACAGAGTCGGTAGACTCTGTATGTAGGGATACGACGTACACGCAATATAATTATGTCAATACAAAAAAATCTCTCCAAATCTCAGAAACGGTACACTTATAAGCCTTTATAACCACCTACCGTTCATCTTCGAGTGTTTTCATGACCAACAAGACTCCTCGCGTCGCGAAAAACCGTCACGAAAGTACCACACCAGGTACTCGCAAAACGGGCAAATTGTTTTTCTTTCTTCTTCTTCTTCTTTCTTCTTCTTCAGACGGGCTAGCTCAACGTCGACTCAATCTCTCATGATGGTTTTCGCACGAAACAGCAGCATTTCACACCGAGTAGTGCACCTGGCCATCGCTTTTTCGCAACCTCCAAGTTTTCACCAGGCGGCTGCAGTTGCCCACTCAATAACTATGGCTTCTTTAGCACGCCATTTTCTCGTTTGTGCGCATGCGCGATCACTTAGCAACAAACGTAATTACTCAAGATCGCTGAATTAGAAGTGTCTTGCGCCGTTGTGTTGACATCTTCATAAAGCCAAGGTAAATTCTAAACTCTGGTTACCCTGCGTATAATTTATGTATGTTACTACCTACTGTGTTCTGTGAGAAGGCTGAATGCCTATCTAAAGACTCAACAATTTTATAAATCTTGCTACTTCTGGTATAGCTAGCTAATAATATTATGGTCTTCAAAGTTCAGACAGGGATTAGCTACTACTGCCTTAGTATCCATCCAGAAAAGGGTTGACTTGGGTCTGATTCTTCAGCCAATGTAAATACCGGAGTCAATAATATTGTCCATATACCAAAGCAAGGGCTCCTACTACCTGTGAGGACACCGACTTCTGCTCTGTGATGGCAAATTGCATGCGCTGCTGCTAAAAAAAAAAGACATGAACAAGTAATAAAAAACATTTGAAAATGTAACAGGATGTAGGGATACCAGAACGGCAAAAAGTAAGGAAACAAGGTAGGGATGATTGCACAAAACAGTGAAGTATACAATCCCCCTACATATCTTTTTTCATTATACACGTATATGGAAAAAGATTTCTGTAGGGAGGTTGTATACTTCACTGTTTTGTGCAATCATCCCTACCTTGTTTCCTTACTTTTTGCCGTTCTGGTATCCCTACATCCTGTTACATTTTCAAATGTTTTTTTATTACTTGTTAATTTATAAATGTTACTATTTCAGTACTTTCCCCTCAAGGTATTCCTTGGGACTTTTAGTATGTTAAAGAGGACATTTTTCTGTCTAGGAAACAGTTGAAAGAACTTGGGTTGCAATGATTTAAAAATATATATTTTTAAATGCAGAAAATGTGCAATAATTGTTTTAATTAATTTATAAATGTTACTATTTCAGTACTTTCCCCTCAAGGTATTCCTTGAGACTTTTAGTATGTTATAGAGGACATTTTTCTGTCTAGGAAACAGTTGAAAGAACTTGTGTTGCAATAATTTTTTTTTATTAAGTGCATGCAATAATTGTTTTAATTAGTTTATTTAATGTTACTATTTCAGTACTTTCCCCTCAAGGTATTGCGTGGTACTTTTAGTATGTTATAGAGGACATTTTTCTGTCTAGGAAACAGTTGAGAGAGCTTGTGTTGCAATTTGTTTAAGGTTGACCCAAAATATTCCATAAGTGGCCTGGACTATACCTTATAATGTAGTGACCCACGTCTTGAGTTTCACAGCTGCACTTAGCTCTATACCCCTAGATATCTAGGTCTGTGGACCTCTATTTGTGTGGTGTAGCTCGAAGCATGACACAATGCTTTATGAATGAATTTTGAACTGCTTTATGCAAGAAACTTGTGTAAACCTTGATGCAAGAATCTTGCAACCGGCAAGATGTGCTAGAAAGTGTCCAAATTACTTGTAAGGTAGCAACATTCTTATGATTCATCCAATTAAGATTATTGGCTAGACAGTACTTTTCTTGCAGGAAGATGATCAGTTACATGCATAGGCTTTAAGAATTTTTTTTTACAAACACTTTGTTACTAACTGCACCCACACACACTCACACACAACTTCACTTACACACACTCACATGCATGCACATATATATATATACACACGCAAACAGACACACACAAAGGTTTGTGTCCAAGATGCCAAATCGTACATTGTTCATAACCTTTAGCTTCTTGCTAAAGTTCTGGGAGGGCATTGGCCTTACGATGTTTGCCACAGCTTCTTTGACAGTGCTAACTCAGTTGTTCCTTCAGAGAAAGGGCACACTTGCGGTAAGTGATTTGCTTTGTTAATGCAGACATCTTCCAGCTACCTAGTCTCGTTCCCAGACCCAAACAACCCCAGCGCGGATCACTTCCAGTATCTTGCGTGAGAGAGGAGGGTCTGGTGACTAATGCAGATCTACAGAAAATTTACAATTTCATTTTACGTGACATCATTTCTGTAACAAAATTTCATAGGTATATTGTTCGTTCATCTGTTTTGTTTACAAGTGCTTGAGCGTTGTCGTTTCATGGTGATCTTATGGCTGTTTGATTTGCAAAGAGAGGTCACTGACTGCCATGATCGTCAGATTCTGCAGCAAGCAACTGAAGCCAGTAAGTACTAGCCACCACTTCATTTAGCCGCTTTGAATGGTAGCAAGTTCCACAAAGTAATCTGGTACTGTGTAGCCAGACCTTTCCGTACACTTGTCTTGCCATCTAAGCTATCTTCTAGACATAATTCTGAGAGCACTTCTAGGTCAGCGAAAAATATTTACGGTAGAATTTGATAATCAACCAATAATTGAGCACACCTGCATTCCAGGCATGGAACCGTGGTACCCCCGCTCAAGTCACCAGACCCTCCTTTCCCGCATGAGATTCTGGAAGCGATCCACGCTGGGGTTGCTTCGGTCTACTATTAATGAGATCACCTAATTTTTTACAACAATGAACATAATTATTGCTTGAATAGTTTCCCATGAGCGGATGGCCAACAAAACACAGGAAAGGGATGACTTTGTCCAATGGTTGTAGATCATATTATTG
This sequence comes from Axinella damicornis, assembly GCA_963931865.1. NCBI lineage: Eukaryota > Metazoa > Porifera > Demospongiae > Axinellida > Axinellidae > Axinella > Axinella damicornis. The sequence continues at coordinate 709,923 of OZ007506.1, read as the reverse complement.
CTATCTCTATGCAGGGCATACTAGAATTCGCAATTTCACTTGGGTATGTCATCGGAGTGCCATTAGGTGGAGGGCTTCAAGAGGTACATATGAATATTTGCAGGGTTCTTCCAGACAGCTGTGTTCTATGTCATGCAGCAGAATATGATTTGAGTTTGTACAGTCTACATCAGGGTGGCTGGCCTTTTATGGTTAATATCAGCTGCATGCACCCAGTTTTGAAACAGATCTGCATGATGGTACAAATATATGCTATGTCTTTCATACTGGATATGATCAGATAGATGTCTGACGTGAAGGTTGTGTGTAGATTTCTTGCATAATATATGTAGTAACTGTCAGTACAGGGCTCACTATAGCCTTATGTCAGGACTCCGCTATGCGAACACATGTGAGCAAACAAAACCGCAAATTTGCATTATGGTGATCCTTATCCAGGTTACTTGAAGCTGCTAGAGTGTGACTAGCATTCAGTTCCACGTAGCTAACAATCGAGTGCTCGAGGATCCGGGTCTGTGATTTGAGAAAACTTTTGAAAGTATTTCAGCGAAGTTTAACACTGGCTGATACTTGGTTGTAAAATCTGATAGTATTTGACCTGTGGTTGTGTGAGTGTTTGGGTGAATAGCAACTGGGGGGAATGTAGCTATGGCAACCCACTCTAACACAAGCACACCAGTCTTCAGAGTCCATGGACAAACATTATGTTTGCAGGTTGGTGGGTTTGTGCTCCCCCTCCTTGTCTATGGTGGATGTGGTTTGTTTCTGGCACTACTGCTACTGGTCAATGTTCACCCAACAGGTGTGCATAACTGACAATGTCATGTTTCCACCATAACTGCACTGAATTAGTCCTGAATTAGTCTGTTTCAAGCTTGTGTTCTGATAGCTACCAAATCTTGTTCACTACAGAGTGTACCAGTGTAAAGCTCCCGTGGCGCACTGCTTTGAAGCTGTTTAAAAACATCTTCTTTATTTTACTAGGTAAGTCATTAATTGTCCACCGACAAAATCGGTAAACTAGTTCCATGTGTAGGGATAGCGCGGACATGCAATATATCATAATCTCTCAGAATCTCAAAAACTGTAAACCCTTTACAACAGTAATCATCTTCCAAAAAGACTCATTATAGCTACACCATTTTCTTTTGTACACACTTAGCAATGATTACTCAGTACACTCCTGGTAGGGGGAAAGAATTTATGTTCCGCATAAACAAGAATTAAATGATCAACCTCGCAGGTCGCAGGAAAGGTCTACGAAGAATCTGACTACACTGTCGTGATCGCCGTCGTGCACTAATGATTGAGTTATGAGCTCTTTTGTCTTCGCATTGGCTGCCATTGTTCGAGCACTCGCTTCAACTTTCGTTGGCAGTAGCTACAGCTCTTGGGAAAAGCCCATGAAGATTCTGACCACACCGTCATGATCTCCGTCATGCACTTATGCTTATGTGCTGAAACTCACCCTGCTGGCGAAGTTGTGAGCGCTGTAATAATTTCTCGCTATGACTCGACTGTTGTGGGTAGCATGGTCGTCACATGACATGTGTGTTAATTGGAACGGGCCGTGCACATTGGATCAAAGCTATCTGCGAGTACGAGCTGGTAACTGCAATCAGAGTCCAGGTATCCTCAAGGTGAGAGTAAGACCTGAGGCATGATTCTGAAGGGTGAGCTCGCTATATAGCAGCAATTGGATCGGCTACCAGGAGTGTGGTTGCCACTCGAAGGATAGCTGATTTAGGTAGGAATACGGTCAGTGTGGCATAGAAATATCTTACTACCAAGAAGCCTGCTCGTGTGAGAACAGACTTCTGCATGTTGCTCTGTGATAGATGGCAGCAGAACTAAACAAGGTAGGGATGATAGCATAAAACAGGGGGTTGTATGCTGAACTGTTTATGCTATCCTATAGTTTGCTTCCCTACTTTTTTGCTATCTCATTTCATTTTTAATACTTTTTCTCTTATTTTTATTAGCAGCAGGAGCATGCTTCAGCTGAAGTTTATCCCCTACATCTCATTTTATTCTTACTCTTGCAAATGAAATAGTCTGTAAATGTAACGTACTCTTTTCCTTCCACAGTTCTCTCTCCTATAATAGCACTTGGCACCTTGTACTCATTCAATGCTTTCTTTGGACAGTTCCTCAATACTCAGGTGAGTCTATCATATTGTATTTGTATAGTCATGTGTATGTTATATTGTATAGTCATGTGTCTGTCTAGTCTCGGCCCCAGACCCAAACCAACCCCAGCGCGGATCGCTTCCAGTATCACGCGCGGGGAGGGAGGGTCTGGTGAACTTGCTACATAAAAATTAGTCGTCCGCGGAATTTCAGAGGGCTGAATCTGATTGGTTGATTGGCTAGTAATGACGTTTGGAATGTTCACGCCACGTGCGCCGGCGCTAATTCATGCTAGTTAGCTAGCTGCTCAACAAAGTGGCGATTACTGCTGTATTTTGCCGACTGGGGTTGACGGTCACTAGCTACGGTGAAGTTGGAACAGCTCGAAGTCGCGAGAGAGCTGGTGAAAGGTCAAACTGATGCATGTTTTGAATTTTGTATCGATTCCGACGGGCAGAATTGGAATGTCGCTCTGCTGGAGTGGATGCCTGCCTCCTGCAGTGTCAGGGAGAGCTGATTGTCGTTGTAATCTCAACACCAGGAATGCCTTGATGCTGTCTTTGTAGATGAGGCACACTGCATTGAGAAATGGTGAGTTCTCCACCCTTCTAGCTACCTAAGCTTCCGCCCTCATCTTTGACACTAGCGTAGATGGTATCTTGCTGCAACTTGGCATATATGGGGTGCCATCTATATGGGGTGCCATCTGTGCCAAAAATCAGTCTATCGCTACATTTGTAAATGTGATGCTTACATTTATAAATGTGAAGCTACATTTATAAATGTGAGGCCACATTTATAAATGTGAAGCTACATTTATAAATGTGAAGCTACATTTATAAATGTGAAGCTACATTTATAAATGTGAGGCCACATTTGTAAATGTGAAGATACGGTATATGTGGCCTCCCTCACATTAAAATACACTGGGTCATGTGACCATGGGTCGTGTGAGTGGTCACATGACCAGCTGCCACTGCACCAGCCAAACTTTGAACGTTCAACTCTGGTCTGTTCGCCATGTTCTAAGTCGTGAGGCACATCATGACGTGAGTGTCTCGCCATGTTCTAAGTGAGTGTCTCACCATGTTCTAAGTCATGAGACACATCACGTCGTGACGTGTCTCGTGACTTAGAACATGGCGAACAGACCAGAGTTGAACGTTCAAAGTTTGGCTGGTGCAGTGGCAGCTGGTCATGTGATCACTCACATGACCCATGGTCACATGACCCAGTGTATTTTAACCCTTTAAGCCCCATTGACGTCTATGGACGTCATTTAGACCCTATGCACTTATATGGCTTCTCATCAGTTTAAAAAGGGACCAAAAAGGCTTCAGAGGGCCTAGGGACGACTTTGAGGGACGAACTCTAAAATTTGGTCAGATTTCGGCGCGCCTCCCCCACTAAATGTACAAGCGGGGGAGGCGCATGTCGTGGGCGTTTTTTGATTTTAATGAGATTCATTGACCCGAGGATTTTTGATTCTCATAGACCCCACCCAGGGCCTCAAGAAAACATGCAAATTGGTGGTGTAAGGTGTGCCATCAGTCAGATCTGGTCCAAGTTTAGGGAAATGCTGGGTGAAAATCCGGCTGACATCCACCTTTGACCTCTGATTGCTGGGCTTGTGGGGGGTCATGAATATCATTAACGGTATTGCCAGAGGGGTCTCTCCATGTGTGCGGGCCCCACCGCCGCTGAGGAGCACTTATTATTATACAGTTATAAATGTAGCTTCACATAAATGTAGCTTCACATTTATAAATGTAGCTTCACATTTATAAATGTAGCTTCAAAATATAAATGTAAGCATCACATTTACAAATGTAGCGATAGACTGATTTTTGGCACAAATGGCACCCCATAGGCATAGGCCCTAGCTTAGAAGCTGTAGTCATACTCTGGTAAGACAAATCAATACCGTAGTGTCCCACTAATACGCCCCCTTCGAAAATACGCCCTCCCCCTCTTTTTTGCCCAAGTTCCTGCACAGGGTAGTTTGACTCGTTATAACGCCCCCCTGGTGAGCGTCTTCTGGAATATCTAACCTACACGTGCGCAACTTCGCAGATCGTCTCTCATGCTCTGCAGATCGAGTAGTCACCGTTGACGCCGACGGTACAAGTCACCTCGCTGCTACTCTTCCGCAGGGAATACCAGGGCCGTGGTTCATGACCGACAGTATTGCTGTTCTTGAGGAGGCCCGGCCACAGCGAAGGCATCGTGAATGTTATAGCCCTCGAGTTGAAGTGGCAGCTCTTCTCGCCGATTTAGGGAGACCACGCATGATGACCATGAACAGTACTGGCAATCGTTTGTACTTTTGTAACTGTGAACATGAACCTTGACAGTTTCATAAACGTAGCAAAACTTTTGAGGGGGCGTATAATCGAGACTAATTGCATACTCGAAAATACGCCCCATCCCCTCTTTGGGCTGGATGTAGTGTACAAAATAGGGGGCGTATTAATGGGACACTACGCTCCACTGTGCACTTTTGAGTATTCTCGCACCTACTTGAGTTGTAATCTTGCACAGGCCAATTACTATTCAGAATGACTGCGGCATGCTACATCCCATAATGTTCTTATGTAGCAAGTTCACCAGACCCTCCCTCCCCGCGCGTGATACTAGATGCGATCCGTGGGTTTGGATCTGGGACCGAGACTAATGTCTGTCATATTGTGTTTGTATAGTCATGTGTATGTTATATCTGAAAAAAAAAGCTTTTCTGTTACTGTGGCAATCATCAAGCCGACAAATCACTTGTGTACTGTTAGCGTATACCAGCTAGGTAGCTGTTTCAGTACTCTGATTAAACATAGCTAATATTCAGCCCAAGGAGCACAAACCACTATATCATACCAAACAGCTAAAATCTTTCTAACTGTATACAGTTTCATCTCAGTGTGGGCATCATCGGAGTCATCTACCTGTCTGGATTAGTAATGGATACACTGGCCGCAGTATCTGCTGGACCTCTATCAGATAAACTGGTAAGAAGTACTTTCAAATTTCCTATGACTGTAGTAACTATAGAACTCTATTGTTCCCTTGCAGAAGATTCCTCGGTACCTGCTTGTAGGTGGTCTGGTGGTAGGTGCTGCTGGATGTGTGTTCATTGGCCCAGCTGGATTTATCACTACACCGTATGGTTTGCGTTGTGTTTTAGTATTGGATCTGGACAGGTCCTCACCAGAGATTCATTCAAAGGGGTGCATAATGAGTTACATAGCATTCTAGGACAATTATAAACTGTCTATGGGATGCCTGCCTAGTCAATAGCCTTGTACCCAGGCCTAAGCATGAAAAGTTGCAGAAAAGGGCCAGGTGACACCAGGCAGGTTTTCCGTTATGTGCTGAGTCAGCATGTTATCATAGGTGCCAACCCCACTAAATAAGATTAGTATGAGGGACACATAAAAAAGAGGAAAATAGGGACAGCAAAATATTATCACAATAATTTTCTGCACAAAGTAGTGTGTGCTCTACTGTACTCCATTGTGGCACCTTTAGCACTCTACAAAAGCTCCGGCCAGGACCAGTATAATCTGTATCCGAGTTGGCCAGGTACTGGACTGGGTATCCACATCGTACATGCTAGATTTACACCATCATTATATAATAGTGGATTCTAATTGTTGCACAACACATAACTACAGCAGTGAACTCATAAAGGGTTAGTAAAGCGGGACAGCGGGACATAGAAGTAATATTCAGGACAGTCCTGGACGGTAGGCACTTATGTGTTATGTAAGCAATTACTGGATGCTTCACACGACAGGTAAATGTTGGAGATTGCTAAGTTGAAAGTCCTTGCCAAGCAACAGACCAGAGGCGAGTCTTGGCAGGCTAAAGCAGCAGTGTTTTATCAAATGGCTACCGCCCTTATGCATTTAATTCAATTACATTACTATGTAGTAATTGGTAATAGGCAAACGTGATTCATCTACCCAAAAATCAAAGACTGCTGACTCAGCACATTCAAGTCACCAGGCCTTTTCCGCGATTTTGCATGTGGGCTTTGGTACTTCAAGTGGTTGCTAAAATAACCAAGGGCAAAGGGTACAATTTACTTTTAGATTTATGACTACTCTATCTTAACGGCAATAATTGGTGTACATTTTTAACTCTTGTTGTCTTTGTAAGATATAAATCTTCATGTAATGATGTTTCGGCAGGAAACTGTGGCTGTCAATTCTATCCTGGGTAGTGTTTGAGACAGGGATCATGTTTGCGGTTGTACCTACCTATCCTGCACTGTTTGAAGCTATAAAGTAAGTTCATGTTTACATACCAGTATACTGTCTGGAGGAGCTCACTGTAATTATGTCTATCAATACATTATGAGTTTAAATGTGTGTCTGTGTGTAAGTAATACGTGGGGAGTTAAGGGGTTGGACTACACTAGTGACATCTTCATACTTAATTTGTAATGTGTGAATAATGGAAACAATTCCATGGGAAGGACTAGACTAATGACGCATTTGCAACCATCGTACTTATAAATATTGTCTGAGGTATCTGGACACCGCGAAACGGCTTCTTGTGAAACAAAGGTCAATAATTATGTGGTCTTCTCCGGATGTTCTAATTTGGAGTGGCCTTATGAAAGAGGAGCAGCATCCATCTCTTGTACTGCATACAAAACTTGTGTCAAATTCCAGCTTTTACTAGTACAAGTAATTGACTGATGCGTACGTGTCACCAGGAGCGCATGAGCCGCCGAAGGCGGCGAAGGAGCGTTGAACTAGTAAAGACAAGTTGTATTACCTCACACCTTTTGGTTATACCGTATATGGAAGACCTTTGCGGTACCCGCAAGTCAGCTAGCTCTAGTACAACTATGGCTGCACAAAGGCCAATTTGTATTTCACACCTACTTAGCTGGGTTTCACACAAATCCTTACAACTGCGTACGTAGTGGCCTCTTGCGTGTAAGGTTTAATTTTGGAGGTGTGAGGTAATACAACATGTCCTAGGGCGGGCATTGGGAGTTAAACGCTCCTTCGCCGCCTTCGGCGGCTCATGCGCTCCTGGTGTCACGCAGGTGCACACGTGGCTTCCTGTTGACTACTTACCCAGCTGCAGCTGTGTGTTCCAATACGGTCAAAGGTCTAAATGGAGTGTTCATAGCCCATGTTCTTCGCAGTTGGATATTCCTATATACATGTATACACTTCCATATATTTTGAAGCAGTGGGTTTAGTTGAGAAAAAATAAGTATAAGGCACATGACATCTATCAACAATGATCTTGAGCTCAATTCTTTGCTTGATCTTCAGGAATTTACATGTTGAAGAAGCAGTTCTTGTGAGTACTCTGTCTGGGATTCTTGCTGCAAGTTATGCTCTAGGGTAAGAGATATGCATGGCTTTACCTGTGTGTGCAAGCTGCAGGGAAACTAGCACCAGTGTTCAGGAACAGCTGTGCCCATTCTTCATGCAAATTTGTCTGCATCTTAACTCTCATTTTGTACACCTGAATAAAACCTAGTTTGGAGGGTTCACTGTTTCTGACACTGCATTCTTGAATTCAAGCTGTCCTTCCCTCTTTGTTCAGTGGATGTGTCCATATGCATACACCTTAGTTTATAAGAGCCTCCTTATCTGTATATGGCCTCAAAGCTAATAAAATAACTCTTGCTGTGAGTCTGCTATGAATCTACTTGTATGATGTATGACTATGTATTATCCTTCAGCAGAGCATTTCTTGGACCTGTTGCTGGTGGAGTGCTTGTGCACCGAGTAGGCTTCCCATCAATGGCAGCAGTAAGGAACACATTTATGCACACTTTATGACATTATTAAGTCATTCTACTGAAACTGTTATCCCTTGCAGATAAGTGGTGGGATTCTCCTCGCCTATGTATGTTCACTGTAGAAGTAGTGTCAGAAGTAGTCTCGGAAGTATTGTATAGCCAATAATGCCTCCATTTTGCTTCTGCAGGCACTGGTGTTGGTCGTTATGACAGTGATTGAGAAAATTTGGAAGAGAAAAATGAATGGCAAAAAAATTAAAGGATAAGGTTGCTGAAAACATAGCCCAGCCTCACATCTTAGCTTCTGGAACTGATTGTGAAATCTTTTGTTAACAACTTTGTAGTTCTAATACTCTTGCTACTGTATAGCTACCGTAATGCTCTTCCTACTGTTCTGTAATGTGATTTATGCAGTCCTGCAAGAAACTGATATATAAACATGGGGCATGTGTTTAGCATTCCCAGTAGTTGCCATGGAAACCTTGACATACAGGAGAGTGGATATCAGAGCAACACTGTCCATATCATACACAATTCCACATGAGAATTTCAGAGCTCAAGCAAGAATGGAGTAGCTAGTGTGATGGGTGGAGTAGCTAGTGTGATGGGCTCTACCCACAAAAAAATCAATATAGCTACATGTAGACCTTTATAAGTTGGCAAGTTGGTTTCCTCAGGGCAGTTAAATTTATAGAGCTGCAAGTGTTGGCCCCATCCTTAAGTCTACTATTATTGAAAACGAGCGCATCATGACATTATCATCATTGACGATAATGTCGTGATGCACTCTTGTTGAGAAAATTGTTTCCCCCAAGTACAATCCCATTATATAGCCAAACCAATTAACAGCATATGACGTCACCATTGGATACACAAATTGCATGCGACAACCTGCGGAATGATTGACCGAACTCGACAGCTTCAACGTGAAGCAAAATATCCTACTCAGCAAAAATCTTGTTCATGCATGTTTCCTACTTAGAGATCTGAAATGAGACAAGCCTGCTATTATAGAGGCATGCCTGTCTACCGGGTATACATGTACCAAATAGTTGTGCATGCAGTCTTTCATCTCCCTTTTGTTCCGATCAGAGCTGCCATCTCTGTTTTTGCAGTGTTTAAATAATACGGTCCTCATCAGACTTTAGTTGGACTGTTGAACTGCGAATCCGGTCACTTTTGGAACCCTAACCTTAACGCAACCATTATAGTGGTCGGAGACTGTGAAGCAGCCGAGCCTTCATGCGTGAAGCACGCGAAAAAAATGTTTCACCCTACTGCTGTCTCGCATAGCCCGATTCTCGCGCACGATATGGAGAGTCTGGCTACGCTATGTTCAGCAGGCAGGGAGCGCTGTCGTTGCGCGTGAGTCCATGCAGCAACTTACACCTCTAACCTGAAGTTCCTTCTTTTTTTTTTTTTTTTTTTTTTTTTTGGTACTTAGCTAACCATACGTGAACTCGATCCAGGAGTCTGAGCGAATGCCACACTGTGGATGAAAGGGTTGCGCTGTCTATAATATACGGTATATCACGATGGCATCACAGAGAACAATAATAAAGCCACTCCCATTTGAGGGGGCGGCATCTTTATCCTGCCAAGCGCTGGTGTACATGGCTGTACGTGGCTGCACGTGCATGGCCCGGCTGGACTTGCACAGGCCTACTCATGCAGTCACCAAAATAGAGTTCTAGATTGCCTGGAGTCAATGCAGAATGCTGAGGTATATAGCACAATCATCAACCCATTACCTGACCAGGATGACATCGGAGAAGTCATGATCTTGAAACTAGGGTTATATATAGTCAGCCTGACACAGTTCTAAGAATGTCAAGTAAGTCACAGAAGGATTGAGCACCCTGGCTCTGACTTTCGTGCTAGCAAAGAGAATGCAGTTGATAAAATCAGCTTTTGCTGGGTGAAAAAGTAGTTCCATATTGTTACAGCCTAAGAGTGAAGTTAGAGGTGAAGAGCGACACTGTAGAGGGAGACCTTGAATAGTACGTATTTTATGGTGCACTCATTCAAGAGTGTTCAGTTCCAGCTTGGTGTTTCAGAGGGATGCAAAAGGACACTTAATTAGTATTGGAAGTTAGGTTGGTATTCAGAAGTGAGTACCGTAGTGTCCCGCTAATACGCCTCCTTCGAAAATACGCCCTCCCCCTCTTTTTCGCCCAAGTTCCTGCACAGGGTAGTTTGACTCGTTATAACGCCCCCTGGTGAGCGTCTTCAAACTACACGTGCGCAACTTTGCAGATCGTCTCTCAGATCGAGTAGTCACCGTTGACGCCGGGCGACGGTACAGGTCATCTCGCTGCCACTCTTCGGTAGGAAATACCAGGAAATGTTCCGTGGTTCATGACCGACAGTATTGCCGTTCTTGAGGATGGCTACAGCGAAGTCGTCGTGAATGTTATGGCCCTCGAATTGAAGTGCAGCTCTTCTCGCCGATGTAGGGAGACCACGCATGATGACCACGAACAGTACTGGCGATCGTTTGTACTTTTGTAACTGTGAACATGAACCTTGGCAGTGTCATAAACGTAGCGAAACTTTTTGAGGGGGCGTATTATCGAGACTAATTGCGTACTCGAAAATACGCCCCCTCTCCTCTTTGAGTTGGATGTAGTGTACAAAATAGGGGGGCGTAGAGTAGCCGCCCCAATTATGAGACACATAACCATTACAAGTTAACCAACAAGCTATCAACAGGACGTGATTGTACTGTGGTATAGATTTAACAAGATAATACACTGTACTAACAATCCATGGTAGACAAAGTTTCAGTGTTTTCTCTGTACTGCAGTTTGGCTGCATTTTTGTCACATACGTTAATGAGGCAATTATGAGACAGGGCATGTATTATGAGACACCCCCGTTTTTGCTATATATTTCATACCTAATCATCATTTGGCCAGGTAGCTACACCCTACCAGCATAGAAGATTCGGCTAGATCAACTATTTCAATAACATGCTTGTTGGTATTCTGGCAGTGGTTCTTTTTATTAGGACAATCGGAACTACCCATAAATTTCATCACAATTTTATGTACTGTCCAAATCATGAATATCAAATGCTTTGCACCATTCATTCTATCAAACGGTAGAGGATACATTTGACAATGTTCAGGCAAAGTGACGATGTCCATAAATTGTGGTGAAGTATGAAACCCATAATTGGTGCTGTCTCATAATACCTGCACCTACTCTATTAACGGGACACTACGGTATATACACCTGCAGCTAATTTGTTCCTTGTAGCCTCATTCCCAGGCAGTAGGAAAAACAGCCCGGCAACTTGCGCGAATTCAAACTGTATACGGATGTAACGTCATGGCAATTGCATACTTCATTCTAGCAGTAAAGTCCACATGATAATTCTGATATTTCTACAGATGAGAATCCTGCTCATGGAAGCAACTGTTTACTGCAGGTTCGGCTGCAATGGAAGACAAACAGAAGATGGCTGCAATGGAAGACAAACAGAAGATGGCTGCAATGGAAGACAAACAGAAGATGAACAAACAAAAACCATTGTGCAGGGCGCGCGATTGAGCGATCGACTATTGCGATGAATGGGAGTACTGTGACATTTCAATGCATGATGAAGCCAAATTCGCCCTAACACGAAAATGGGCGGGGCCTGTAATGCCGAAAGGTCAACTCTCTAGAGTACCTTGGCCAGGGAGCTGTCGGAGGCTGTTCACTTTCCAGGCTGTTCTTCGGCCACTTCAGCAGACCCACAAACATTCCTGCTCACTCCACCTAGCTATTCACACTCAGATAGCCCATCGCTACATTCAATAAGCTAGAATAGCTCCTTACTTCAAAAAAAAAGAAAAAAGTGTTGTAACAAATCTTCAAAGTACCGCACGGCCACATCAGAGTACCGATTTGAAACTTGAAAGGGCCGCTAGCCGCATCAAAGAGAGAAGCCCCCTTGTTTATTGGGATCCACTTTGTTCACCGCGCTTCATGCCCAATGACGTCATAGTTTTAAAATGTGTACCTTGACCCACCTATGCTCAACGTGCGCGGCAATTTAGCGGGAAAATTTAAGCTCATAGCTAATCGTGCAGTAGGTCCTGAAGCAGTGTTGTCTGGACCTCTCAGCTGTGGAGAAGAGTCCTATGGTGGCCGATAGGGGAAACCCGAAGCGGGCGCCCAACGCCCTATACCCGATGCATGTCGGCCAGTACCCGACCCTTGGCGGCAGTACCCGACCCTTGTCGCCGGTACCCGAACCATATCTGCATAGCTATGCTCACATATGGACAAGCATCTTTCAGCTGCTGGTTTCCTATATTATTCAACAGTTAGTTTTATGCCTATACTTCAGTTCTCATTGCTTCATCATCACTCCCCCATACATGATTGTATGTCGGAAATATGTAATTATGCTGTGAAGTGTTAACGATAATATAATAATAACGATGTTCAGTGCTTACAAGTTGCAAAGATACATGTACTGGATCAATTTAATGTAAATTGCTCGGCAGTTATTTGGTGTAACATTTGCTTGTGTTAAACCCATGTCTGCATATACAGCATCTGCCCAATCCTTGAACTCGACACAGTAGAACGGTGGAGGTTGCTGCAATTTATCGATCACAGCTTGAACCCATAGTTGTCCATCCACAGATTTCAGGTAATCCTCAGCACCTGCAAGAAATCCTCTGATTATTGTATACAAATCATTTATAAAGCAACATACCATAGTGTTCTGGCATGTCGAACAGATCCTCAGGCACCCCACCAGGACAGATGGCATAATTATGTGCTTGGTCGAATATGGTGTGAATTCCAGTGTTCAACAAACTCATTTATTTCCTTTGTCAGCAGAGGTACCATCACGTATGCAAGTGCACACCTAAATCAATGATGTCACACTTTTTAAAATAATCTTTAAATAGAATTTAAGTATACACAGTTAGTGTACCTGTGTAGCTGGTTGTCGGGGTCAAACCACCTCTCAATCTGTAATCCCTATTATTAACAACCACAATGAAAATGACTAAAAAGTCAACCGAGTCAAAAGAAAATGGAACTTATAGCTATACACCTTGAATAAATCAATCCACCATTCACTTTTATGACGACGAAACTGAGACCACCAAGCCTCAATTCGCTGAAACAAATGAAAAGGTCAGTTTCAGTCTTTAACCCACTGATGAATGTCAAGTTTGTAACCTAATAACTTACTATGTTGCCAGTTGATGGACCATACATGAAACTTTTATCTCTCGACAAACGATCACCATGCTCTAGCCTGAAGGCAATCTGCACAGTGGCTAGATGGGTGTTCTCAGTGCCATAGTCACAGCGCAGTATGGTAGGACAACCTGCAATAATTAATTCATGATTGTGACTTGAATACATTTCTCAGGTGTATGCATGGCATACCTCCTAGCTGTGCCACGGTGTCAAGGAAGTAACCAACAACAACAGCTGGGTCATGATTGGTAGAGGCTAATTTCATCCACAGAATCTTTCTGGAGTATCTACAGTGGAGAAAACTTACATACTAGAAGCATGCATATATGCTCATCATGTGTTTTAGTTTTATACCCATCAATGCAGCCATGAATTCTCATTCCATATGGGGCTAACTTGTCATATCCATCAGCATGCCAAATAAAATTTGGTCCCTGCAGATTCAATTAGAATGCAACAATCATAACCTGGCATGTGCAGTATATACATGATAAATTCCTCACCTTGCTCTGGTACACTCTTCTTTTCAATCGCCTTTGACGCCTTTGAGAAACTTCTTCAGGGTCAACTTCCCTCACAATAGTCATGATCTTATCCCTTAAAATGGTAAGCAATCTATTTAAGAGCAGTCCAATCATTGAACATGCACGATATACCTGGGAGCAATAATACGGTATCGGTCTCTTATGATCTTCCATATAGCCCGGTATCCACGGAGACCATCAGAAGTTTCAATAAGGTGCTGTAATGCAACCAATTAATGTGGGTATTGTATCAATCATGCATACTCTGTACACACACAGGTCACACCATGCATCACCATACTAAACCTTCACAACATACTCGAATTATTAGCCGTAGTGTGCCATCAGGAGGACGGCAGTTCCTTCGCTTCAGTCCCAGGCGTTTGTACTGTTTCTTTAACCAGCGGACACTAATCAAACAAAGTGTACATTGTGTGTGTGATATAATACGCCACCAGGTATCACTAAAGGTCACAAAACTAATCCTGAACAGTAGTGAATCTTACATATACCTTCTCTGAAGCCCATTGATGTAGCTCAATCTGGCCACTATGTCTTTGTATTAAACGTCTCCACGAGTAGAAGTACTTCACAAGGAGTGCTATACAACGTGAATACATCCTGGCAGTAGTTAGCTAACAGACACAACGCTATAGCCTTAGCGTTACATCCTTACCGTCCTGTGACGTTGGATCCATAATCGCTTCAGCTAGCTAGCTAGCACATGTAGCAAATTATCTCGAAAACCACATTTAGCTGGCGCAGTGCGCCAGCCGGCTGACAATTCGGGTACTGGCCGACATGGTTCGGGTACTGCCGACAAGGTTCGGGTACTTGCCGACAAGGTTCGGGTACTGGCCGACATGGTTCGGGTACTGGCTGCCACGGTTCGGGTACTGCCGACATGGTTCGGGTACTGGCCGACATGGTTCGGCTACTGGCCGACATGGTTCGGGTACCGGCGACAAGGTTCGGGTACTTGCCGACAAGGTTCGGGTACTTGCCGACAAGGTTCGGGTACTGGCCGTAGACCTGGCTCAATATAGGGGGAACAGAAACTGTAAGAAAAGCCTATAACCGGTTATTTAAGTAAAGATGGTTATTATGGCGTGGATTGCTCCACATACGTAACTTACACTTTCTGTCCATATCAGCCTGTTGTAGCTATACATTGCATGCTGTATTAGGTTACATATGAGGGTTATAAAGGGTTATACATGGTTATACATGGTTGTAGAGGGTTATACATGGTTATACGGGGTTATACATGGTTATACATGGTTTTAGAGGGTTATACATGGTTATGGAGGGTTATACATGGTTATACATGGTTATGGAGGGTTATACATGGTTATACATGGTTATGGAGGGTTATACATGGTTATACGGGGTTATACATGGTTATACATGGTTTTAGAGGGTTATACATGGTTATGGAGGGTTATACATGGTTATACATGGTTTTAGAGGGTTATACATGGTTATCGGTGGTTATACATGGTTATACATGGTTATAGAGGGTTATAGAGGGTTATACATGGTTATAGAGGGTTATACATGGTTATAGAGGGTTATACATGGTTATCGGTGGTTATACATGGTTATAGAGGGTTATAGAGGGTTATAGAGGGTTATACATGGTTATACTTGGTTATACGTGGTTATACATGGTTATACGTGGTTATAGAGGGTTATACATGGTTATAGAGGGTTATACATGGTTATAGAGGGTTATACATGGTTATAGAGGGTTATACATGGTTATAGGTGGTTATACATGGTTATAGAAGGTTATACATGGTTATACTTGGTTATACGTGGTTATAGAGGGTTATACATGGTTATAGAGGGTTATACATGGTTATAGAGGGTTATACATGGTTATAGAGGGTTATACATGGTTTTAGAGGGTTATACATGGTTATCGGTGGTTATACATGGTTATAGAGGGTTATAGAGGGTTATACATGGTTATAGAAGGTTATACATGGTTATAGGTGGTTATACATGGTTATACATGATTATAGAGGGTTATAGAAGGTTATACATGGTTATACTTGGTTATACGTGGTTATACGTGGTTATAGAGGGTTATACATGGTTATAGAGGGTTATACATGGTTATAGGTGGTTATACATGGTTATAGAGGGTTATACATGGTTTTAGAGGGTTATGGTTTTACTTGGTTATACGTGGTTATAGAGGGTTATACATGGTTATAGAGGGTTATACATGGTTATAGAGGGTTATACTTGGTTATACGTGGTTATAGAGGGTTTCGAATGACCATACACTATGGTACAAATATCGATCAGTATACATGAGTGAAGAGTATACGTAAGACATGGTTAGAGTTGGTTACATATTATGCAGGTCAAGAGTTGAAACAGTGGATTGTACAAGAGGAGTTGGTTGTACAATATGTAGTATAAGAGTTGAACAGTTAGTGAATTGTACAAGAGGAGCAAAACCACTCGGACAGTTCGTCAGCTGCTTCCCTCGACAGCCCAACACACTGACAGTGGCACCACTGGTCGTATTGTGTACACTGCACCCATGGCCTCCCAGCTCGTTCCCGTTTGTATCGGCAAATGTTCTTCGGGCACTTCCCCAATGGTGTAGCAGTTACTTTTGCTGTCGGCTTGATGAGGGCATTACTGGACTTGTCGGTAGACACCAACCCATCTAAGTAAACATTGAAAAATAAAACTTCAACCTTCAGGTATTATTGTGTAGTCAGCAATTGCCTGGACCTACCTGAGTTAAGGCGTTTCTGCCTGTGTCGCCCCTGTCTTTGTTGCTTCTCATTCTCCTGCCTTCGGTGCTCCTGCTCCTGTCTTCGTTGCTCCAATTCCTGTCTTCGTTGCTTCTCCTTCTCCTGCCTTCGGTGCTCCTCCTGCTCCTGTCTTCGTTGCTTCTCCTTCTCCTGCCTTCGGTGCTCCTGCTCCTGTCTTCGTTGCTCCAATTCCTGTCTTCGTTGCTTCTCCTTCTCCTGCCTTCGGTGCTCCTCCTGCTCCTGTCTTCGTTGCTCCAATTCCTGCCTTTGTTGCTCCAATTCCTGCCATTGTCACTCCTCCTCTTCCTGTCGCTGTCGCTCCGCCTCATCCTGCCTCTGTTGATCCTGCCTGTGTCGCTCCTCCTCGTCATCAGGGCACTCATGATTGCACACTAAAGAGTACGAACATGTATACCAGATAGGTCAATACTGAACACGTAAGTATGAAGATGTAAGTATACCAGGTAAAACATCAGTCAACACTTACATCGATCTAGCTGCTGGATGGTGGCAGGTGTCACTCGGCTGCGTGGAATATATGCCACCGATCTTCTATTGATGCCTGTAGCACTGCTTACAGCTGTTGCCTCAGACGTTACTTTCAAGAAAAGTCCGGACTTATTTATCTCTCCTCCAGCCACCTTGATGGCCTCCTTTACCCCCTTCTCTTCAAATCCAGAAAGGTACTCCCTCACAGCAGGCATGTAGATTGCAATTGCTGGTTCCTTGTCCTTGTCCCTACGTTGAACATATGACCGCACCATCCGAAGAACCTGCAGGACACAGATAGTGCATTTGATAAGTAAATCTAACATACATATGCATCGACATGCATCGGGTACTGGCCGACATACATCGGGTACTGGCCGACATGCATCGGGTACTGGCCGACATACATCGGGTACTGGCCGACATGCATCGGGTATCGGGCGTCGGGCGCCCGCTTCGGGTTTCCCCTATCGGCCACCATACTTGTCAAATATACACACATCATTTTGAGTAGTTACACTCCTGGTAGGGGAAAAATTGTGCCGCGCGATAATGTAATTAATAAACGTTTGACTACTTCGGAAAGGCCTACAAAGATTCTGACTACACCGCCGTGATCGCTATGATGCAGTGACACAACCACATAATAATTGTGCTGAAACTCATCTTGGTGGTGGAGATACAAGCGCTTTTGTCTCGCCGTGGCCGCCATTGCTCGAGCGTTCTCTCCGACTTACGGTGGCAGTACCGTTCTTAGGAAAGGCACACGAAGATTCTGACCACACGGCCGTGATCGCTGTCGTTCACTGACACTTACATGCCAAAACTCACCGCGCTGGCTAAGTTGTGAGTGCTGTAATAATGTCTGTCTTCCTTTTGGCCGCCATTGCTCGCGATCTTGGTTGCCACGTGGCATGTGCGTTAATTGGAACTAACTTAGCTTGCGCTACGGCGAGTCGCAGCCGGCGTTTCAATGGCTACCAGGAGTGCGGTTGCCCCTCGAATAACAAAGACATAATATTAGCTATGATCAAAGTTGAATCATCCATATTCATACTACACAGTTCAGGGATGTCTAGCTCTCCAGTTTGGGCTGAAGGCCTAAAGAAACGTGGGACATACTATGAAGGCTACGTTGAAGATTTGGAGGGCACCCTTGAGTCACATCGGTGAGACACAGTCACAACATGGGGTATCCGCCGATCGGCACAAAGGAAACAACCTACACCTGGAGAAACAGACAAGGAAAATAAATCCGCAAAGCTTGTAAGTCCCCAGTGATAACTGTTTGTGTAATATCTACTCATAATTAGGGTAATGAACTTGCTACTCCTAAGGCACAAGTAGTACCTGAGGCTGATCACCTAATTTGCAATAATTATACATCTACCAGGGGCGTCGGAAGCAAATTAGTGTTGGTTCCGTGATGGTTTGCGCGCGGAGCGCGCGCGAAATTTTTTACGTAACATTAATTATTCATGAGCAGTCGCGCACGTATTACGGGGTATAGCTGGGCCTTTTACCAGCTGTTGCAGCACGCTGAGCCCAGCCACTCACGCAAAATTGACTTGTGCAACCACAATCCAACCCACTGCATGGTAATTGGATTCATAAGGGTTCGGTTTGTGGTTCTGCGATCGCGCAACTACTGTACACTATGAATTTTAAATAAGCACTTGGTCAAGCATTGGTCCGGCGGCCGCGGGACCTGCGGGACCGGCTCCGGCGTCCCTGAGTACTTCACACTGTCTACATACTTTCACCATGTGATTACAGGGGAAATCGCGGATTATGTGGAGCCGCTCAGGAGTCTCCTTTCAGTACACACCTTTTGAGGTTGTGCGGAAGGAAACTAGAGAGTGTCAGTTTGGACCACACTTAGCACACTACTTCAAGAAGAGGGACAGAACATCCAGCCGAATCTATCTTCAGGGAACATGGAAGCTGGGATGCCACGCACACATTGAAATTTGTGAGTACAGGCTTTATCCCGAATACGCTCTCTCAGCAACAGAGGTCAAGCACCTAAAGAGCAAAAAACTTAGACAGTTGCGGGAAACGAAACTTCATTCACTAAAACAAGCGCTGGAAGAAGGAAGGCCTATCAATGCGGCCGTTGTAGCACAGTTCATTGTGCAGTCAGAAAGTGTGGAGTGCATTGCAGAGGCATTGAATGTCCTGAGAGAGTGGAATTGCAACTGGAATCCACCCTTCTTTCTTAGTGACTTTTCAGAGGCAGAGTTTTCTGCACTCAAGCAGTCATTCTATAGTACAACTGTCTATGGTTGTGACTTTCACAGGGAACAGGCATGGACACGGTGGGTACAAGACAGGAAAAATGGTTTGGATCGGAGTGATGCCGACTGCCTACTGGACTTACTGCGTGCTTGTGCCTGGGTACCACCTGGAACTGATGACTGTGCTGTGTGGAAGACGAATGTGCATGTTCAGAACTGGTTGACTGCAAACTGGCTAAGACATCCACAGGTGAGGCCAGACAAGGGAATTTCCCTACTTAATTAGTAGCCACTAAGTAGGTAGTTTGCAGCAATAACAAATGCTGCACTACATTGTATATATAATTAACCAAACCAAGTACAGTTGTTTAGCAGTGAAACTATTCTCCTACCTCCTCATTAGAGATGGGCACGTGCCTTCAGAGATAATGAATTTCACGCAGCTGTTGACACTAACAATGGCACTGAGGCTCAAAACAAAGTGCTAAAGTACAAATATATGCCAAAACAGAGAGCAGGAACTTTGTCAGCGTTGGTCTGTCTCTTGGTGGAGAGGTTCCTGCCTGAGGCTCAGCAGAGCTATGTACTACCAAACCTGAAGGCATCTGAGTGGTACCGACGCTACAATGACTTTGTACCAGGCTTTCTGCGAGGGAGACCCAGATCAGTCATCCTACACTGCCTCGACAGACAGTCACGAAGCAATAAGTACCATGGTGGAGATTTGAGGGAAGGAGGGAAAGAAGGAGTGTTCACACTACAGAAACAGAGGGACCAAGCATGTGGTGGACTTTGGCAGGAGCTCACAGGATTCACACTGGAGTCCTTCTCATGTGTCTCCCCCTCAGTTAACTGGCAACATCATTTACCACAGCCAAGTTATTGAGTAGCTGCATTTTTATACATGCATAGTAAGTCTATAGTCTTCTTCTCCATATACACTTACCTCGCTGTATGGCCACTGAATTCTGGTATGATTGATTCACACTGCAGTCTCATTGTACTATGTTGGGTCAAAGTGCAAACTCAAACTATATGACGTCATCGGGCATGAAACGCGGTGAACAAAGTGGATCCCCTTGTTTATTCTGGTTGCCGCCATGGGAAAACGTAAACAGATTAATAACTCTATATAACCGTATGCGAGTGATGTCATCTCATTAATTATTCATGACAAAATTGCGCGATTTCGCCGATGTCATGCTTCCTACCTTAATGGCAGCCACATTAATGGTTAATTAGATTTCAACTCATTCAGCAAAGCCTTTGATCAATTATTGAGTGCAGAAAGTAAACAACTATCACTAGCTTGCAGCACCTAAAAACGTGTGTTCCTATAAACTTTTTTTGCAGCTAGTTTTAACTATAGTGAACGTGAGCCAAGTCCCAGTATGGATCACTAATTCCGGTTCATAATCCTGAGCAAGTCAAGGAGCTTCCTTTCCGCTGAAGTGGTGGTCGCTGCGGAGGGGGCATTAGTCGCTGCAAGCGAGAGATAATTCAGTACATACATTAATAGCTACCAGTGCAGAATATTATACCTGCATGGTTTTACCACCTCCACTGGTAGGGGCAAATGAATCAAGACACTTTCTACACTGTATCTGGAAGTGATTGTTAGTATTATGGCACATTGCTATAAATTTTCATTGACCTACAAATAACTATTCCTACCAATTTGGACCACTTGGTAAGCAAAACATCTAGCTACAAGACAAGGCTTCTAAATCCTACAAGCAAGGTTTCAAAAATTTCATACGGTACTTACGGGTGGCCTTAGTGAAGCACCATGGACCATCGGAATTGGTCGGATTCCAACAGCATCCATTTGCTTCACATTGTTCTTGAGCAATGCCTAAGTACCCACACTCTGTCCGGTCATCTGGGTCAGTCTGGCACTCTGGTGCTAGTGCTGTTGGAAGAAACAAGGTGCAGCTCTAACTAACTAGCAATAGCAATGCAGCATAAAATATTACATGCATGCCCTGTTTTTATGTCCAACTGTTCCTACATGTGGAAATAGCTAGTTACTGTGTCACAGTGGATATAAAACTTCAAGTGAATGTACTGCACCTATCCTCTAAGCAGTTTGTTTGTTGAGGACAACCGACTGTGCTCTGAGCTGTTTGGCAAAGACTTTGTTGCAAAGTAAACAACGTCAGCCTCGTTCATATTGGCGAAGATACCTTCATAGCTAGCACCCCTGCATAAAATCCACTTCTTTGATGTACATCAAAGGTGTTAGCTAAGTTTCATGCAGCTTTGAGTACTTTACTCATTACATTGTCATTCTGAGGATAAACACATGTATCTAGCTGCAGAGGTCAACTCTCCTCCTGTGACAGACCGTATAGTGAGTTTGGTGAATTGTGTGACTCTACTAGCAATGTATTACCTATTCCATAGTAGCAAAATGGCTGACCACCGGCTGTAGTTGGACTCCAGCAGCACCCCTGCTGGAACTTACATTGTACATCATTGATGCCAACGTACCCACACTCTACCCTGTCAGTAGTCTGGCACTGAGGTGAAATTTCTGAAAAGAAGTCGAATAAAATACAATGATAACCATGGACTTTAATGTGCTTGTGTTCTGTGCAGGTATGCATGAGATAAGTTCATCCTCAAGATGTTGCAATAGCCTCTGAAGGACCAGCTGCATGCGCATCAGATTGCCATCAGACTCACCTATTCTGTGGAAGCAATATGGCACACCAGATACACTAGATTCCTTCCAGCAGCAGTTATTTGCCTCGCACTGTACCTGGTTAATCCCGAAATACCCGCAGTCCACTTTGTCACTGTCCCCAACATCACACTCACCTATAGCAAGTATACACAAAATGGTTTACGGTTACCCTAATTCACTAAGCAGTATTATAATTATGCAAGACTTGGAACTTACCAGCATCTGCAGATGGGGCAGAAGTGGCATTTTCAGATTGTTGCACTTCGCTACGACCATGGCTTTCTGAAGCTAACAGCATCCGAATCGCTTGCAGCACGGCTTTGGCCTCTTCTTCCTTTAGCGGAGCAGCCAGTGATGGTGTAAACATACTGGCCACCAACAGCACTGTCGCCACTAGCAGGAGCTTCATGATTTCGGAGTATCGGTGTGCTAAACGGTTGTTTGGTCACTTGCTGCTGCAGTTGTAATGCGACAGCTGGTTGGTGAGTAATCTCTTTTATAGCTAGCCGCCGTGTACGGTGAATGCAATGAGGTGGGAGGAGTGACCTTTGTGTGGTACATTGCACCTCCAGCCCTCACTTGTGTACGATCCATGACACCTCCTGCCCTCTAACTTGACTATTCTCTTCCATACTAGTACAGATATCTTACAACACAGTTTACCCACCTTCACCTTTGTGTGAATGAAACTATGAATGGGATACCTGCTGTACTGGGTTGCTCACACATTCAGACGAATGGACTGAGCATGTTATAGCTACTGATTTGGAACCAAATACTAACAGTGGAGGAGGAAACAGGCAAAAAGTGTGTGTATTACTATTGTGTGTGCGTATGTGTGTGTGTGTGTGTGTGTGGGGGGGGGGGGGGGGGGGGGGGGGGGGGGGGACTGAAGCGCACAGTTACTACTGTAAAACAAATTTAAATGTGCTGTGCTGCAATAGAGTTGCTTTGGAATGTTTCTGCTTTTTGAGTTTCAACGCTTGAAGGATTTAATCCCAGCTGACTATACTCTTTGGTATTCAGTGCAGTCGTTGCTGGACTGCTCACCCATTCACTCATGCTGGAATGGACTGGGAAGTGACTACTAGTTTGTGATTGAATGCAGTAGCTACGTGCCGTACTGGACTGCTCACCCATTCACTCATGCTGGAATGGACTGGGAAGTGACTACTAGTTTGTGATTGAATGCAGTAGCTACGTGCTGTATTGGACTGCTCACCCAGTCTCTCATGCAGACCTCTCAACTCTCACTATTTGGTAGTGAGACGCCAGTGTTATTGCCCAGTTAGTACACAATTTATATTAGTATATATTTATATTTGCCATCTCACTGTGAAAGCCAGTCAAAGGTTGAGAGGTCTGCTCATGCTTGAATGGACTGTGAAGTGATATGTACTGGTTTGTGTTTATAGAAACCAATAATTATTCAATTTGACAACCATACCACCACTGCAGTTGTTTGGGAGTACATCTCGAGCTTGTTGAGTTTCTGCCCAACTTACGACTAATTCAGGTATGGATCTGCATGGAATATACTATGAGCCCACAATTTGTACACAGCTGTGCCTGCAGACTGCAGCAACAGCAGTGTAGCAACAAATTGACTAATCCCATTGTGTGTATGTGTTGCCCATTTGTTCACCAGGTCTCTCATTTCGACGCTGTGGCAGTGCTACATGGAATTTGGATGCATTAGGCCGTGGTCTTAATGAATGCAAAAATGCCACTGCAATTCCTACTATGTCCCATTCTGTACTAGCAATATTATTAGTTAGATGTGTGATATGCCTTTGAGAAAACTGTAGCTATATGGAGTTTTGACTTCCCTTCCATGCTGAACTTAATTGTCCCCCCCCCCCCCCCGGGACTACCTCTCTGTCACAGCTGTACTGCATCTCACCATCATACTACTAGTCCAGTGGCTGTCCATGTTAGTTATACAACAAAATGCTTGTTTTACGACTATCTCAAGTGGAAAACTACTAGCTTTTTGGACACTACTAGCCCATAACTTTGGGCCCTGTGTTGAACATGTTCAGCAACAACAGAGAGGCAGTCAGTACACAAATTTGGGGTGTGGCGGCGCAATACTACAAGATCACATGCAGTACAAAATGATCACTACTGATTTATCACGCAGCATTTTTGAATGGTGGTCGACACCAATATTTTCTCAACTGCATGTAGGTGGAGGTCACTTCACTACATATAGTCAGCATATTCACTGTCATGCATATATCCATAGTAGATAATTATGTCAAACTTTTGATTATAAATAGAACACATGAACGTGCAGAAAAGTAACCTTATCACTATAGCTTGC
Source organism: Axinella damicornis (assembly GCA_963931865.1). NCBI lineage: Eukaryota > Metazoa > Porifera > Demospongiae > Axinellida > Axinellidae > Axinella > Axinella damicornis. The sequence continues at coordinate 685,773 of OZ007506.1, read as the reverse complement.
AATGCCTAAAAACTTGTGTTCCTATAAAGTTTTTGGAGCTAGCACACGTCAGCCAATTCTCAGTATGGATCACTAATTCCGGTTCATAACTCTGAGTAAGTTAAGGAGCTTCCTTTCCACTGAAGAGGGAGGAGAAGTAGTTGCTGGGGGGGTTGCGTTAGTCGCTGCAGGGGAGAGAACATTCAGAACTTAATAGCTATCACAGTGTATGCCTACATGGTTTTACCACCTCCACTTTTAGAACTTGTCACACATGCATGTCTGGAAGCTTAGGTGATTCTTATTGTCAGCTAAAAGATAATTTCCCTGCCAATTGGATACACTTGGTTCACTCGCCCATCATGCATCTTGTGACATACAGACTTGACGTAATTTCAGTTAATCCATTCAGCACCCTTGGCCACACATAAGGACAAAGTTAATGACTTTCAGCAGAGTTCCATCCCATTTCATTCATGTAGCTGCAATGCAGCATAATGGCCTGTTCATGTGTCCTCAGCTGGGACATATAATAGTCACCACTTTGCACAACACTTAATAGTATTATGGCCTTTGATGTTGAGCTATAAATTCCAATTTCATGGTGTGGCATTCAACAATTGGTTTCTAGAGGACAACCAACTGTGCTCTGAGTTGTTGTACAAAGATTTTTCTGCAAAGTAAACAATAGCAACAAACAGCATTCTGTCTGCAAAGACGCCAAAGCAGTTTACATCATGTATACAAGCAGTGGATTTTATGCAGGGGTGCTAGCTTTCATGCAGCTTTGTTAATAATGTACATTCTGTCATGGAAAAAGCAATTTCTATTACATGTATATAGCTATATCTACAGAGATCAATCTCAAATTTTGACAGACTCCATGCAGTGTGTTTAATGAACTGTGTGACTTCAGCAATGTATTACCTTTGTAGCACCATGGGTGATGAACGACTGAAGATGGACTCCAACAGCACCCCTGGAACTCACAATCTGCTTGTCCCATGCCAAAGTTCCCACAATCTACCCTGTGAGTAGTCTGGCACTGAGGTGCAGTTGCTGAGAAAAGTTGAATAATACATGCACTTTGTGTTTATCATTTCTATAGAATTTGTAAACCTCCTGTTAGAAAGAGCTTTAGCTTTTAGCTCTTATGACTGACAGTAATTCAAAATGATGGACAGCAGAGCGGATAGCCTGCTTAGGCTAAAGCACACAACTGCAATCAATAATATTGTGTTCAATAATTCCACAAGACGTACCAACAACTAAGTCCATGATCACTAGCTAGTTTGCACTTTCTTTGATCAGACTTACCCACTTTGTGGAAGCAATATGGCACACCAGATTCAGTAGTTTGCTTCCAGCAGCAGTTAGTTTTCTCACATAGTTCCTGGGTAAGCCCAAAATACCCGCAGTCCACTTTGTCACTGGGCCCAACATCACACTCACCTATAGCAAGTATATACAAAATGATTACAGTTACCCTAATTCACTAAGTCGGTGGAACAGTATTATATACAAGACCGTTGAAGTTTACCAGCTGGTGCAGATGGGGCAGAAGTGGCATTTTCAGATTGTTGCACCTCATTACGACCATGGCTTTCTGAAGATAATAGTGTCCGAATCGCTTGCAGCACGGCTTTGGCCTCTTCTTCCTTTAGTGGAGCAGCCAGTGATGGTGTAAACATACTGGCCACCAACAGCACTGTCGCCACTAGCAGGAGCTTCATGATTTCGGAGTATCGGTTTGCTAACGATTGTTGGTCACTTGCAGCTGCAGTTGTAATGCGACAGCTGGTTGGTGAGTAATCTCTTTTATAGCTAGCCGCCGTGTATGGTGTGCAAATGAGGTTGGAATAGTGACCTTTGTGTGGTACATTGCACCTCCAGCCCTCACTTGATTTCAGTCTGTCATGTGGCACCTCCTCCCTCTGAATGTGGGAGTGGTGATCTTTTGTGTGGTACCCTGCACCTCCAGCCTTCACTTGGTTAAATGTGTGACACCTCCTCCCTCTAACCTGTATTCAACAGTAGGACAGATATTACCCATTGTACGAATTAAACTGTGAATGGGATACTTGCTGTACTGGGTTGCTCACAGATTCTGGGATGGCATGTGAAGTGATTGTTATATTGTTAACATCCCTTTCAAGTTTAAAAGCCGTGCGTCCATGCAGACTACCTTGTTGACTTTGAACAATTGAAGGTTTTCAGCCCAGCTTGCAACTACAGTTAATAATTTTGCCAAGACATACACAATAGCCAGTACTGATACAAGGTGTAGCTACACTCGTAGCTAGCACTGACGTATAGCTAGCCGCAGTTCTATTTCAGCCAAAACTCATCAGCATATTATCCCAAACTTGCACGGTATACTAGCTACCTGTCTATAGCTATCCACAGTCATATCCAGATTCATTGTGGAACCATTTGCCTGTATCCACCAGTTCATTACTGTGTGTCTCTTCCCTCTTTTAAATCTTGTAAGGTGCTTTTCCCGGGAAAAATAGCAAATACGCCTGCCTGTTCTTGTTCCCAGGCTTGTTGCATGCAGTCTGGGAACGGAAATTAGTGAAGGACCACGTGCTGCAACGCTCGCGAGTTGAGGACTGTACCACGTACACCTGCAGCAAAGAAGCCAAGGAGGGAATACCATTCGTGGATGGAGGAGTTTCCAGGTATTCAACGAATTGTAGTGCAGCTGTGCGGTGCATGCTTTGATCTTCTGCATTTCTCACGGTGTCTGACATGACTTTGGAACGCACGTCAATGGAAAGTGGCACCATGGCCAGGAGGTGGCAAACTGTGATTATAGTATGTGTAATGTGATCATATCCATGTATGGTGTGGTTATAATGTTCTTTGACCAGAGCAGTGTGTATATCTTCTATGACTGTACCTGGCCCAGGGGGGGGTGCAGCGTTCAACCGAACCTCTCTTGGGCAGTGGTGAACAGATGCAAATCTGACCGCTCCCGCTGTGTGTGGAGCTCTTACTCTGGTAATGATGAAGGAAGTGGCAATATTCATTCTCATCGCTTCCAGTGCATTTTAATCTTCTAGCTGAGAGACAGTATGGAAGACAGTTGACTTTTTAAATAGTAACAAATAAAGAGTAAAGCGTACATGCTTATGCAGTCAATAAGTCTAAAACCATGTAGTTGCATAACAATATTCTTCTGTTCTCGTAGCATATGCACTGTAAATTGAAATCTTGACCATTCCTGTATAGAAGATCAGTCTCGTGTACAGTACTGTATCTTGCATGCATGGGAATGTATCACAGCGACCAAGAGTCATCATAATAGTATGTATCTGTAGTGTGTATGTATTAGTTTGAGTGCAGTGCTTATGGGAATCTATGATGCCATTAATTATCCATAGTGTTACGAAGTAGCTAGTTATTGGTCCGGCAGGAAGTAGCACAACTGTTAGGGTAAGGGTTGGACCAGGGCAGGGAATGATGCGCATGCGTGTCCACTACCTATACTTAAAGTATGTACTTCCTGCCGGACCAATATCCACAGCGTATAATAAATGTTCCAACGCAACTGTACAGTGTATACATCTTGGATGGCCTGCATAACCACTGCTGGGGCGCACTTAAGAGTGGCGAATCTGAAACCATGCATGCCTCCAATTATTGCTCGGTTGCGTGGATATTACTCCAGCAGGAAGTACTATGTATGGCACTGTGGAGGACCTTTGTGATCATGTATATGTATTACTTCATGGCTGTTGCACTTGTGAGGCTCCATAGCTGCTGACTGTAGCTGTCCATGTTGATTTTTTTAAAATGATTTCATGACTGCTGACTGCATGTGAAGGACTGCATCACAATTTTTTGAAACAGGTAGTCCATGCGGACATCTTTTCCATAATTGTAAAGATACCAAAAAATTCTCCGTAAAATTAAAGGCATTTACTGATGACCTGTCACCCTCAGTCTCTCAAAAAAGCAAAGAAATTAGAGTGCTCATGCAATTTATCCATATTGCTATGGTAAGCATCTTAAGAATGAAGTTGAGTGAAGTATTTAGCACTCATACATATTGGTATGGTCTGCCCATATTTTGTTAAACTTGAGTAATAGTGCTTGCTTCATGTAATTATAAATGGCACTGCAGAGGACCAATACTTTCTTTGTAATCTATGTATTGCTTCATGACTGCTGATGGTAGCTGAACTTGTGAGATTTTATGATTTCATAGCTGCTCCACTGGAGACATTCCAAGGAGAAATTGGAAGGCGTAGCTCAACCCAATTTTGTTCAGAACACTGAAACAGAGGATATTGGCAGAATCCAACTTGTCCAGGAGTGCAGGTATCCGGAGGAGTATTTTTGAAACAAATTTCACCTACAAGAGGCTGCTGAAGTAGCTAGATGGGAATTGAAGAAGTCTTTCATTGCCTTAAAAATGGCATCATGTTTACAGCTTTGCTTTGCCATATATGGCAAAAACAATGTGGTTTTGTGCACAGCCAAGAACCGCTATGCTTGACTATGAGAAAGAATGCAGATGTAGCTCTTAGAGTACACGTGCACGGAATCAAGAAACAAGTTGCTGAAAACATCTGATTTTGTCATCTTTTGTGATCTGCTAGGCAGTATCATTCTATCTGCATGTTTGATTTGGGGATTTGTTGCTTCATGGCCATTATCTTGCTAGCTAGATATAGCTAGCTAGTACATAATGATGGTAAATTCAAAATTTCCTTGGCCATCCCTAAATAGAGAACACTATAATATACATAGCTACCAAGAGCTTTTAGGTGACATTTTGGTGACAAGCATTCAAGTGGCCTCTCATTGTTGGAGCTTTTAAGAGATGCTTTGGTGACCAGCAGGCACATTTGTATGAATCCCAATAAGGGCTGCTATGACTTCCACATGCCTTGAGCTGCATGTGATAATGTGTGCTTTGTAAAAGCAGCCCTGGTCGTACTACCAGACATTCCAATCCTTCAAAATTTAAATGAGGGTGACAAACACAGTCATACATGTCATACTAAATATTAGATGAAAATTACCATGTCTTTTCCTTGTGTACACTCAAGAGCACAATATGATGACAACCCAAGTCATCATGTGCTCTTGGTACACTCTGCAGACACATTTTATCACATATCACTGCATATTGGCCCAAAATGTGATGGTGCAAATACTCATGTTAGCTACATGAAATTAGCGATGGAGGGTGATAACATTACTAGGAGGCTGAGAGGGTGACCATTGCAAAATGAGGGTGTCACCCTCATAATGAGGGTGAGTCTGTATTACAGTTTAAACTTGTGTACGTCTACTAGCTAATAACTGCTTTGCTATATAGCACACCAGGTTGTGGGCAGGAGGATTGAGCACAGGACTACAAACTGCATGGCAGAGCCTCCTGTATAGTGATTGGGTTAGTGAGCCCAGGGCTCACCTAGCGACCCCCTCGTACAGATCTGGATCTGGTGCATGTGTCACATCTGGTTCTATCTCATCACCAGATGGAGAAAATCATAAGCATGATGTGTATATATACACCAGAGGTGGGAAGGGAGGGTAAACTCTGCCAATGGATATGTTGCATGCTTGCCAGCTGTTGAACACTTCTTCCCTGCCTTACATTGTCCTGCACATGCATGGTAGAATGTGCATACGTACCTGCTAGTGACTCACACCATCAGCAAACAAGAAGTGGAACAACGCTATTATATCCCTGACAAGGAAATGCTGTATCTATTCAATGAAGTGTAGCTACCTCCAATTGCAACTTGCTCAAATCATAGTAGTAGCTATACGTGGCAAAAATTTTCAGTGAAAAACTACAAGGGATTTATATTAATGATGGCCTGTCATACTCCACCTCTCAAAAAAGATTTTAAAAAAATGGGAAAATCCCATTACCCAAGCTCAGTCCCATCCCACTTGAAAATGTAGAATTTAGCAATACCATGCATCTGGGCCACTCTTGAGCTGTATGGGATAGTGTTTTAGAATGCATGCTTTCTGAGTGCAACCAGCGGGTTAACCAAGCTCAGCTAAAATAACCCTGGTCATCTTACAGTGAGTACACTACTACTATAGCCCATAATTTTAGGCCGTGATCTGCATAGCATAGCACTTTGTAGCAAACACATTAATATACTACAATTATGTGCTATAAACAGGGCTGGAAACTTTACATAGTGTCAAATGTAGTGCATGCATCCTATTGTTGATGGAACACGGGACATGATACCAGCATGTCAACAGTTGCAATAGCTAACGGACATGAGCTGGACTTTAATACATAATATATATAATTATATCACTATGAAAAGGCCATGGCTTTTTTTAGCTGAGCTCAGTTCCTTCAGCTGCAATTGGAAAATAGCCGTGCTTATGAGTTGCATGGGATGGCATTTTGAAATGTGCACAAGTCATGTGCTTTCCAGTTGTGACTTGTGTATATCTACTAACTGTATACTTAATTGGTGCACCAGGCTTTCAGCAGGAGGAGTAGAACCAAATACGAGTCTAGGGCTTGGAAACTCACTCACTCGTATGGCTTGACTCCTTTGTGACAAGTGTTTTTGAAACTACTATGGATTCAGAATCTCACCAGTTTGCGCTAGCTACAGGATCATGGCCATGGGGCCGGTCCCGGTTCTCAAAGTTAGTGTGAATATCATGCTAAACATATAAGGAATTGTAGGACTGCCATATACAGGGTGTTGCAAAATCTCTGCAACAATGTGTAAAGCTTAAAACCTGGTGAGCTAAGAGCTTGCGCTAGATTAGTATCATAATATTCCTCGCGTTAAATTAGATCTTGCGTACGCGTAGCAAACGACGACGGTAATTAATTGCAGTGATGTATAGATTGCAATCTTGTTCTCATTCAAGCTTGCTCTCGCTGACTATGTAGGTGTTGTTAGCGTTAGATCGATGGTGTTTACAGTGATTGTAGCTGCTATCGAGATATCTGTGGTTGAAGACAAAGGAGAGCTGCTGTTAGCTAGCCTTTTAAATGCAATTTTAGGGTTGTGAACGACGAAAAAAGCGAACCGTACGCGTGAGTCTCACGGTGTATAGATTTGTGACTCTTAGGTTAGTAACATACCATATAGTGGGAAAACTTGGCAAGGGTTTTAATTTGGCGACTTGGCGATTACAAATACTCCATCTCGGATTAAAACGCGCAGCAATTTGGCCGGCTGTATGGGCGCGCACATTTGATCTCTACAGCTATAGCTTGCTAGAAGTCGTCGTGGCACTTTACACGTATTTGTACCCCTCAAAAGACGGGCTTGTACTCGAGCTCCCCACTGAACTCCTGCACAGGGATTTTTCTCTCTCCAGAAGGGATGATGACGGAGCAGACGAGGGGCATGAAGCGTGTTCTTTGGCCCGGATAGCTGCTAGATTCATACGTCTGCGAGGCAAGTACCACAACTGCACTTCAGAGCAAGATAAGGTAAGCGGGTACTGTGCCGGGAATAGTCCAGATAGGGCTAGTAGGCTTGGGCGGATTATGCTGGCATAATTTTGGGCATAATAGGTGCCAGAAAGCATCGAGCATAATGCGATAATAATAGGCACTTTTTGAGCATATGCGAGAATAATAGGTAATTTTTAGCATACCTTTAATACCGGTGGTGTCACATCATCGGGGAGTCTGGTGGATTACATTGAACTTTCCATGACGTTGTGGTTGATAAACTGCCATCGTGTAGCCTACTCTTTTCTATACAGTGCACGTCACTGTGTAGCTACAATAGTTATTTTACTTTGCTGGCCTTTCAAAAATAATGGGCATAGTTTGAGCATAATGGGCAAGTTTGGGGCATAATTTTAGGCATAATCGGTACAATTTTGAGCATAATGGCAAAGCATAATAAGTAAAAAAATGAACATAATCCGCCCAACCTAGTCACTTCCTTGATTCCGTTTGATCGCGAAGTTCCCGAAGCGAATTCGTGCTCAAGCAATGCACATAGTTAACATTGTACGTTTGAAAGTCGCCAAATTAAAAGACAAAGAGGTTTTTGACAAGCGGTTTTGACAATTTCGCCAAATTCAATGCTTGTTAAAATTTCCCGCTATACACTAATTCCTGTCAAAGATCTCAAGATGTAAACTCTTCAATTGGTATTGTAGCTTCATCACTCAGGGAAGAATTTATCATTGTGAATGAAATTGAGGTGAGAGAGAACTTAATTATGTGTGGGAAGTAGCAAAAGAAGCATGCAAAGTACCATAGCCTCCTACCCAGACCTTAATTGCCACCTCAGCGTTTGTTGCTTGTGTTGGTACTGACGCTGGGGTGAGAAGGCCTGGGTACAAGGTTACATTCAGCAAATGCATGGTCTGTGAATGTGTGAATGTATGTGTGGTGAGTTACTTTGCATGTTTGTTCCTCCTGAGCTCCATGTTGCCTCCTCTTCCAGAGCCTCTCTACCTGTGATGTTTCTCGTGATAAAGTATACCCATGCCTTTGATCCCCTAGCTCTTTGGTGTGGGGAAGAACCTGGAAATATAGACTAATAACAGAGCAATAATGTACTGAACTTGAAAGATATCAGCTGGAAGATGTGCCTTAATGTATTATGTGGACTAGGCCATTTTTGGCTGTTGTGCATGGTCAGGAGTGTGGTCCAAAAAGATGCTAAAACTTACTCTTCCAATTCACCATCAATTTGCAGATGATCAATGGAAGCCAGTCCTGTAAACAGTGATTGCAGTGATAGCTCTAACTGTGAAGAAGAAGGGCACAAGGAAGACATAGGCATGACCCAAATATCTTCTGGATCTGCCGAGAATGAGCACATCAGTGATGGGGCAAACCAGGACACTCAGAACATACAAGAGAAAAAAAAGCCACTAAGAGAGCAGCATGGTTTTAAATTTGAGGCAGCTAGCTCCCTTTCAACGAGGCAAAAGTTCACCATCGGTCTTTGTATTGTGGCAGTGATAGCTGGGAGTTGGGTGGGGATGACTCAAACTGCCAAGAGCAGCTACGATGGTAAATTCGCTGCCCCATTTTTCCTGATGTGGTTTGGAACAGCATGGTGGATGGTCTTATTTCCCTTCATGTCTCTGGTATACTTCTTCACTGGTCAAGGGAAGTTCAATCCTCAGGGCATCAGAGATATGTGGAGGTACAGTTCACTTGATCTTTGTTCTTTGCAGTAGTGATGGGCAATACTGAGAATTTCCATGGCGATATTGCTAACAAAATTATCACAACGATGACATTTCAAAGCAAAATAACCATCCTATCTTACTCCAAGTACATGTGCCTCGTCCCATTCTTAGTGATACCGTATATCTGGAAATTTTCGTGTAGTAAAATTTTCTCGTGTTTTATTATTTCGTGTCATAATATTTTCGTGGATTGGGTTACCCACGAAAATTTTTTTACAGCAACTTCTCTGACACGCGGGGAAAAGAAGTACGAAGGGCTTGCTGCGAGGCTACCGCGTTTATCCGGAACCTTGGGAAGCAGCTGTTGGTCAAGAACTCGTGAATGAAAACCTAGGAACGCCACAGACAGGTACGTACCCGCTACGCTATGGCCGTAAAGAACGAAACGATTAGCTATCGGACACTTACCGCCGCGAGAAAGGTGTCGCATGTTTGCTCGCTATTCCCAAGGAGACCGTCCCTCGGTTGCAGGTAGCTGTCTAACGAGGGCCATCTCGCGAAGTAACTAGCTAGCATCTAGTCTGGTTCCCAGACCCACCGAGAGGAAGGGTCTGGGCAAATAACTTGCACTTCCGCGTAGCCGAGCACTGCATTCCGGCGAAAGTGTTGATTCGATTAGGGAAAACCGCACGTACGTTATTTAGTACGGGTGACTGATGAATAGCGTTATATGCGCGCGCGCACCCATACATAATGTTATTCATCAGTCGCGAGTCCCGCATCTGCGGCTTCTCACCTACTCACAGCAACTAATAATGCACACTGAATGAAATTCCTCGGCTATGCGGAAGCGCGGTTCATTTGCCCAGACCCTTCCTCTCGGTGGGTCTGGGAACCAGACTAGCTAGCATCGCGAAAAGATTGACTGTAATAACTTCACACGTGTAAAAATAATTTCGTGTATAAAATTTTCGTCGTTTATGGCAACCACGAAAATATTTTTACAACGAAAATTTCCAGATATACGGTACTTCTAGATGATTACTATTGTGATGATAAATGCATTCACGATAACAACTATTGCCAGTTTGAATAATTGATCACTATTAACAGATAATTGCCCATCCCTACTTTGCATGCACCGCAAGATCTGATTTGAGATGTACAGTGTGTTATTGTTAGGTACAAAACGTTACAGTTCCCGATGTCACACAGATACCGTACACCAGGCACATGCAATATAACAATGTACGAAAGAGTTTGGATTCATACTCAATGATGCGTGGTGCATTAAAACAGGAGGAATGTGTTGGCTGAGAAGGTATCAAATGTGCTGAAGACAACAGGAAAGAGCAACAAACGAGACCAGGATGGAATTCGAGTTTACAAAGTGTGCCAGACTGTAGTCTCGTGGGTCAGACATCCTACAAAAATTTATTGTGACCTCGCTGACACTCTGATTGTGACCTCACTGACACTCTGATTGTGACCTCGCTGACACTCTGATTCATTACTAGGACACTGCATGAGCAAGCTGCAAACATTTTAGGCACCGACGCTTAGTACTTCCAACTGTCCACCATGCAGTTTGTCATCACTTGCAGTATACTAAAATTGCGGAGAGCCTGATATTATAGCATATAGCAAGGTGTGTGCCTTTGGTAGTCTTGCTGTTCTGAGCTCCAGTGTCATCATAGTTGTGCAATCTGACTATCAAGGTCAGGCACACAGCAGTAATGACTTTGAATTATCACATGACTTGGAGTAAGATCTCTCTCTTCTCCCCATACTGTCACCTTCAGTATTTTGCCACACTGCCATTCTGTTACACTGCCATACTAAAAGTGATCAAAGTTGTTGGAGGTGGATGATATTAGGATGGGAGAATTTACATTGCACCAAAGGTGTCTAGCCAGCACTGTGTAGTACTGTATATACCCATACCCACTCCCCATCGCATGCTTACATCCCCCCCCCCCCCCCCCCCCCCCCCCCCCCCCCCCCCCCCCACACACACACACACACACACATGCACATTCACAGCCATTGCACAAAGGTCTTCTCCCCCCGTGGGATAACCCCATTTAGCTTGCTAACCTCGACTGTCCCATTGGGCTTACTTTGGGCGAGCACAACCTACATGTTTGACCGGGCACTGTTGACCATAGCTGCTACTGATGTCACTGCTGTGTTCTCCTCGACCCCTGTGTTTGTGTTCCTCTTCTCCATCTTCATTCTGAAGGAACCTCCGCTCATTCTCAGGGTGAGGTTATGTAGGTGTGAGAGTGAGGATGTGAGGTGTGAGGATGTGAAGGTGAGGGAGTGAGGATGTGAGGGTGAGGGAGTGAGGATGTGAAAGTGAGGGAGGAGGATGTGAGGGTGTGAGAATGTGAGGGTGAGGGAGTGAGGGTGAGGGAGTGAGGATGTGAAGTGAGGATGAGGGTGAGGGAGTGAGGATGCGAGGGTGTGAGGATGTGAGAGTGAGGGAGTGAAGATGCGAGGGTGTGAGGGAGTGAGGATGTGAGGGTGAGGGAGTGAGGATGTGAGGATGTGGGAAGTGTATGAAGGGGAGGATGTGAGGGGGATCTGAAGGATATGTTGTGTCAAGTGAGTTAAGGACAGATGAGGGTTTGTACATGTTTCATGTGACTGGTGTAATTCATGTGGCGTGCATATTATGTAGATGTCATTATTACGCACAATCCTGAGTTGTAATGCACACAGTGTATTATCCTCTGCTGTGAAACTGACTGGGATGTCAGTGCTTGCATCTGTACATGTGACCTCAGGCATAGCATCAAGATTATGTGATTTACAAACAAACACACACACACACACACACACACACACACACACACACACACACACACACACACACACACACACACACACACACACACACACACACACACACACACACACCATTCCCTCTCTCCAGCTGCTGTCTGTGATTCTTGCAATGGCTGGGATAGTGCTGTTTGCTTACGAGGATGGTTTCAAGCCAGCAAGCATCGTAGGAGTTATTCTGTCTGTGGTAGCGGCCATTGGAGCTGCTCTCTATAAGGTACATGACACATGCATGTCTACATGGTCCTCAGCCTGGTACCAGCTAAAAGAATCCTGTCCTATAGAAATTTTTTCCGGAATGAATGGGAAGTGCAAAATAATTCTGTCTGAGTCACTAGCCATGTCAGAACACACGCTCAGACACCACCAATTCAACAACCAGCCAAACTCAAAATAATTACACGCACGTGTTCCGCCCATGCACTATAAGTATGAACCATTGTTACACCTTGCAAACAATTACACATAGCACTGACCACAATTGGCACTGATGATCATGCAACAAACTAGTTATTATATTATTTGTGTGTGAGATACAGGTCATAATATTGGCACCAATACACACAATAAGTAATATTTATATACCACTTTGCCGTGCATTACGGGTTTTAGTGCACGAGGGCAATCTAGTTAACGGTCGAGGGCGAGATAATGCACGAGCCGAAGGCGAGTGCATTATCCGCCCGAGACCGTTAACTAGATATAGATTGCCCGAGTGCACTAAAGCCCGTAATGCACGGCAAAGTGGTATCTAAACTACTTAGTGCAACTCACCAACCCGAGACGGCCTTTGATCTTTGAAAAGTGTGCATTATCTAGATAATGCACACTAAAGTGTGCAATAAGCGATTTAATGCTCCGTCATGTGATCGATTCTGAGGCGTCTGATTCGTTGAGGGTCACGTGAGTAGCACTAAGTAATATTTAGATACCACTTTGCAGTGCATTACAGGTTTTAGTGCACGAGGGCAATCTAGTTAACGGTCGAGGGCGAGATTATGCACGAGCCGAAGGCGAGTGCATTATCCGCCCGAGACCATTAACTAGATTGCCCGAGTGCACTAAAGCCCGTAATGCACTGCAAACTGGTATAGCTACTTAGTGCAACTCACTGACGCCTTTGATTTTTGAAAAGTGTGCATTATCTAGATAATGCACACCAAAGTGTGCATTAAGCAATTTAATGCTCCGTCATGTGATCGATTCTGAGGCGTCTAGTACGTCTGATTCGTTGAGGGTCACGTGAGTAGCACTAACTAGTACCTTGTAGCATGGTGCGTGGGTGGTTAAAAGACACTGGTGTGTCAATGAATATTATATCGGATAATGGCACTGTATGTTGTGGCACATATCCAGCTAGATATGTAGTAGCTACACAATTGAAGGACTAGGGTGGGCACTACAGAGCTCACAACAGCCCAGCCGGCTAGTGGGTGGTGACTTTCTTACATGTTGCTCGAGCATTATGCAAACTGTCCCCTTTTCATCATGAACATTTGGATTCATCACGCTCCCGTGAGATTAAGTACAATACTTTCCTTGCTAGAACCATACTGCAAGCGATAGATAGTTGCATGGTAGCCTCGTTCCCAGGCCTGCGTCACCTGGTACGAGGCTGCATGGGAGTGGCCCAGGAATGCAACTACAAATGATTAACCATTATGGTAATGTTTTGAGCAAGGCATTCACATTTGCACCATTTACGGTCTACCTAGGTGATGCTGAAGTGGCGGGTCGGAGAATGTTCCCTCTACCAGATGTCTCTCTTCCTCTCCTCGATTGGGCTCTTCACTACACTGACCCTCTGGCCGATATTACTCCTCCTCCATTATTTGCATGTGGAGGTCCTGGTGAACATCCCTTGGGGCTACATCTGTGGCAGCTCCATCCTTGGGGTCGTTTTCATCTTTAGCATTAATTTTGGCATTTCGTACACCTTCCCACTGTTCATATCTCTTGGGACAGTTGTTGGTATTCCCCTCAATGCAATAGTGGATGTGATAGTTCGGCATATTGACTTTCTGAACTGGAAGTTTCTTGCCACCGACCTGATTGTGGGTGGTTTTCTCCTCATGCTTGTTCCTCCTTCAGACTCAGTTTTCATTCACAAGACAGTAGGCAGGATGGCCACCTGCACGTGTTGTGATCACTAGACACAATTACACTGCACTGCTCACTATTATCTTAGCTAGTCAAATTAACACTTGTGCTTTTAGGGGGCCCTGCGTCCATATCTTTGTACTGTAAGGTGTATGCATTTGTGCATGAATCAAAGTACTATCAGTCTGTTGTCAGCAATTTCTGTCAGTAAAAGCGTGCCTTTTGGTCTGGGGTCACAGCCGTCTCTGCTACCGCACGATCATGAAGGACTGCTAAGATACTACATTCTCACTCCAGCAATGTCACAGAGGGCGCGGTACTAGCTTGGAATGGTGTGCACTGTGCAGCAAGGCGTACCCTTTGTCTTTGAGGGTGGGGCCTATGGGGCTGTTGTAGTTCTTCTACATTCAAGCTGTTTATGATCCCTGCATGAACTCCGATATGCAGCAATATATCTGAATTCGTAAGTGCATGTTTCTCATGACAACTACAATTTGGCTGTAGCCATGGTGACTGCATATACGAATGTAATCTTGTGAGAAACCTGGAACCAACGTTGCATACAGATTAAGTCTGTTGCCTAGCAGTATCTAAGCATTCTAAGCCATCCCAGAAAGTTTTTGGCAAAAATTTTCAAACTACTAACCAAGTATAGTATTACTGCTCCAGGGTGGGGCATAGGGGCTGTTGTAGTTCTTCTGCATTCAAGCTGAACAGAAAGCTTCAGCCTGGCTCACAGTTTGTTCTGAGAATACAAGTTCTGCACTGTAGCTATCATTAAAAGAAAGCCACGCCTCTATGATTTGATAGACTTGGACAAGAGTAACACTTTACTAACTGGTAAGTATTACGAGTAATCAGCACATGAAAGTCTCCCATCCCCGGCAAAAAATCCTATATGAACCTTGACAATGGTACAAGAGTGACAGTATGCTCAAGACTAGGAAATGAGAGGAAATGCCATTACACATCCTTAGTCCCATCCCATCTGTAAATTATGAATTGGAGGATAGGTAATGGCACTTCCTCTTGTTTCTTAGCTTTTTCAAGTGGTGGAATATGATTTAGGCCATCGCTAAATCCTTTCAGGAGAATTTTTTTTGGCTTCTTGCTTGTTAGCTTTTTAGAGAGCATGAAATGCGTAGCCAATGAGGACTTTACATCAAGGAAGGAAGGTGGCGCCTCCATGATGGTACAGTGACGATGGACCTGGACCAGGAACCTACTCCTGAGACAGCAGGCTTTTACTTTTATTGTGTTTCCATTAATCTTATTAAGCCATGCATTAGCATTATTATCATCATCTTAGTCGAGGAGGGGGTGAGACATTCACACATGATACATTTCATCAGAGAGCTATGATAGTCTTGTGCAGGTTATATCCTTGCATTATTCCGTGTCCTGTGTATGTCATGAACAGAAAGCTTCAGCCTTGCTCACAGTTTGTTCTGGGAATACCAGTTCTGCACTGTAGCTATCATTAAAAGAAAGCCACGCCTCTATGATTTGATAGACTTGGATAAGGAGAACGGGCTGGTAGAAGTTCCTTTTAGTGGTGAACCACCAGATGACAGATTGACAAAGCATTCTAATGCAACGTTCACAAAAACGAATAGTCTCATATAAAGATATGCAAACGGTGCAAAACTATAGTGAGTCCTCTGACGAAAGGAATGTCAGGTTTGCACACAAGGTGGAGAGCATGTTCGATTTCACTGCTAGATCTCCACTAGCCTTGTTTCTAGGCCTTCACCACCTCCCATTTTTGATCACTTGCAGTATGGAAACACGGAGCACCAACGTCTCTTTATATACCTGTGCATCATTCGCTGCGTACTGTCTACCAGTGAACGACAGAATCCTGAATACAGTACCCAGTGTTACTGCATATTATTGTGTACACAACAATCCCAGTCAGCTGGTAAATGTTCTCTCACTTCGGATGCTCATGGTTGATTTTCTACCTCGTGCGCACATGCACAGCAAGGGGTACAGTGATTGGTGTGTCTGTCAGTACGTCAGTATGTTTGTGGACACAAAAATGAGTAGTTTGAGCAAATTAGGGATGCTTTCAGCCTTTTCTTGCACTGGGTTAGTCACAAAAGTAAAAATAATAACTTATATGTGCCTTACAAGCAATAGTCTTACGAAGAGCTGTAAAAAGCAAGCTTTTTCGCTCTCAGAGAGTCAAGTTCAGGTACATGCACAAACTCTGTAATCAAAGTATAATAATGTCAACATAATAAACAAGAAGTGCCCAATGGAGCACTTAACCATGCGCTTTTGGCTGCACAAATGCTGGATGCGGATTGTCTTTCTATGTGCTGACATGTTAGGGCATACCGTAAATAGCGAGAAATATTGAAGTCAAGGTTTTGTTTTGTTTGATAATTTGGACAGAAGTAACCTCCTCTGCTTTCCAACCATTCCAGCAAGAAATCCTGCACATGCACTCGTCTCTCCCGTGGATAGGTTAGAGAGTATAAGTGGTATTCAAGCAATGACACAGTTTCGTTTGCTCACTCCAACATGTAAGTGGATTCCCATGTCAGCTTCTTTGTTGGTATTTATCCCAGTACATATTTTGTTTGTATCCTGTGTTGGTTTGGAGACTGAACCTCTTTAGCCATGCATCCCATTTATCACTGGTTGTACGGGTATAGAAGGCCGGTGGTGTAGTCCTGTGGTGCTGGATATGGAGTGTGTAGCAGTGAACTTAGTTCATCAGGGATGGTGGTTTTAACTGAAACACTTCTGAGCTCTGAACAGCACTGTGGTAGGTTGAAATGTTCCATTTCTTCCACAACAGAACAGATGTGTGCCAGGTGACTCCTCGTCCACAGTGATTGTGTGTCAGCCGACAGTCCGACACAGAAATGCCTTGCTGAAAGCAGGAAGGACATCGTGCTGCTTTCTCACCCTGATGCTGTCTTACCAGTCTGCAGTACTTACTGCTTCGCTTTGACTTGAAACAAGCAGTACACCGCCCAAGAATTTCAATTTTAGTGTCTGTGTATGTAAAAGTACTAGTCTAACAAGCAACTTACTGCTTCGCTTTCTCCAGACTAGTAAGTACCTGGATTCAGTTTGCTGTACACTGCTTGTGATGTTGCATCATGTGCATGTATCACAAAAGTATGCTATACTCAGCTTACCACTGTCTTTCAAGGGCTCATTGTTCCTCTGGGCCATCATGTCGATCGTTACTTTGGCGCAGCCAGACATGAGCGCTATGTGGATAGCTGAACGCCCTCGAGGCCTCACCAAGGATATACCGGTAATAATTATCCTTGGTTACCACACCCACGACTCCACCCACCGGATGCGGCATTCGGCCTGTAATACCTCCAAAGCAAAAGTCGCGAGCGATAGTCTACCGGACGATGTCGGCTCCAGAGGAGATAGATTTACAGCTTCTTCGCAAAGATGGCGAAGATCCAGAGGGTGAAAGTTGTACAGAAGGAGAAAAGCCAGTGAAGCAGCCTGATGCGGCTGTTAAAGCTAAAGGCAGCGTGGACCACGTGGTCACGAGTCGGTGGAAAAAAATCGGCCTTTCTTTGGTGACCCTGCTCAGCTACACATTTCTGTATGCTGCGATGTCTGATGTCACTGCTTTCTACGCAATCTTGGTGAGGTGAAGTTTGAAAGTGTTTTCATGTATGTGTATGTGTGTGTGCATGAATGCTATGAGTTACTGAGGTCATCAGCGGTGAAGCATGTATCAAATGTCCACCATGTCAGTTGAACCACTGATCAGACATGTACATAACCTATCTATTCTGTGCAGGCTCACTGTGTGCTTCCATACTTACACTAAATTACACTCACAGTCACACTCGTGAATAGCAACGTCAAAAATTGCATTTACGCAGTTTTGCGTATTCCGCGCGCGTTTCGAGCGCGTTTCGAGCTGTATCTCAGCAACTGGATAATCGATCGCTTTGAAATTTGTTCTACAGCAAGATGAAAGGTAGCTGTTATGCTTTCCGGTGTTAACTCAATTTTTTTAAAATGCGGGATGTGCTGGGTTTTCGCTCAGCGGGTCACAATTGCAATCCCTCCTGTGATATTTGCTGTGATGTGACTATTTTGAATGCCTCTGTGCCACAGAAACCTGTCTACATGTATAGTCACCAGGCGTTCTTTTCATTGCAGCTGTGATGGTTGGATGATGCAATTTCATTTTGTACTGCAGTACAGTTTATACTGCATACTGTAAAGTTTAGATTGTGAAAAATATTGGAACATGAACAATCAGATTGACCAATCCAGGGGCTTATGAGCGCCGCTTTGCGGCGCGAAGGAGCGTCACTTGTTAGGTTCCTTCCGTTGTTGAATTACCGGTAGTTGTTTAATTAGCAGTTACACCGTTAGTCTGGCTGCTAGACCCTCCTCTCCCCCCCCGGAAATGAAATAGCGGAAACGCGGAAGGGAGAGGAGGGTCTAGCAGAACCTGCACGAAATTGGTTTTGAACTGACCAATCAGCTTGCACTATCGAAAATCCTGCAAGCGATTACATCATAACTCTGCGGTTTCGCACGAGAAAAAATTGATACAGATGAGAGCCATTATGGCGTTCGTTGAGCAAGCTACTGTACGAGGAGATGATATTGAAGACGCGCTTGGGTACGGAGCAAGGAGCTTGGGATACTGGGAGCTGAAAGCGTAACAAAAGAGAGCAATTCCAAGCGTCCTTGCTGGTAGAGATCGCTGAGCTATCTCAGCATGGACTCCGTGGACTGAACTCCACCCGCTGCCGAGCAGGTGCTCTGGTAGTGCGCTAACTGCTTTGTCAGCTGCTGCTTTAGTTGGCAAGGTCACTGCATATCTGCAAGCTGCAGTTTCTCTGCACAATATTGGGCATCCCGTTGGCAACGCTACCTACCACGATCTCCAACTGTCGTCCCAGCTCCGTGCTACACTGCCTTTCTGCCTCCTTGCTCACAGTTTTTCCATACAACAGTATACAACTAGCCCTTTGCTCACACCAATCAATTACAAATCGTTAACATAATTAGTACTGTCTACCAAGCATTATGGCTTCATTGGTTTGCATAAAGCTTGCAACAAACACTGCAGTCTGCTGAGCACTGGAAACCACAAGTCCCCACCTGTGTACATAGTGACTTATTACAGCTGGGAAGCGCTAAGTGGGTAGGAAGCAAATTATTGTACTACTAAGATACAGGGTAATGGCACAGGGTGGGACTTGTGGTTTTCTGGTCTCAGCACTGTCAGCAGGGCTTGTTGCAAGCTTTATGCAAACCTCTGTACATCATGCAACAAGAAACCGTGCAGGTTCTCCCTGCAGTTCTTCCGTTTTAGGACTCCCGACTAGCTTGAAGTGTCCCATGCTTGCAGCCATCTTTGTCGCTGCCTTTGAAAGAGCGTTCTAGCTTACAAGCGGCACTGTTTCTTTCCGGGGAGAAGCTGTTCACATGGCCTTTGGTTGCTTAGCGCCCGGAGCATCCATCTTGTGGATCGAGCGTTCACTTCAGCGCTGCCAGCATAACAAGTTTAATTACTGCGCACCTACTTACATGACGTCATGCACAGCCGCACACAAACCGCAAACCCGAGCAATTCAAATCCGTATAAGGAGTGTTGTGTGCTGCTAATCTGTAACGGATCCGATGGCTACGCTAGTTGGACGCTCCTTCTCGTTATGGGCTCCTGACCAATCCCATTCACCAATTATGCTGAATCTGATTGCCTGATTTGAATTTCAATATTGTGTTTTGACAACCAATGAAATGTATGGTAATCTGTTGATTAAGGGTATGTACATGTATACCGTATTTCTGCGATCAGACGCCGCCTTCATTTAGTGGCCACCCTCGAATAATAGCCGCACCTCCGGAAGTGCTGAACGAAATAACCGCCGCCGTTGTTTATTAGCCGCCGCTACTATCTGAGTACCTCGTGGACAGCTTCGTGGTGAATGTTTTGCTGTTAGTGCGAAGAGTGGAGAACAGATTTACCCCGAGAACTGTTTAGCAAAGTCGAGCATTTACTGACACTCGGAGGGCGAGCAACTTGTGAAGTCACAGGACAAAGACAGCAAGGAAACGGGTTGGAAGTACCGTGTATGTACCGCTTTGTAGCAAAGCAAGTTTTGCTTCAGCCCCGTGCCGTTACATCATGACCCGCATTAGTCTATAGCTAGCCGCTAGACCCTCCCTCTCCCCCTGAAAAATGAAGGAAAGAAAACGGAAGGAGAGGGAGGGTCTAGCTGAACTTGCACGAAATTGGATTCGAACTGATCAATCAGCTTGCACTGTCGAGAATCCTGCCAGCGATTGCATCATAGCTCTGCGGTTTTGCACGAGCATGTGTGAGAAATATGGAGGGCGTTGAGCAAGCTACTGTAGAAGGAGAAGGTTAAAACAGAACAGATTGAAGACACGCTCGGGTACGGAGCAAGGAACTTGGGATACTCGGAGCTGAAGGCGGAACAAAGAGAGCAATTTCAAGCGTCCTTGCTGGTAAGAGACATTCTAGTTACCCCACCGACTGGCAGCGTCTCAGCATGGATCTCCGTGATCTCCACCCGCCGCTGAGCAAGCGCTCTGGTTAGCGATTTTCCGCCTCCTTGCTCAGTTACAATTATGTACTTACCATTACGAGGGGCAACTGCACTCCTGGTAGCCGCGCTGCAACCGGCCGGTTCAACTAGCTGGTCGCGCAAGTTAGACAGTATCGCAGCTAATTCCAATTAACGCACATGTCATGTGTTGACCATGCATTCGATTTTCGCCGAGATTAATGAAAGCCGCCCTCGAATAATATCTGCAGCAAATCGCGTGATGAAAGATGGGCCTTGAATGCTGGAAATGCAGGCCCTACAGGTGAAATGGAATAAGTATAGTACCAGGAAACTACCGTAGAATTGGAAATTTTCGCCGTAATTAATTTTCGTCAATAGTGCATAATACGAAAATTGAGAACACAAAATTTTTTCAACGTCAAATAATGATTCTGACTTCACGTGTGAGTTTTCAGTAGAGTGTTGAATCAAAGTACACGTATGGCTCTGCTGCGCTACCTGAAACCTGTCAATGTTCCCGATCCTGGAAGATCACTGAGCTCTTCTATACCAGCCCAAGCGCACGACCGTGGAAGGCAGTTGGAACCGCGGACCGAGACAGAACGGTGAAATCTTTCGAGGTAAGTAGCCGATGGCAGTTCCCTCTCTATCAGTGGTACGGCATGGGTGTCTGCTGCAATTCCTCGCTCACGCTGACACTCCAGCTCCTCTCCATGATCCAATGGCAACATGGTATCTGGTCCCGGGAACCGTTGCACGCCTGAATGAAATTTTCGTGTGGTTTAATTTTCGTCGGTGTGCTCGAGTGACGAAAAATAAAGCAACGCGAAAAATTAACAGGCGAAATTTATTTTACGCAAAAATTTAATTTTAGTATGCACTGAAGCCAATTTAGTGCAAGCTACCATGAATTTCAGTTAACTTTGAATGCTGTTCTTCTGCCATTGGACTGCTTAACTCAATTAGCTTCCTTTCAACTGTGGTGATCACCTCCAATTTTGACTGATAATCATTTCACCAGGTGTTCAAAGAGAATTGAAATTCACCCTACCAGCTGCTACTATGGCTTATCATGAATACACTTGGCAGGTATTCCTCTTGTCTCTGATTGCATGGTGTATAAACCACAGCATTCAAAAGGCCAGGGTTCTGTGTGGCAACTGTGGTGTTCTTTTCAAAACTGCCAACCTCATCCAATGACTTGCTTTGCACCACTAATTGCTTTGCAGAACATCAGGTTGCCATGGAACTTCAATTGTGATGTTCCAATGGCTTGCAAATACACTATGTGTGCTTGTTATGGTTAAGTACTTGGTGAATGTGGAACATTGGGGGGGGGGGGGGGGGGGGGGGGGGGGGGGGGGGGGGGGAGCCTTAGCGAGTGTAAGTGAAGGGTGTGGCTAACAGCATGTACTTTGCCAAACTGACCAGCATTGACTAGTACCTGTGTGTCTCATGTAGAGCACTAACTAACAGCAGTGAACATCAAGTTCAGATCAGTGGCCCTCTCGCATACCTGCCAACTGCTTTCCGCCAACCTTTGAGGAGTATTTCTGATTCTACAATTTATGCGCTAGCACTGCAGCGCATGCAAACGCCTACAATATAGTCACGTGTTCAGCCATAACTGCCTCACCTCCACACCTGTACACAGTTTAGCCTAGCCTCTGGGTAGCAGACTGTCAGGTCTATACTCAGGAGAAAAGGTTCGTCGTTAGAAGCTCGAAGAAGGCACCCACGAGGAACACATAGGAACACGTATGACGAACAACTATGACGGTGACCGAGGTACAAAGGCCTAGCAGAGTAATGCCGTTTGGAGAGCGAAAGAAAAACTCCTCGCCATTTTGGCCATGTACACTTCGCACACCATTTGGTCAGGACGTCACCCTTGCGGAGCTTTTTTGTGACCCACTGGAAATTCCTTTTATGCAGCACTGAAGAGCAGTTGGCTGAATGCTTACACTGTGTGTGGCGAGTCCCACCATGAATTGGAGCAACTTTGTTTGCCATGTAGAAAAAACGTCACCAATCTACGCATTGCTGTAACTGTTGTTTCAGTTTTAAATGATTGAAGAACATGTCACGGTTGTGCTGATTGAAAACATGTCACGGTTCAGTGATGGAATCAAGGCCCTACCCTCTGGAGTTATAACTTACTGCACTATCAAGTATAATTATAGTGAGGCACCAATTTCCTGTCACATAGGTCTCATTTGGCCTGTTGCATTCATGCGTGACATTAAAATTATCTACACTAAGCTCTGCACAATTTTTCCCCTACCAGGAGTGTAATAAGCTCTGTTCTGACTTGCTTACAAGCCTGCAGCATTAATCCACAGTAGCACTCTGGTAACTTCTGTTTTCCGAGTAACAAAGGGTTATAGTTTAAAACCTGTGGAGGGTTATCTCCACCCACTAGCACATGTGCAGTCGGAAAAAAATATTTTTCGTGCAGAGACTAAGTCCAAAAATGTGCGTCACGTAAAAAATCGTGGCCGGGAAAGCACTCCTATATGAGACACACAGGTAGTAGTCAGTGCTGGTCAGTTTGGCATGGAAGGCAGCTAGCTTTGTCTGTACCAAACGTAGGTAGTAATTCACCTCGTTGGTGGCCCGCTCGTATATCTATGGCTTCCCTCCTAGCTCTATTATCCCTCAACTCCCTTCTCCTCAGCCTGTTGGTTGACAACTCGACGGCCCTCCTAGCGTGATCTTCTAGCTCTATCCCTCTCACTTTGCAACTCCCTTCTCCTCAGCCTGTTGGTTGACAACTCGACGGCCCTCCTAGCGCGATCTTTGCAGATCCAACCTACGACTAGAAGACATTGCTGAACAGTAGTGTGGGGACGCTCAGTTGAACGAGACGTAGTGAACATTCAGTAGTTACAGTTAAAGTTACGTGGTGACGCAATGGTCATTTCCACAAGCAAACACACACGTCAACATCAGCCGTACCTTGTGCCAGTGCACAATATGTGGATGCTGTATTGCATTCCTTATAAAGTGTGACAGAAGTTGTGCATATATATGTATACAAACGCTAGCTCAGTATCAGACTGCTGTTGTCAAGATTACTTGTCAAGATTACTTGTCAAGATTAGTTGTCAAGATTACTCCCTCTGGTCCCACAAGAAGCCTTGTATTGATTATCAATTGTGGTTTTGCACTATCGGTTCCTTGTTGCTAGTTTGCTGATACATCAAGGTTTGCATAAAGCAAATTCTTTGTTGGTGTACTTTGTGGCTTCCTGACGAGATAGTCCCTTCCTGAGTCAGTGTACCCAACTACAAGTCACATGCCTGTGCTGAGTCAGTGTACCCAATGAGCTATCCCGAGTGGTTTTCAAAGCTTCAATTCTATTGGCTATATAACAATATAAACCACACCCTAACCTGCCATAATATACCCTAAGTATGCACTGTATGACGTAAGTGAACCAATCAGAAGCGAGCTTAGAAAACTACTTCCTGAGTCAGTGTACCCAACTACAAGTCACATGCCTGTGCTGAGTCGGTGTACCCAACACAATGGTTACCATGCAAACAAAAAGTCACACACCTGTGTTGAATCAAATCACAAGTCACACGCCTGTGTGAATCAAATCACAAGTCACACGCCTGTGTTGAATCAGATCACAAGTCAGCCGCTTGTGCTGAGTCAGTCTGTACCAAATCACAAGTCACACACCTGTGTTGAATCGGATCACAAGTCACACACCTGTGTTGAGTCAGTCTTAAGTCACACACCTGTGTTGAATCAGATCACAAGTCACACGCCTGTGTTGAATCAGATCATAAGTCACACGCCTGTGTTGAGTCAGTCTGTACCAAATCACAAGTCACAAACCTGTGTTGAATCAGATCACAAGTCACACACCTGTGTTGAATCAGATCACAATTCACTCACCTGTGTTGAATCAGATCACAAGTCACACGCCTGTGTTGAATCAGATCACAAGTCACACACCTGTGTTGAATCAGATCACAAGTCACACGCCTGTGTTGAATCAGATCACAAGTCACACGCCTGTGTTGAATCAGATCACAAGTCACACGCCTGTGTTGAGTCAGTCTGTACCAAATCACAAGTCACACACCTGTTGAATCAGATCACAAGTCACACACCTGTATTGAATCAGATCACAAGTCACACGCCTGTGTTGAATCAGATCACAAGTCACACACCTGTGCTGCTGCAGCATAGCCATAGCAAATACAATGTAGACTTGGCTGCTTCAAGAGTCGGGACGTCGGTGAGGTGGTAATGAAGACGAACCCGTGGGCGGTCATTTACTAGTTTGGGACGTAGTAGTTTCTGCGGAGTTTGTCCCAGGCATCCATGTGAAGGGCAGTAACACTGGATGGGTCCACCAGCTTGTGGGTCATCCACCAATTGTTGCATCTTCTTTGTGTGTGCTATGCTTGCCAGTCTGCAACGACAACTGGCTAAGCCCAAGATCCCCAGGGAAGCTATGTTCGGAAAAATTTATGCATTATCAGACACGGCTCCCTGTCGCTTCAACTCTCGGTGGGTTTTCGGCAACATTGGGAAGCACCAAGACCCTGCTGCTACACGCCCGATTTGCGTTATCGTAACTGCTTCGGGCACTGAGAGATGTCGTTGAATGTCGACCAGGTCTCGTCCTCTTTAATCGGACAGTGGATTTCGCCATATTTTTAGCGTGGACGCCTCCAACAGCTTTCTAAAGCTACGATGCAGGATTCAGTGGAATGTGCAGGTCCTCAGAAGCACAGCAGTGAAAGTCCAGTGTTTATACATTGCGTGGTTCTCAAGATAGAGCTGTTCTTCCTGATTCCATCCAGTAAAAATTCATGTTTAGAAACGGCATCACATTTAGTTGAAGACATTCAGAATAACAGCTATATCTCGAGAACCACGCAATGTAAAAACACCGGACTTTCACCACTGTGCTGCCGAGGACCTTCGCATTCCACTGATTCCTGCATCATAACCCTAGAAAGTTGTTGGAGGCGTCCACCCTAAAAATGTGGCGAAATCCACTGTCCGATTAAAGAGGATGAGACCTGGTCGACATTCAACGACACCTCTCAGTGCCCGAAGTAGCTACGATAACAAAAATCTGGCGTGTAGCAGCAGGGTCTTGGTGCTTCCCAATGTTGCCAAAAACTCGCCGAGAGTTGCCTCAGAGAAGCGACAAGGAACCGTGTCTGATAATGCATAAATTTTTCCGAACAAAGCTGTGTCTGAATTTTACTTTTGACAGACTGTAGCTCCAGAACCAAACGTGAGAGAAACACCACACTTGGAACGCACGGTGAGAGGATCAACGCTATCAATGGAAGGTCACACCCACTTCTGGTATAGTACGTCTTCCGCGATAGTGCGTCCGACTATTCATGGTGGTCGATCATTGATCACTTACTCTACATCTCTTGCAGTGATCAGAATCCACCAGTATCTCTTGAATCCCTGTCTCACGTTGCTTCTGTGTGTTCTGCCAATCGCGTCACGGTCTTGGTGTGCATGACCAGTACCTAGTTAGTATTGTTGTTAGCTCATCTGTCTCTGCCGGAATCCCCTCTGTCACTTTAGTCAAAGTCAGGTTAGTTAGGCTAGTCATAACTGCCATATGATGGACTAACGTTCAACAGGTAGACTTACAGTTGTTGTTTGAGTACTGGTTGAGTAATGAGAGGTACTTCAGAGATCTTCAGCATGGTCAAAACCATAACAACCATGTGGACACCAATATCAATTAAGAACTTGTTGTCATACAACTATTATTTTGATGACCACAAGAATTTGGTGGGAATTGCCATAGCTGCACACTATAGTGCTTCAATGAAATACTCTTGCATATAATATGATTTTCCCCCCAAGTGTGCCCAGTCAAGTGCCCAAGAGCAAACAGCAGTGCCAGAAAATGAAAGTCACTGCAGTATGCTTGGCTACATACCACATAACAAGGCGTCTTTTTTGAAAAATTGTCTCGGCGGTTTGCTTGCAAGACTGATACAAGTGTGACACTACAGATGTTTGCTTGGTAGCTAGCTAGCTAGCTATAGCTCTGAGATTAGCTTGGCGCATGCTGCCGTACTGATGAAAGACTTTAGTGTGTCAACAGGCAAATACGTCACAATTTGTTGCACCAATAGACACATAATTATGATGGACAAACTTCAATGAAAGGAGCACTGGTCATACCTTTGACTTTGACTGAAAAAAGTATATGTGAGCACATGTACACAGACAATGTGGCTTGAAGAGAAGACTTAGACTAAATTTGTCAATGGAGGAATACTGATGTAGTCTATGAGCATCTAGCTAGCAACACGTTGCCTACGTCATGTACGTTGGTCAGTGGTTTCTCATGGCCTTCTTAGCCGTCTCCTGTCTCGGTCAGCTTGTAGTCGTTGCTCTCTCTGTTCCGGACTCTCTTGTTCAGGCTTTCTTTGCCGTAGCCTTTCTCAGTCGGCTTGTATAGTCTGCGTTCTTGGCGCTTCTCAGACGATCATTCTTGCGTATACCTTGTAATCCGACTTCTTGTTGTTTTAGCCTCTCTTGCTGAAATCTCACATGATCTTGACTCTTTGTCTAGCGCAGTAGGGTGCGGCCACATGCCGTTGCTCTCTCTGTTCCTGACTCTCTCGTTGCCTCCTCAATTGTCTCCTTTCTCGGTCAGCTTGTAGTCGTTGCTCTCTCTCTCTTGTTGCCTTCTTTGCCGTTGCCTTTCTCGGCTGCTAGCTACGTACTTACAGCTAGATACTTGTAAGGTGCGGCCACATGCACATACATAAATATTAGGCCAACTAGCTAGTTAGTAAAATCTGTCGCGCATGCGCTCAAACTATGTGGCCACGTGGACGTGGACAGACAGACGTGTACGTACCCAGCACTGTGTCTCGGCGCTTCGGCGCCGAGACAAAAATCATCCATCAGCAGGATACAGTCATGCAAGTTGATTACAATTATAACGGCCACACAATGACTGAAGTATAATATCTCAAGAAGGCAGAGAAACACAGAAGTCCATTAGTACAATTGACTTTCTACGTATCTCTCATATGTGTGTACATGATCCTTCAATCCTCAGTCTGTCACTCCATCTGTCATCTTCACATCTCTAGATCTCTCAGCATATAAATGTGCACACACTCTTGTCCTCTCAGCCTGTACACCGTTTCTCTCAGTCTGTACATCTAGCCTCTCCTGTGCACACATACTCGTCCATTTATGTCTGCGACTCGGACTGCTTCCCGGACTACAACGTCATCCTTCTCACGTGCACCGTCCACATTTCCGTCAGGTTTCCTTGCCACATCTTTGCCATCTGCCAGACACCATGCCACTAACTTGACAGCTGGGCCATGGGACAAAGGGACTCAGCTACAATAAGGACAGTCTACGAAAAGTGAATACTTGCTGATAATTAGAAAATGCGGTATATTCGCCATTACGTCAAAGAAAAACAACGCTCGAGCGCAGTGGAGCGCTCGCACGTTTAACGCGCTCGAAGGACAAGAACGACGGAAAGAAGTGTTCGCTGTGGATCTTCAGCTGGCAGTAAGTGAAGCGTTGTGTGTTGGTCGATCGTGCGCACTGGACTCACAGTAGCAGCTGTCTCTTGATATGTCCGGAAATAATAATCCGTATTGTTAACAATGGCTACGTATTGAGCGCTCAAACCCAGGAAAGTGATCCGTTATGCTATACAGTTTGCGCGTCCTTTACTGGTCTGACCTACCCAGCCACAGTCTGCTTGGTCACCTCAGGTAGGATCTGTCTTGGAAATTTTGATACAACGCGGTAGACAGAAGATATTAGCTAGTTTATGGTCAAAACAGGCTTATTTTATTGCAACGGTTGTACAAAAGCTGTTATAAAATACCAAGCATTAACCAGTTAACATTTTCCAAGACTGAACCATTTACACAGACAAACAAGCTGTTGAAAACAACTGTTAGACACCTATATCAATCTTCAAACTGTACAGCATAATGGCAAGAAAATAGGACCATCAAGACAGCTTTTTGAATGTAAACATGAAGTAACACCTCCATTCAGTGACGTCATAATCATATTTATTGTTTACTCCATTTCATGAGCTTTCCAATGGTACCATGTTTCACTTGTTCCACTCCCACTTTCACCTTCAAATACCTGTGTAAGCAAAGCTGTGCAAATATCATGTCTGAAAAACATTTCCCCTGTCCTTATTATACCATATATCTGGAAATTTTCGTTGTAAAAATATTTTCGTGGTTGCCATAAACCACGAAAATTTTCTTACACGAAATTATTTTTACACGAGTGAACAGTCAAGTCAATCTTTTTGCGATGCTAGCTAGTTAGCTACTTCGCGAGATGGCCCTCGTTAGACAGCTACCTGCAACCGAGGGACGGTCGGAGTCTCCTTGGGAAAAGCGAGCAAACACGCGACACCTTTCTCGCGGCGGTAAGTGTCCGATAATCGTTTCGTTCTTTACTGCATAGCGTACGCGGGTACCTGTCTGTGGCGTTCCTAGATTTTCATTCACGAGTTCTTGGCCAACAGCTGCTTCCCAAGGCTCCGGATAAACGCAGTAGCCTTCGCAGCAAGCCCTTCGTACTACTTTTCTCCGACGTGTCAGAGAAGTTGCCGTAAAATTTTTTTCGTGGGTAACCCGATCCACGAAAATATTATGACACGAAAATTTAAAACACGAAAATTTTACTACACGAAAATTTCCAGATATACGGTACTTGAGGAATCAGCTGTGCGCAGGGGCTGTTGTGTACGTGCAGTCATAGATATAAGACACTATGGTGCAGCCTGCTGTATTTCTGCATCACCTTGACCAGGGTTGTTATCAACAGGTTTGCTGGCTGAGGACCAGGCTGACAGTAGTTCCTGTAAGCGTCCTAGTAACTTGCGGGCGACCTGGTCACTCGTTGCGAGACAGAAGGTCGCTTACTGGTTTCATCCGTAGACCCGCTGTGAAGTGCCGCTATGTCGGCGGAGGCAGTGATGCTTGAATCTTGAGAACGGGTCGAGGGGGCAGTGACAGAGTTCTCCCTCCCCTCTAACTGTCTTTTTCTTCTTCGTTGGTTGCCAGAGGATGGCCGTCAACACACACACCACCGTCGCCATCTTCGCCATGTGTGTACATGTACCGACTTCCGCAGCACGTGAGATAATTAAATTCATAATCACTTAATGTACATTCTTGTGGTGTTGCCATGAAAATTAGTGAAATCGAGTGAATGCGGTTCGCATAACTCATGACCGGTGTTCACCGGAATGGGACTTCAGTACAATCTTCGTCATCCTTGGGAGGTGGGCTTGACCGTAATGTGAAGTTTTTCCGAATTATACGCTACATATTTGAGAAAAATACAAAAGCTCTTGCTTCCGCTTATTCCCAGTGCGCATTCGGGGCCTGAGAACGAGACTACAGTGAAAAACGCCACGTTATTGGATTCCCCTCGTGCAAATAGCCCTGTACGCGACGTTGCAAAGGTGTAAAGCCGCTTTGTTGAGAAGTTTTATCAAGAAATAGGTCTGGATTTGGCTGCTCCAGTGTCCCGCCTGAGGGCAAGGTAGAGTTATGAACTTTTCTCTGTGTTCTGTAGTCCATACGGACGGTAGGCTGCAGCAAGCTGCGTGTTTATAAACGCTATTCTAACCGAGATACAGTCCATAGCAACCAGTTGCGCGCGCGCCCCTTATGAATAATTTATTAGTTCTGACCACCCTTAATTGTTATATCATTTGGTGGCTAGCCATTTATTGTGTCTCATGTTCCTATAGGCACAGGAACACGGTGTCGCAACTTACATTTATTGTGTCTCATGTTCCTATAGGCACAGGAGCACGGTGTCGCAACTTGCATTTATTGTGTCTCATGTTCCTATAGGCACAGGAACACGGTGTCGCAACTTGCATTTATTGTGTCTCATGTTCCTATAGGCACAGGAGCACGGTGTTACAACTTGCATTTATTGTGTCTCATGTTCCTATAGGCACAG
This sequence comes from Axinella damicornis, assembly GCA_963931865.1. Lineage (NCBI taxonomy): Eukaryota > Metazoa > Porifera > Demospongiae > Axinellida > Axinellidae > Axinella > Axinella damicornis. The sequence goes on along the minus strand of OZ007506.1, from coordinate 655,189 downwards.
GAGCACAGTGTCGCAACTTACATTTATTGTGTCTCATGTTCCTATAGGCACAGGAGCACGGTGTTGCAACTTACATTTATTGTGTCTCATGTTCCTATAGGCACAGAAGCACGGTGTCGCAACTTACATTTATTGTGTCTCATGTTCCTATAGGCACAGGAGCACGGTGTTGCAACTTACATTTCCGGGTTTGTTCTTGGAGTTCCCAATTTGTGTCTGGCAGTGCTAGCTCCTCCTATTGGATACTTCGTAAGTGCTGTAGAACATAAAATTGTCTGTAATCTCATCTTGCTGATAAATTACTTTTGCACTGTAGCTTCCTCATCTGGGGTTGAAGTACACACTGATCGCTGGGCTGTTCTTGTGTGCAGGATCCCAGCTTCTGTTTGGGCAAGTAGCCATCTACTGCATACATGATCAGAATGACAACCCATTGTTATGCATGTTGCTCTGCACACTACATAAAAGGCACAAGTACATTTTTGCTGACGCCACTAGGCCAACAGTACGTCATAGCTGCGCCAATCAGGTCATAGCCATTTCATAATCAGATTGATTATGGGCATGTACTGTGTGTGTGTGTGTGTGGCTCGTGTGGTGTGTGTGTGTGTGTGTGGTGCTATGCGTCCTGTATGCAGTGTTGTGAACATTTATAATATATTATTCTGACTTCCCCCTTAAAAATATCTGAGTTCAGCTGTCATGTTGAACCATGCATAAATCTGAACACACATCATACAATCAGTACATAGTGCAACAAACCACGAACAATAAACAGACTGCCCTTTGTCGTACACTTCTACACCATGGGAAGAAGGACTCAGTAGTCTCGGTACCAGACTATTCGCTTAGGGCGGAATAGTCTGCTGTGCGTGACTAAGGACTCAGCTACGCCATTCTTCCTTGAAGGGACATCTTCACGCTCTTCCGCTGTCTTGAGGGACTTGTTAATGTGGTAGTGTAGTGTTCTGGCTTGAGCGGTGCGGTAACAACAAGATAATAGTTCAGTGGTGCAGTACTTCATTCATTTAGCAGTGGCAAAGGAGCAAGGCAGAGTACAGAATGACAGGGTTTAAGTACTCAAAAATGACAATGGAAGGTGTACATATAATGAGTCAGCCAGTCTGGCAATTTAGATAATTATGCACCACTGGATAAAACTGGTTCACACAATGGCTAGCCTCGTTCCCAGTCCCACGCCCAGCTTTTCGTCGCTTGCAGTACGGTAAAGCGGGGAGGGCCTGGTACATCTTCTCACGTGAGTGACGTCAAGGGTAGAAAGGGGTAGAAAGACCGGAAGGAGGCGTGGGCGTACGTGGGTCTCAGAACAGCAAGAAGAGTGAAGGTACGAGGTAAAATACCACACGTATCTAGCTAGCGGGGGGCGACTGTCATACTCACCGAGCGTTGAACGTGTAGATGGTTGAATAACACGCGAAACGTAGCGTCTTCGTTCTGAAAATTTTGCCATTTTTCGATTACGTCATGCTCACGTGAGAAGATGTACCAGGCCCTCCCCGCTTTACCGTACTGCAAGCGACCAAAAGCTGGGCGTGGGACTGGGAACGAGGCTACACAATTGTTCAGAGTCTATCACATTCCTCCCTCTCTTGAATAACTGACTTGGAAAAAGTCAGGTGGCCGTCGCGTATGTTGAGGGTATCTCCGAAGGGGTGTCTGTGCAGATACAGGACCCGGTGATGACACGGGCGGAACCTCAGGACATTCAGTGACTTCAACAGACTCCGGCTCAGATCTGTTTTCTTCACCAGGATTGGTGACCAATTCCGTGGAGGTTGGTTGAATTGATACCCCGGAAGGACTATCAGGGATGTCAATGGTGGAAGACGCACGTGGTGAGTCCACAGCCTCCAAAAGATGGTCAATGTGTCGATTCCAAATTCTGTCACCAGAGACCTTCACTTGATAGGACAAGGGGCCATTGCAATTGACGACTGTTCCAGGAAGCCACGTTGGTCCAGGTCTAAAATTGCGGACCAGAACACGCTGTCCAACAAACAGATTCCTTGGGTGTGCATGTTGGTCATGATGCTGCTTTTGTTGTTCTTGGCTAGCAGCAACCGTCTGACCCAAGTCTGGATGTAGGAGATCAAGTCTAGTTCTGAGATCTCGTTTCAGGAACAGTGAGGCAGGTGTAACTTGAGTGGTGGCATGTGGTGTGGACCGGTAAGAGAGTAGGAAAGTCATAAGCTGCTGATGGAAGGTGAGTTCTGGATGGTTTCCAGTTCTGAGAGCTTGCTTGAAGGTACGAACGAAACGTTCTGCAGCACCATTAGAGGAAGGATGATGTGGTGCTGTTTCACATGGTTAGCCTTGAGAAACACTTTGAACTCGTCTGAGACGAACTGTAGCCCGTTATCAGAAACGAGTTGCTCTGGTAGCCCATATGTCGCAAACAGGCGTCGCAACTCATGAATGGTCGCTGATGAGGTGGTCAAATTTATCTGGATCACTTCCGGCCATTTTGAATGTGCGTCAACCACAATGAGGAAGTTCCGTCCTCTAAAAGGCCCGGCATAGTCCACATGAATCCTTTGCCAGGGTCGGCTTGGCCAGGACCAGGGATGAAGAGGCGCCACAGAAGGAGATGATCGCACTGACTGACACTGTCCAGCAATGCCTGGATGACTCCGATGAAGCTCATGCAACACTTGCTCTTGGAGCATCTTTGGCACAATCACCCGAACTCCCCACATCACACATCCATTTTCCAGGGCAAGCTCATTTTGCCGTGTGTGGTAGGGCTTGAACACATCGGAGACTTGGTGCGGCCAACCATGCTTGGCATACTGTAAGACACGGCTGAGAATCGGATCACAACGGGTTGCTGCTCTGAGCTGCATGGCAGTGTGCTGCTGACACGCCTGGACACAGAGTGGCCAGGCTACAGCAGATGAGAGATCATCCACTGGAGACACTCGCTGCTGAGTCTGCTGAGGAAAGAGCTATCCGGCTGCATGAATATGTTCCGCGCAATTCTTGCACTTGTGCGTACAATATGATTGTGCTAATGCTCACCCCCGCAATAATACCCTGCTTCTCCTAGCCAATGGGAACACAATGGAGTAGGTTCCTGGTCCAGGTCCATCGTCACTGTACCATCATGGCTTGACATCGTGAGCAAGACATTAAAAATATGTCATCAAGGCATACGTCTCATTTCATGCACTATAAACACTAACAAAACAAACACGATATTGTGACAGTCTGTCAAATACTTCAGCTCTCATTACACTCCTGGTAGGGGAAAAATTGTGCCACGTAATCTATTACACTCCTGGTAGGGGAAAAATTGTGCCGCGTAATTAATTAATCAAACCTCATAGCTCGCAGGAAAGGTCTACAGAGATTCTGACTACACCGTCGTGATCGCTATCATGCAGTTAGACAAACGTATATTAATTGTGCTGAAACTCACCTTGGTGGTGGAGATGCAAGCGCTTTTGTCGTGCCGTCGGCCGCCATTGCTCGATCGCTCTCTTCGACGTTGGTTGCCAGTACAGTCTTACGAAGGCCCCACAAAGAATCTGACCACACAGCTGTAATTGCTGTCGTTCACTGACGCTTACATGCCAAAACTCACCATGCTGGCAAAGTTGTAAGTGCTGTAATAACGTCGTGTCTTCCCTTTGGCCACCATTGCTAGCGATCAACTGAGCGTGGTTGCCACGTGGCATGTGTGTTAATTGGAACTCACTGCGATACTTAGCTTGCGCTACGGTGAGTCGCAACCGGCTACCAGGAGTGCGGTTGCCCCTCCAATGATTAAATAGTTAATGTTTGACTACTTACGAATGGCCTGCAAAGATTCTGACTACACCGTTGTGATCGCTATCGTGCACTGTCCTCACCGTACAATTTTGATGCTGAAACTCACCTTGGTGGAGGAGATATGAGCGCTTTTGTCTTGCCGTTGGCCGCCATTGCTCGAGCGCTCCATCGACTTCCAGTGGCAGTACCGTTTTTAGGAAAGGCACGCGAAGATTCTGACCACACGGCCGTGATCGCTGCCGTTCACTGACGCTTACATGCCGAAACTCACCGTGCTGGCTAAGTTGTGAGTGCTGTAATAATGTCTTGTCTTGCCATTGCTCGCGATCGACTGAGCGTGGCTGCCACGTGGCATGTGCGTTAATTGGAACGAACTGCGATACTTAGCTTGCGCTACGGTGAATCGCATCCGGGTTGCGACGGCTACCTACCAGGAGTGTGGTTGCCCCTCGTTACACTCCTGGTATAGGAAAAATTGTGCCGCGTAATGTAATGCAATATAAATAATTAACAAACGTTTGACTATTTCGGAATGGCCTACAAAGATTCTGACTACACCGTCGTGATCGCTATGATGCAGTGACACAAAATCAAAATAATTGTGCTGAAACTCACCTTGGTGGTAGAGATATGAACGCTTTTGTCTCGCCGTTGGCCACCATTGCTCGAGCGCTCTGTTCAACTTCTGGTGGCAGTACAGCCCTCGGGAAAGGCACATGAAGATTCTGACCACACGGCCATGATCACTGACGCTTACATACCAAAACTCACCGTGCTGGCAAGGTTGTAAGTGCTGTTATAATTTCGTGTCTTCCCTTTGGTCGCCATTGCTAGCATTCGACAGAGCGTGGTTGTCACGTGGCATGTGCGTTAAATGGAACGAACTGCGATACTTAGCTTGCGCTACGGTGAATCGCATCCGGGTTGCGACGGCTACCTACCAGGAGTGTGGTTGCCCCTCGTTACACTCCTGGTATAGGAAAAATTGTGCCGCGTAATGTAATGCAATATAAATAATTAACAAACGTTTGACTATTTCGGAATGGCCTACAAAGATTCTGACTACACCGTCGTGATCGCTATGATGCAGTGACACAAAATCAAAATAATTGTGCTGAAACTCACCTTGGTGGTAGAGATATGAACGCTTTTGTCTCGCCGTTGGCCACCATTGCTCGAGCGCTCTGTTCAACTTCTGGTGGCAGTACAGCCCTCGGGAAAGGCACATGAAGATTCTGACCACACGGCCATGATCACTGACGCTTACATACCAAAACTCACCGTGCTGGCAAGGTTGTAAGTGCTGTTATAATTTCGTGTCTTCCCTTTGGTCGCCATTGCTAGCGTTCGACAGAGCGTGGTTGTCACGTGGCATGTGCGTTAAATGGAACTAACTGCGATACTTAGCTTGCGCTACGGAGAGTGGCAGCCGGCGTTGCAACGGCTACCGTACCAGGAGTGCGGTTGCCCCTCGAAGAAACAAAGAAAAAAGGGGAAATTAATGCCATTCCAGGACTGAGGATGGATAATGACATTTTCCATCACTTCTATTTTGTGTATTCCTTGCTCTGCTATATGTCTAGCAAACACTGTATTGCAAAGTGCACTCGAACATACCTTTCACTTGCATACATTCACATGGATGCATACACACTTGCACACACACACACACACACACACACACACACACACACACATGCACACATACACATACACACACAACATACGCACATATACCCACACACACACTCACAGGTTTGTGTCCTTTATGTCACCTCGTGCGGTGTTCATAGCATTTAGCTTCGTGCTAAAGCTGTTTGAGGGCATTGGTCTTGCAATGTTTTCTACGGCAGCTCTGACAGTGCTGACTCAGTTGTTCCTTGATAGAAAGGGAACACTTGCGGTAAGTGATTTAGCTATCGCTTAATTGCTGTTCAGGCATCTTCATTTTGGCAACTGCTTTAACTCTTTGCACTCGGAGTAAAACAAGGGTGATAGAAACACTGGGCAGTGCCAGTGGCTTGATTTGTGTAGTTAGCGTGTAGCTAGGCTGGACTAAGTAGCTGATCACTGCCAAGTATGCTTGTTGCTACTTGTTTGAATGTGTGGCTATACATCATCCGCTTATTAGCACTTCGAAACAGTGCCAATTTTCACAGTTCGTACCTGCAGCCCTGGCAAAGTCAGCTGATTTCCAAGTTGTTCAAAGATAGACCTCCTGCCTTAAGTAGAAACTGGAGTCCGTTTGCTGCCTGTGGTCAAGAGAAAGCTTTGTACTTGACCACCCTTGTGAACTTCATTGCTATTGGCGAACTAGTACCGCCCTTCCAGCCTTTTGAATGGTGATGTTGGTGGGGAGGCGTGACCTAAACTTATTACTACTCACTGGGCAGGAACTTACCCTTAAGTCCTGTTAAACTGAAGTTTACTTGTATCAGGCCACTCCCAGTGCGCTACGCGAGATAATTGTTATTTTATGGATATCTGGCCTGCTCTGTGCAATGAGCTAAAGCAGACCCTAACTCTTGTTCTCAATCCGTATGTGGCGGGTGACTAAAAGCCAGGACGCAGGAACTAGGCATTTTGAGATACCATACTCTCGCGAAAGTCCACCCATGGGCGCCGCATCTTACTTTCTCACCAAACAGGGGGGTGGGTGCTCTTTCGAGTGTTTCCGCATTCAACCTTGAAAGAGCGCCCACCTTTGTTTACGTACACAAATAGCGCAATATCAGCGATCGAGCAGCAAGCGCGCGTGAGTCAAAGCCCTCCCAGCACATCTACATCACTGGAGTCACTAGCAACATCACCGCTCACCACGTCGTCTTCGCTGCCGCCAAGCGCTGGCTGAGGTCCAGCGTGGAGGCCGCGGGGCCGTCGTCAGCACAGGCAAGCCAGGCAACACACATGGACACCATAGATACGGATGCACAGACTAATAGAGACTTGCTGCAAGGAGGTTCTTACCTCAGATACGCTGGAACATCTCACTAATGTGCTCCATCGCCTGTTACACGAGGCACGAGGCTATAGCGCGAGGGTGGGCGCTCATTCGAGTAAACTTTGACCCTATATAGAAAATTGAGCCAAAAGTGGGGGGTGGGTGCTCTTTGCGGAGTGGGCGGACTTTCGCGAGAGTACGGTACTGACACACCTTAGACACCTATATATAGTGAGCGAACTTTGGAGTGCACTGTGAGATGGATCCACACTATCAATCAAGGGTCACGCCCACTTCCGATAATGTATGTTTTTTGCACTAGTGCGTCAGATTTTGTATGGTGGCCGATAACTATAGTCTATATGGTGGAGTTTTTTCCCAATCGTGAGCATAACATTTTGTTGGAAATATTAGGTCTGCAACCATTGTAAAAGGTGATTCCTTTCCTGTGCTCTGTTGACTGTCAGTTCAAAGGAATCTATTGTTGTCTCTGTGCAGGGCATAATGGAGCTCTCAATTTCATTTGGGTATATCATCGGAGTGGGATTAGGTGGAGGGCTTCAAGAGGTATGAGATGTGGTGAAATTTGTGTTGTTCTTCCGTCTTCATCTAACAGAACTTTATAGACAAATTTTATACCGCTGCGTGCATAGTAGTTCTTACTAGGGAGTGTTATATGGCTGACAGCGCCATCATGTCGCCCTTTAGTAGTATCCATGCTAAAAGACTTCGGGATCGCACCAGATGCTAGCTGAAATGGGTTTCATAACTGCAGAAGTGATCCTAGCTTGCAGAGACTGCTAGAGCCACATAGCTAACAGTCAAGTGCATGAGGACCTGGGTCTGTGGGGTAACTCCTGCTCTCTATCCTTGGTGTCACTCACATGATGGGTGGAGTCTGGGAACGAAGCTACATGGATGACTCCCTCTACTAGCTAACAGCTGTTCACTGCTTTTCATCATTTTCTGATTTTTGCAACTCAATGATTTGAGAAAAGTATTTTAGCAAAGTTTAAACCTAGCGATATACTTATGTGTTGGAATACCATGCATGCAAGTGCAAGCATTTCATGTGTGGGAGTGGGTGTTCGGGTGAATGGCAACTGGAAATGTATGTACGGTTTATCTAACATCACACACCCACTCTAATACAAGCACACTGGTCTTCAGGGTCAATGGACAAATTGATTGTTCCTTATTTATGCAGGCTGGTGGGTTTGAACTCCCCCTGGTAGTGTTTGGTGGGATTAGTTTGGTTCTGACACTAGTGCTGCTGGCCACTGTCCGCCCAAAAGGTAAGTATCAATGTCAAATCACCATAACTGCGATGAATTGTTCTTTTTCCCATGCTCCAAATTTGTGCTCTGAAACTAAATTTTGTTCACTATAGAGTGTTCTAGTCAAAAGCTCCCGTGGCGTGTTGTTTTGAAGATGCTTAGCACTGTCATGTTTGGCGTACTGGGTAAGTCGTAAGCAGTAATTTTCCACTAGCTAACAGAATTGCACGTATATAAGTCTTGAGAGTTGATTGTCATTCTCATTGGTGCTCAAAAGTGCTTTGAAAAGTGCATGCAAAATGAGAGGTACGCAGAGCCTTACTGCATTGTATAAAGAACCGCTATCTTGTAGTAGCTCTTGCGTGAGACTGTTACACTATACCAGCCAGGTTCCAGGAATGGAAAGTGACTTGATTGGCTAGCAATTATTGGCATTTGTGGCGACACATTATATTAGCTGGAGTTCAAAAATTCTGTATGATATACGTGGTCTAAATGAACGCGGTTTTGGTGCTACATTGCTCAGTCTTTACGGAAAGCACTCCAGCCATGTGTCGCTGCAAATAGTTACACTCCTGGTATAGGAAAAATTGTGCCGCGTAATATAATATAAATAACCTTTGACTACCTTAGGAATGGCCTGCAAAGAATCTGACTACACCGTCGTGATCGCTATCATGCAGTGACCCAAACATACAATTTTTGTGCTGAAACTCACCTTGGTCGTGGAGATATGAGCGCTTTTGTCTTGCCGTTGGCTGCCATTGCTCGAGCGCTCCATCGACTTCTGGTGGCAGTACCGTTCTTAGGAAAGGCAGACGAAGATTCTGACCACACGGCCGTGACCGCTGTCGTTCATTGACGCTTACATGCCAAAACTCACCGTGCTGGCTAAGTTGTGAGTGCTGTAATAATGTCTTGTCTTCCTTTTGGTCGCCATTGCTCGCGATCGACTGAGCGTGGTTGCCACGTGGCATGTGCGTTAATTGGAACGTATTGCAATACTTAGCTTGTGCTACGGCAGGTTGAACGCGGCTACTTTATGAATGGTACTTGAGAGCACTCTAAAATAATTTCTGATCTTCCCTGTATATAGCTATCATGGTACTCACGTAATGTGTGATAATTGGGATGAACTGTCACACTTAGCTTGTGCTACCATTTAACCGCGGCTACCAGGAGTGCGGTTGCCCCTCGAACAGTACAAACATTACACTCCTGGTAGGGGAAAATTGTGCCGCATAAATAAATAATCTAACCTAAATAAATAAATAAATAATTAACGTTTGACTACTTAGGAATGGCCTGCAAAGATTCTGACTACACCGTCGTGATCGCTATCATGCCCTGTCCTCACTGTACAATTTTGGTGCTGAAACTCTCCTTGGTGGTGGAGATACAAGCGCTTTTGTAGTGCCGTCGGCCGCCATTGCTCGATCGCTCTCTTCGAAGTTCGTTGCCAGTACAGCTCTTACGAAGACCCCACAAAGATTCTGACCACACAGGTGTGATCACTGTCGTTCACTGACGCTCACATGTTGAAACTCACCGTGCTGGCTAAGTTGTGAGTGCTGTAACAATGTCTTGTCTTCCTTTTGGTTGCCATTGCTCGCGATCAACTGAGTGGGGTTGCCACGTGGCATGTGCGTTAATTGGAACGAATTGCAATACTTAGCTTGCGCTACGGCAGGTTGCAACGCGGCTACTTTATGAATGGTACTTGAGAGCACTCTAAATAATTTCTGATCTTCCCTATATACAGCTATCATGGTACTCACGTGATGTGTGATAATGGTCCCGAACTGTCACACTTAGCTTGTGCTACCGTTTAACCGCGGCTACCAGGAGTGCGGTTGCCCCTCGATATTTAGGGTATTTATTTCAACTGAGATCTGGGGCATGATTCTGAAGGTAAGCTTGCTCTAGAAGCGATATGGATCAGCTACCAGGAGTGCGGTTGCCACTTGAACAATACAAACAATTTTTTCCATTGTGTATGTAAGTGTATTTACTCACAGCTGCTTCCTGCAGTCTAGACATTCGAAAAGAGCAGTCTTAAAGGTTTAAAACATGCCCATGTATGACCTACTGAGTGAAACATATGCACATCACCTATAGTCCCTGCTTACAAGCATCCCTTTAACCAGCTTGTAACACCAGTTTCAAACCATGCAATGAAGAGTTGAATGCTGTCATAATATGAGATTTTACACTGTGCTTGAGTAATGGATGTGGAAGGTTCATGGGGTGTGGGACTAGACCTATAGTGACGCACATGCAACCTTCGGACTTCACTACACTCTTCGAACCTTTAACTCCATGATCGTGAAGAACGCTCGAGAACATTGGGCAGGGGCTGGAACCTTCCAGCAGCAATCGAGGAACAGCAGTTGCAATCGGGGAACAAGCAGCTGAAGCGGACACATCGGACACACTGGAGAATGAGGGGAACATTGAGTGATAACCAAACCAAAGCTATGCGATTGTGGCAGAGAACCAAATGCTGGTGGGAGTGATGAAAAATAGGAGGATGCTGGTGGGGGTGATGAACAATAGGACTCGCTATTGGAACTGAAAGATGATGGAAGCTGTCCACATAATCACATCATCATCCGACATCGGACTTGTCACTTAGCTCTCTCCAATGACGCTTTCATTTCCTGTAGTTGCAACCTTCAAGTTCTGTCGTAGTATCTGGCGTATAGTCCTTTTTGCTGTGTCTGATTAAAATTTCAGTAATTTAATGCAAGGCAAGACTTTATTGTTGATTCTAGAAACGACCGCACTCCTGGTAGGTCATGCTACTCCCCCGGTGTGCCTTGCTCCGGAGCTCCCGCTTCAGAATCATGCCCCATGTCTTACTCTCACCTTGTGGATACAGCAACCAACTTGTACTTATAGCAAGCAGCTAGTCGCCCGTAAATAGGCGGCTAGCATACGGCGTGTTCCAATTAACGCACACATCACGTGATGACCATGCTGCCCACGTGAAGTTGATCGAGCAATGGCAGCCAAAAGGGAAAGCCTAGAAATTGTTACAGCGCTCACAACTTGGCCATCAGGGAGAGTTTGCCACATAAGCGTCAGTGCATGACGGCGATCACGTTGGTGTGGTCAGAATCTTTGTGGGCCTTTCCTAAGAGCTGTACTGGCAACGACAATCAGATCGGGCGAGTGAGCAATGGCGGTCAACACTGACAACGACAGTCAGATCGGGCGAGCGACCAATGGCGGTCAACGGGAAGACAGAAGGGCTCACAACTCCACCACCTATGTGAGTTTCTGCACAATTATTATACATTTGAGTCAGTACATGACAGCGATTACGATGGTGCAGTCAGAATCTTTGTAATCGTTAATTATTTAGATTATTTATTTACGCGGCACAATTTTTTTCTCATACCAGGAGTGTAATATCAGCTTCATATAAAGATTGTACCTCTGCCTGTGTGCTATATACAAATGGAATAGTCTGTAACCGTACTCATTTCCTTCCACAGTTCTCTGTTCTATAATGGGACTTGGCACCTTGTACTCATTCAATGCTTTCTTTGGACACTTCCTCAGTACTCAAGTGAGTCAAGTGAATCTGTCGTATTGTATTTCTAGTTACACATTATAGTGCATGTTATATCTAAAGCCAGTCTCAGTGCTTACACTAACTTTTTAATTGCTTATGTAGTTGGAAGCATGGATACTGTTGGAAGAGAGCTGTCTATATGATTGATATGTGATACCGTGCAATTTTGTACACTCGTAATGCATTCAGGAAGGCAAAGATGCGGCTTCGCCTCGTGCAATTTATCACCTTCCTGAATGCATTACTCATGCAATTTATTGCACTACAAACCATGCTATCAGAGAACACGGTAGCGTTCTCTATTTAGGGATGGTTAAGGAAATTTCGAATTTACCATACTGATGCACTACTAGCAGGATAGAGGCTAAAGAAGCTACAAAACCCCAAACCAAGCATGCAGACAGAATGATACTACCTAGCAGTTCACAAAAACACTCACGAACGTACCCTAGAGTACGCGGGAGTCGATGAACAAGTCACAGAGAATAGTCCAATTTCGTCATCTTCTTTCTTTCTTTCTTTCTTCTTCTTCTTTCTCATACAAAACTTTGCACGATGATAGCGTGCCAACTAAGGCACTTCTGGAGTTAATTTACAACGCTGCTTTCGCTGCAGTACTCACCGTGACCTCTTTTGTCTGCAAGAGCAGCAATTTTGGCTACGGCTACGATTCTGTGCCATTTCGACACCATTTTGAGGCAATGAGGTCACGTGTTCGCAAATTGCGCATGCGCAATACAACACGCAAGCACATTTTGTATTCGTTTGCTTGAGATGGCTGTGTTTGATACACTAACAGAATCTGAATGCGTCATCTGGTGGCTCCTACCGCTACGAGGAATTTCTACCAACCTGTTCTTGCCAAGATCTATCGTGACTATGCCATTATGGAGGCGTGGCTTCCTTTTCATGACGTAACTACAGTACAGAACATGTGCCAATACTGACTGGTATATTTTTGATTACTTAGAGCCATTGCAAGCACATGACCTACACGACTGCCCTCAAGCTCTCTGATCTGATGAAGGGTGAATCCCATCCCTAAATTCTAAAATGGGATGGGACTGAGGCTGGTTAATGGCATTTCTCCTTGTTTCTTTGCTTTTTCGAGAGGTGGAATAATTATGAATGTGACAGGCCATCATTAATTCTTCAAAGAAAATTTTTGCCTCTAGTTACATAATTACAAATTGCATGTGACAATCATCAGACAGACATTGCACTGTAGTAGTTGCATGACTAGGTAGTTGTGTCCGTACTCTGATCCAACAGCTAAATCTTCCCAACCGCAGTTTGGTCTCAGAGTGGGCGTCATTGGAGTTATCTATCTTTGTGGATTGGTGATGAATACACTGGTTTCAATATTTGCTGGAACAGTAGCTGATAGACTGGTAAGAAATATTTTGTATTTCCTATTACTGTAGTAAGTGTTGAGCTCTATCATTCCCTTGCAGAAAATTCCTCGGTACTTGATTGTAGGAGGTCTGGTGGTTGCTTTCGTTGGATGTGTATTCCTTGGCCCAGCCCCATTCATCACTACACCGTAAGTTTTATTGCATTTGTGTTTCAGTGTGAGATCTGGACAGGGTTCTCGTCCGAAATCCCTTCAGTCTATCGCCACCATAAATTGTCTATGGGAAGCCCTTATATATAGTCACTTGCCTAGTCAAGTACTTCAAGGGGTGTCAAATGACCTAGGGCAATGGGAACCTACAGTTTGCTTTAAGCTCCCTGGATGTACTACCGTATATTGGGTTATATTCGTGTTGAAAAATTTTCGCGAACTCCAGCAAAGTGAACTCGCGCGAATACGTGTCAAGCCATAGCGCTATTACGATGGAGGAGTACGAACGAGAATGCTGCGTTCGAGGCTACCATGTGTATCAGGAGATCTGGGAGGCAGCTGTTGGGGAAGTGCTTGAGTGTGACCGAGAACCAAGAAACTGTACTGATAGACACGCCGTGGCTGTGTTGAAGGACAGCGTCATCATAGGTCTGGCAGTCCACCCCGAGGTTGGAAGTGCCGAAACAGAGCCATGATTACTGAGAAGTGACAGAGAACTAGTGAGAACTTCAGAGAAGTGACAGCTTTCCAGCGATATCGATCGACATGACAAAGTTAACTGTATACCGAAATTTATTCGTTGCCCTTATTATTCGTTACCAAAAAAATTCACGAGCTAAATTTTCGTGATTGGAGGCATTCGCGAAAATATTTTAACAACGAAAATAACGGTATATATCTGTTGCTAAACGATTTCCATTCGTAATTAAGTGCAAAATGATCAACGGTAATAATAGTCAGGTGAAGTGCTCAACCTACTTGCTTTTTCCATGATATGTAATTACGTATGTTTTCCAATTGACAACCACATCTTCACAGCAATAATTGTGTGCACACTTTCAACTCTTCTTGACTCTTCTTGTGTTTGTAGGAAACTGTGGCTGTCCATTCTGGCCTGGGTAGTGTTTGGAATAGGGATCGAATTTGCCATTGTACCTGTCTATCCTGCACTGTTTGAAACTGTAAGGTAAGTTAATGTTTACATACCATGCAGTATATTGTAATAAACGCTGGAGGTGTGTAATAAGTTCACTGTATTTATCAGAGAACGTGGTAGCGTTCTCTATTTAGGGATGGCCAAGGAAATTTACCATACTGATGCACTAGCAGAATAACGGCCAAAGAAGCTACAAAACCCCAAACCAAGCATGCAGACGGAATGATACTGCCTAGCAGTTCACAAAAACACTCACGAACGTACCCTAGAGTATGCGGGAGTGGATGAACAAGTCACAGAGAATAGTCCGATTTCATCATCTTCTTCTTCTATCTTTCTCATATGAGACTTTGCACAATGATAGCGTGCCAAATAAGGTACTTTTGGAGTTAATAACTTACGCACAGAAACAACGCCGCTTTCGCCGCAGTACTCGCCGTGACCTCTTTTGTCTGCAAGAGCAGCAGTTTTAGCTAGCTACGATTCCGTGAACACCATTTTGAGGCAATGAGGTCACGTTCGCAAATTGCGCATGCGCAATACAAAATGCAAGCACGTTCTTTGGCTTGTGATGGCTGCGTTTGATACACTAACAGAATCCTTGTGAATCCGTCATCTGGTGGCTCCTACCGCTACGAGGAATTTCTACCAACCTGTTCTTGTCAAGATCTATCGTGACTATGCCATCATGGAGGCGTGGCTTCCTTTTCATCATGGGCGTAGCTAGCAATGAGGCAAGGGAGGCAGTTGCCTCCTCGCTTTTCTGGATAATGACGCGCGTGTCCGGGGTCCCACACACTCCGCGTACGATGTGCGTTCGATCTGATGACAAAGACAGGAGCTAGGCTGACCATGAGCCGGCGTATACTCTTAACGCTGATAGTGCTGCAAGTCCGGGACAGTCAGGGCACTGGCATATTGCTGTAGCATTTCGAGAGCAACTGTTTGCGCACACTGCGGATTAACTCATGAATAATTAATTAGCTCGAAAATTTTTCGCCGCACGCTGAGAACTCCATGCCTCCTCAGTCTCCAAATCCTAGCTACGCCCGTTTCATGACGTAACTACAGTGTATACTGCGAAGGCAACAATAAATATTGAGCAACAGCATCCGTCTCTCATACTGCATGGAAAACTTGCCAGCTTAACAGCCTAAACTACATTTCATGACGTTTTTTGCTGTGGGATTTGTCATGGTAGCTGTAGCAATGGGGGTTAGGTTAAGGAAAAGATGCCTTTTAGAGTCTGATATTATAAGTTTCCAACCATTCTAACTGTTCCCTCCATGTTCTCTATTGTAAATGCATGTACGAGAGAATCTATTCTTGAGCTCCAAGTCTTTACTTGATATTCAGGAATTTACATATTGGAGAAGCAGTTCTTGCAAGTACTCTGTCTGGGATTCTTGTTGCAACTTATGCTCTAGGGTAAGGGCATCACCTGTGTGTGTGTGCAAAACTAACGTGGTGTTCATGAGTAAATTGTGCCATTCCTGATGCAAAGTTGTCTGCATGTGTTGCTTTAACTCTCTCTTTGTACACCTGAATAGAACCTAGTTTGAAAGCTTCACCATTCCTAGCACTACATTCTTGAACTCAAGCTGTCCCTCCCTCTTTGTGTTAGGGGACATATTATACAGCCCCTCCCTCTTTGTGTTAGGGGACATATTATACAGCCTCCCCCAAATTTCATTGTAGAACACCTACTATAAATAAGTCTCGTCATTCAACAGAGGATTTATTGGACCTATTATTGGTGGGGCGCTTGTGGGCCAAGTTGGCTTCCCATCGACGGCAGCGGTAAGGAACAGATAGATTAGATACACTTTTTAACATTATTGTTATTTTTCTGAAACTGTTATCCCTTGCAGATAAGTGGTGTGCTTCTTCTCGCCTATGTATGTTCACTGTAGAAGTAGTGTCAGAAGTATTGTATAGCCAATAATGACTCTGTTTTGCTTCTGCAGGCACTGGTGTTGCTCATTGCAACAGTGATTGAGAAAGTTTGGGAAAGAAAAATGAATGGCAAGAAATGATCAGGTTGTTAGCAATTACTGAAAACATAGCCCAGGCTCACAGCTTAGCTATCTGGAACTGATTGTAAATTCTTCTGTTAGCAACTTAGGATGATTGTGTAATTACTTCTAATACTCATGCTACTGTACCTATATGCTCTTCCTACTTGTGTCGTATGCACGGAATGCGCTGTGTGTATCACCAATGGATGAATAAAATTACCCCCTAGGCTGAGCAAAGCTCTTGGTGCTGGTAAGAGGGCACAGTATAATATTTTGTTGCATGATACCCTACAAGTTCAAAGGTACCGCTATGCCAATATATAATATAACACTGACCACAATGCCAGTATGATATATTGGCACCTCATCATGCAACAAACTAGTTATTGCATGAGTGTGCGGGCTATACGTCATAATATTGGCATTCGCCCTCGGGCCTGCGGCCCTCGGGCTCGATGCCAATATTCGACGTATAGCCCTTGCACTCATGCAATAACTAGTACATAGTCTCCGAGATGTGCACGATAAAGAGGGAAGGTGATATCACCTGTATGTACGGTCTGGTGTCAAGCTTGCTCTTTGAAGTTCATGATGGTATTGTATAATTGTACCACTAATGCTTATAGCATTCCATTAGCCTGTGAACGAGCCTGTAATTTCATAGCTCCAAAACTACAGGATGTTGGAGGTACCAAGTATTCACTGAGAACCAGTGATGTTAGTAAAATCATTACGATTACCAATATTACTTGTATATTTGTTTATGTTATGGGGGGGGGGGGGGGGGGGGAGAGAAGAGAAGATAGTCATGTTTAGATCTATGCCAGAATCATCACACCTGAGACAAGTCTCGACACTGAAATTATTCCACAACCATGATACTTGTATTTCACAACCAGAAGTCTGAAGATGAGATGGAGCCTTTGGTCTACTATCAGCAAGGACCTTCCATGTGCCCCACAGCCAGACCAACAGTCAGTATCTTCAGAATCACCATCTGGCCAGGAATCTGAGCCACAGGACCACAGTCAAGAAGAGACCACACTGCACAGAAGTAGTCTAACAAGCTACGTAGCCCTTCGCTTTCTCCAGCGCGCGATCGCTTTCAGTATGCGCGCGCGGAGAAGTAAGTCACGTGAGTCGATCCGTGCTGGGCCCATGGGGAAAATTCGCCCGCTAGACTGTCATCTCAAGTTTTGTTGAAGTACATGCCTGTGTACACTATTATAGCTATTTATCGATGTCGACTCCAGAGGAGATAGATTTACAGCTGCTTCACAAAGATGGAGAGGTTGAAGAACAAAAGCCATTGGAGCAGCCTAAGGCTGTCAAAGTCACAACGAGTCGGGTGAAGAAAATCTTGCTTTGTGTGTTAACCCTGCTCAGCTACTTGTGTGTATATGCTGCGATGTCTTCAGTCACAGCCTTTTATGCGATTGTGGTGAGTGCGTGCATGCTAGCTATAGGAGAAGTTCTTTGGTACGATTATTGTGCATCGCCCCCGCGGAGAGTATATGCCTAGTCGAGTCTTGCAAGAAAGTGCAAGAATCTATGCTTGATAAGGTAGGGGGCGGGGTAGCCTCGTTCCCAGGCCCGAGCCGTCTCGGGCCTGGGAACGAGGCTAGGGGCGGGGTAATTCGGGCCACGTGGTAATTTGGGCCACGTGGGCCACGTAGTAATTCGGGCCACTTCAACGTAGTCTCGCGGGGCCAGACCCACACGGAAGGGAGGGTCTGGTCAAGTTACAGAGGTTTGCATAAAGCTTGCAACAAGCCCTGCTGACAGTGCTGAGA
This sequence comes from Axinella damicornis, assembly GCA_963931865.1. Lineage (NCBI taxonomy): Eukaryota > Metazoa > Porifera > Demospongiae > Axinellida > Axinellidae > Axinella > Axinella damicornis. The sequence goes on along the minus strand of OZ007506.1, from coordinate 637,287 downwards.
CTGGAAAACCACAAGTCCCACCCTGTGCCATTACCCTGTACCTTAGTAGTACAATAATTGCTTCCTACCCACTTAGCACTTCCCGCTACTTATAGTCACTATGTACACAGGGTGGGACTTGTGGTTTTCAAGTCTTAGCAGTGCTCAGTGGTGTTTGTTGCAAGCTTTATGCAAACCTCTGACACGCGGGTACCTGTGAAAGCCGGAACGCAGGAACGCGGAACGGAACGCGGAACGGAACGCGGAATGGAAGTAAAATGTGGGCCATCACTTGCACCGTACGCGCAGGGCGTCTTTATTCACTGGACTGGACTGGACTCACCCAAAAATCTGTTTTACAGTGTAGGACAGAAGCTAAGCATACTTATTTATTCACTAAAGTTGCTTGCATAGCCTGCTTTCGTGTCTTTCCTCGAGTCGGTAGAGGTCAAAGGTCACGTGCATATTTAATGAGCTTCAGCAAAATGCTCTTCAGTCAGTCGTGGATGATAGAGGACTATTATTTTCTGTTTTCTATGCTTCAGCAAAAGGCTGGAGTTCGATGTCTGCGGTAAATAAGTGCTCTTCTAACTTTTCATTGAAGCTCATTAAATATGCACGTGACCTTTGACCTCTACCGACTCGAGGAAAGACACGAAAGCAGGCTATGCAAGCAACTTTAGTGAATAAATAAGTATGCTTAGCTTCTGTCCTACACTGTAAAACAGATTTTTGGGTGAGTCCAGTCCAGTCCAGTGAATAAAGACGCCCTGCGCGTACGTGCAAGTGATGATAGCGCGCGGCCCGCATTTTACTTCCGTTCCGCGTTCCGTTCCGCGTTCCGCGTTCCGGCTTTCACAGTTACCCCTTCTGGGGTGTCAAGAACAAATTGCTAATTGCCACTTGACCAGACCCTCCCTTCCGTGTGGGTCTGGCCCCGCGAGACTAACTTCAACGTGCAACAGGAAAAGAAGCATCCATTGGATTCTTGCTTCTAGTGAGTTGTAGGCAGGTTGAGTCCCTGGATATACATGGCCAGAAGTTTGCCTAAAGCCTGTCCGTTTTTAGTTACCGTTGACCTGAAGTTGAAGTGGCCCGAATTACCCGTGGCCCGAATTACCCCGCCCTACCTTACTACTTTCTTGCCAGGTGTGCAAGAAAAATGACCGTTGACGTCGCGTTCAAATGCAAGGTTCCGCAAGAATCTTGCACGTACGTACGCTTGCGGCGCAAATATTGCACCGCGACCTTGTCAAAGCGGAAATTTGCGACAAGGTAGTGTCCTACCATGCAGCCCATAACTGCATGGAAATTTTTGGAAGGTCACAGTGCAAGATTTGTGTCGCAAGCAGAATTAATCTTGCAAGAAAGTAGAGCAAATTCGTGCAAGATTCTTCCCCTTTCCTTCAATACTGGTCTACCTGAACAAGTACACAAATACCGTATTTCCGCGATCAAACACCGCACTCGATTAGTGGCCGCCCTCGAATAGTAGCCGCACCTCCAGAAGGGCTGAACAAAATAAACGCCGCCCTTGTTTAGTGGCCGCGGCTAGTATTCGAACGGTCGGCGATCGATCGAAGCGCTTTGTCTAGCCCTTGAGGACCGTGACTATTTCGCTGTGAGCGTGAAGGGAGGAGAACTGATTGTTGGTCATATTCCCCGAGAGCTGTCTATACGCATTTGGCGTTTTCTGTGGCGAGGCACGGGAGGCGAGCGACGTGTGACCAGTGAAATCTTTCGTGACAGTAATGGCTTTGGCGTTTCCTACCATTTTGTCGAGATGATAATGACAGTACCACACGATCCAGGGCTGAAACAAAACTTCTTATTTGTACATACACGGTGCTCCAATCCGTTTCCTCGCTTCGAGTTTAATAAACGCCGCCTTCGATTAGTGGCCGCCCTCGAATAGTAGCCGCAGTAAATCGCGTGATTAAATAAATAGTAGCCGCGGCGTTTGATCGCGGAAATACGGTACACATGTGCATGCCACTGTAAAAACAAATCAGTTGTTTTAACAACAGAGCGGTTACCCTGGTTGCAGACAATAAAGCTGCCCTGTTGCAGACATGCTGGAGACGGTGGTTAGAAGAAGGGGTTCAGAGAGACTAATAAGCCAGTTGCACGCTAGAGCGAAGGAATTTAATTGACGTGACGTTACATCCAGTTGCTCTTTTGCCATTACAAGACACTGAGGACATTCCAAGCTTGTAAAATTGGCAATTACAAGTTACAACTGGCCGCCCACGCAGCCTACTAGTAGCCTCGTTCCCAGGCCAACCCCGTCTTTTCTGTTCTTCGGTTTCCGTTGACAATAATACACGGATGCGGAAGGGCGGCGAAAAACGCGGAAGGCCTGGTACGATTCATCACGTGCTTTATGTCAAGTGGATGTAGGGGGGTGTGGCCCAACCGCAAATAAGTTTAAAAACTGCCGACGAAGTTGTGTAGATCGTCTGAGAGTCTCGACTAGCCGCGGAGCGTTCAAACCGAGCCGACTGTATGATGAACAGCCTTCAGGAGCCTTCAGGACCTGCTAAAACGACTACGGGCCCCGCCCTCCCTACGTCCACCCTTGCGTCCACCTGACGTCACTCACATGATGAATCGTACCTGGCCTTCCACGTTTTTCGCCGCCCTTCTGCATCCGTGTAATATTGTCAACGGAAACTGAAGAACAGAACAAAACGGGGTAGGCCTGGGAACGAGGCTAGCCTACTAGAACGTTTCATTGAACTGAATGGTAACGGTCTTCACATTTCTTGTATTTTATGCTTTATTTCAATACTCTGGTAACTATTGGAAGCAGTACTGTAGTAATCCAGGACGTTAACCTTCCACAAGGGCTATGATCACTGACCCGCTGGTATCTTTCCAGTAAAACACTGCGACATACGCACTTCTACGGTCCCATGTCAACCTGGCCGCAATATAAATTGTGTATACAATTACGTCAGTGCAGACGTCACAACTGGGGATAGCCCTGATTTTCTTGCGCATGATTGCGTCTTTTAAAACGGTACGGGTAAAATCGAAATCAGCAGTTTTTGCTCTTTCTGCTGGTATCAAGATCGTATTTTTTCGCTGTGGAATAAGCTGCGACATTCGAGGGGTGTCACTAATCACTGGACTGAACTGGACTGGACTGGACTGGACTGGACTCACTCAAAATTCCTTTTCAGGCCTTTTCATCGTAGGACAGAAGCTAAACATGCTTATTTGCTTATGCATTCGCTATAGTCGCTTGCTTAGCCTGCTGAAGTGTTTTTCAGGTCTTTCCTTGAGTCAGTAGAGGTCAAAGGTCACGTGCACATTTAATGAGCTTCAACAATGAGCTTTGATCACAGTCGTAGATGATAGAGGAATATTATTTTTTTATAAACATAATATATTATTGAAAATTCGCATTTAACTTGTCTATGTGGGGCTCACTCAGGCTCACCCCAATTATTTGGTATTGAAGCTGCAACCAAGGTAATTTCCCCTACAGATTTATACACGTGGCCTGACAACCTGACAACCGTCTGACCACAATCTCAGTGAACTGATGGGTGGTTTCCTGAGCGTTTTAATGCTCTTAAGTTAAGGTTACAACCAGTAGGTGGCCCACATTCCTATTAGGAAGCCATAGCACTTACAATCACTAAAGGCAATCACTAAAAGCTTTTACAGCTTGTGGTTGCTGCGCTTGGTGCTGAGTGGTTGATTGTCCACACCCTGCGGCTGGCTACTTGGCTGGTGTTTGCCAGTGGCTGATTGCTCTGCAGTGAGGATTATGATTTCTTCAAATGATCTGGCAAACTTGTCAGACCCATCGGTCCTAGTGATCAGCAGTTCATAATGCGTGTATAATGAAAATTATATGTAGGGAGGATGTAGCTGTTACCATCCCTACCTTGTTCCCCCGTGTCCAAACTCTGGGATATGACATTTTGGCCTGGGGCTAACTATCTCTTGTTCCTCATAGGCGCAGAACCATAATGTTCCAACTTATGTTTCCGGACTTGTTCTTGGTGTTCCCAATCTGGTTTTGGCAGTGTTAGCTCCTTTCATTGGATACTTTGTAAGTGCTGTAGAACCTGGAAATTGTTCTGTGATCTCATCTTGCTGATAATTGTTAATTCGCATCACTGTGATTCGCACTGTAGCTTCCTCATCTGGGGTTGAAGTTCACACAGGTCGCTGGGCTGTTCTTAACGGCAGGATCCCAACTTCTGTTTGGGCAAGTAGCCATCTACTGTATACATGATCACTGTAGTTATATAGGTACCTATTAAATTTGGAGGCTTAGTTGCTTACAGGGTTTAGTATAAATTGGCCCTCAAATTGCTAACCCCAGGAAGTTTTTTCCCCTCAGTTGTGCGTATATTAACCTGCATTGAAATTTAATCTCGCCCATGCGGAGGCGAGGTTATAGTAATCATCGTGTGTGTCTGTGTGTCTGTGTGTGTGTCTGTTACCGTTCTAGCAGGCGCTGCGGATACTTGACAAGCGAAACTAAGGTATCAACAGAAAGCGCTCGACGTAACGAACAGAATCAACGTAGGAATTTAGCTATAAATGTTTAGTTCGAGAATTTTTAGCTCACCATTTTTGTGACCACAGTTGTTGGTAGTTACTTATAGCTATATATACTGTACGCTTTCCATTTCTACCGCAGATAAAAGCAGTAAGCAAGAGCAGAATATGTCCCTATGTACGACAATTGATGATTGTACATGTGTATAACTGTGTTGTGGCTAAACAAAGTGAGATTAAGCTGACCATGCATAGTTCGGAATAAAATATGTCCGTATCTCCTCTATATAAGAGGGATCCAGAAGTACTGTAGTGTCCTGTTAATACGCCTCCCTATTTTGTACACTACATCCAGCCCAAAGAGGGAGGGGGCGTATTTTCGAGTACGCAATTAGTCTCGAATATACGCCCCCTCAAAACGTTTTGCTACGTTTATGACACTGCCAAGGTTCATGTTCATAGTAACAAAGATCGCCAGTACTGTTCGTGGTCATCATGTGTGGTCTCCCTACATCGGCGAGAAGAGCTGCCACTTCAACTAGAGGGCCATAACATTCACGACGCCTTCGCTGTGGCCATCCTCAAAAACAGCAATAGTACGGTCGGTCATGAATCACGGCCTGGTATTTCCTGTGGAAGAGTGGCAGCGAGGTGACTTGTACCGTCGGCGTCAACGGTGACTGCTCGATCTGCATGAGATCGAGAGACGATCTGCAAAGTTGCGCAAGTGTAGGTAGAAGACGCTCGGCAGGGGGGCGTTATAATGAGTCAAACTACCCTGTGCAGGAACTTGGGCGAAAAGAGGGGGAGGGCGTATTTTCGAAGGGGGCGTATTAGCGGGACACTACGGTACTACCTTATAATGTAGTGACCCGCATCTTGAGTTTCACAACTCAGAGCTGGCGGAAGCAATTTTGGATTGGTAGGGCAAAATGTTCACTGCCGAAGGCAGTGTGTAGAGGCGCGTAGCGCCGATCTGTCTTCCGCGCGAAGCGCAAAATAATTTTTTCAGGGTCATTTTTCAGTTGCCTGGATGGGCTCTCGTACCACCTTCGTGCTTTGCACTGCATTGCCACTGCTCTCTGGTTTCCGTGCAATCCGTGACCGTCTCACTCTCGACATGGAAAGGAAATGTACGCTGCGCTGGTAGCCCACGCCTACTGGCTACGAGTTTTTTCGCTGCTGCTTTTTCACTTCCTGGCTCCACCCCTTTCTAAATTGTGCGTGGTAGCTAATTAGCACGTAACTAGTTTGTTGTTCGCAAAGTTAACCAACAAGCGCCCGGATAATGTGTCCTCCAGACACTTCAAGCTTTGCTGCAATGCAACTGGACTCGTAAACAGACTTTCCCTCGAGCCTGGTCCCCAGTACGTAGCTATGTATCCACAGAGGAGGACGCTCAGTGCCGCCTGATGTTGGCAAGTATACCATGGTTTGTCAAAACATTGGTCCGGCAGTTGCTGGGCCTGCCGGACCTGTTCCGCCGCCCCTGCAACTGCACTTGTACCATAGTGCGTGGGCATTTGAAAGGCACTGCCAGTGGACAAATCCCATGTACACTAAGTGGTGCCTTTGAAGCCAGGGTACATCCATGTACATGGGGGCTCCATGGCAACTGTGGTTTTCTGTGAAACAACACTGACACTAATTGACACTATGGTACAGAGGTTTGCATAAAGCTTGCAACAAGCCCTGCTTACAGTGCTGAGACCAGAAAACCACAAGTCCCACCCTGTGCCATTACCCTGTATCTTAGTAGTACAATAATTGCTTCCTACCCACTTAGCGCTTCCCAGCTGTAATAAGTCACTATGTACACAGGGTGGGACTTGTGGTTTTCTAGTCTCATCAGTGCTCAGCAGTGTTTGTTGCAAGCTTTATGCAAACCTCTGTACAAGTCAGCTGTACCATGGCTTCGCTAGGGTGTATATATGAGATTTGTACCCTTTGTGCAGTTTTATGTATTCCCTCCGGCTTTACCCTCAGGAATGCATAAAACTGCACTCAGGGTACAAATCCCATACACCCTAGCAAGCCATGGTACAACTATTACTTAGCTCTATACCCCTTGATATCTAGATCTGTGGACCTCTATTTGTGTGGTGTAGCTCGAAGCATGACACAATGCTTTATGAATGAATTTTGAATTGCTTTATGCAAGAAACTTGTTGATGCAAGAATCTTGCAACCAGCAAGATGTGCTAGAAAGTGTCCAAATTACTTGTATGGTAGCAACATTCTTACGAGTCATCCAAGATTATTGGCTAAACAGTGCTTTTTCTTGCAGGAAGATGATCAGTTACATAGACTTTAAGAATTTTTTTACAAACACTTTGTTACTAACTGCACCCACACACACTCACACACAACTTCACTTACACACACTCACATGCATGCACATATTATATATACACACGCAAACACACACACACACACACACACACACACACACACACACACACACACACACACACACACACACACACACACACACACACAAAGGTTTGTGTCCAAGATGCCAAATCGTACATTGTTCATAACCTTTAGCTTCTTGCTAAAGTTCTCGGAGGGCATTGGCCTTACGATGTTTGCCACAGGTTCTTTGACAGTGCTAACTCAGTTGTTCCTTCAGAGAAAGGGCACACTTGCGGTAAGTGATTTAGCTATGACATCTTCCAGCTACCTAGTCTCGTTCCTAGACCCAAACAACCCCAGCGTGGATCACTTCCAGTATCTTGCGTGAGAGAGGAGGATCTGGTGACTTGAGCGGGGGTAATGCAGATCTACAGAAAGTTTACAATTTCATTTTACGTGACATCATTACAAGTGCTTGAGCGTTGTCGTTTCATGGTGATCATATGGCTGTTTGATTTGCTAAGAGAGGTCACTGACTGCCATGATCGTCAGATTCTGCAGCAAGCAACTGAAGCCAGTATAGCCACCACTTTATTCAGCCGCTTTGAATGGTAGCAAGTTCCGCAAAGTAATCTGGTGCTGTGTAGCCAGACCTTTCCGTACACTTGTCTTGCCATCTAAGTTATCTTCTAGGCATAATTCTGAGAGCACTTCTAGATCAGCGAAAAATATTTACGGTAGAATCAACCAATAATTGAGCGCACCTGCATTCTAGGCATGGAACCGTGGTACCGCTCAAGTCACCAGACCCTCCTTTCCCACATGAGATTCTGGATGCGATCCACGCTGGGGTGGTTTGGGTCTGGGAAGGATACTATTAATGAGATCACCTAATTTTTACAGCAATGAACATAATCATTGCTGGAATAGTTTCCCATGAGTGGACGGCCAACAAAACACAGGAAAGGGATTACTTTTTCCAATGGTTGTAGATCATACTATTGCTCTCTCTATGCAGGGCATACTAGAATTCGCAATTTCACTTGGGTATGTCATCGGAGTGCCATTAGGTGGAGGGCTTCAAGAGGTACATATGAATATTTGCAGGGTTCTTCCTGACAGCTGTGTCCTATGTCATGCAGCAGAATATGATTCGGGTTTGTACAGTCTACATCAGGGTGGCCTGTTATGGTTAATATCAGCTGCATGCACCCACTTTTGAAACAGATCTGATGGTACAAATATATGCTATGTCTTTCATACCGGATATGATCAGATAGATGTCTGACGTGAAGGTTGATCTGATTGTGTGTAGATTTCTTGCATAATATATGTAGTAACTGTCAGTACAGGGCTCACTATAGCCTTATGTCAGGACTCCACTATGCGAACACGTGAGCAAACAAAACCACAAATTTGCATTATGGTGATCCTTATCCAGGTTACTTGAAGCTGCTAGAGTGTGACTAGCATTCAGTTCCACGTAGCTAACAATCAGGTGCTCGAGGATCCGGGTCTATGGGGGAAGGTTCCTACACTGCTTTAGTCTACCCACCTTCAATGAGGTTCTGCTCTCTACCCTTGATGTCACTCTCATGATAAATTTTCCCAGGCCTTCCCTGCTCTCGTACTGCATGTGGTGGGTGGAGGCTGGAATGGGGCTGGACTGTCACTGCAAGCTAATAATTTTCGCAACTCAATGATTTGAGAACTTTTGAAAGTATTTCAGCAAAGTTTAACACTGGCTGATACTTGGTTGTAAAATTTGACCTGTGGTTGTGTCAGTGTTTGGGTGAATAGCAACTGGGAATGTAGCTATGGCAACCCACTCTAACACAAGCACACCAGTCTTCAGAGTCCATGGACAAACATTATGTTTGCAGGTTGGCGGGTTTGTGCTCCCCCTCCTTGTCTATGGTGGATGTGGTTTGTTTCTGGCACTACTGCTACTGGTCAATGTTCACCCAACAGGTGTGCATAGCTGACAATGTCATGTTTCCACCATAACTGCACTGAATTAGTCCTTTTGCATGTTTCAAGCTTGTGTTCTGATACCAAATTTTGTTCACTACAGAGTGTACTAGTGTAAAGCTCCCGTGGCGCACTGCTTTGAAGCTGTTTAAAAACATCTTCTTTATTTTACTAGGTAAGTCGTTAACAGTAATTGTCCACCAACAAATCGGTAAACTAGCTCCATGTGTAGGGATAGCGCGGACATGCAATATATCATAATCTCTCAGAATCTCAAAAACTGTAAACCCTTTACAACAGTGTACCATTCATCTTCCATAAAGACTCATTATAGCTACACCATTTTCTTTTGTACATACTTAGCAATGATTACTCATTACACTCCTGGTAGGGGGAAAAAATTAATGTTCCGCATAAACAAGAATTAAATGATCAAACCTCACAGGTCGCAGGAAAAGTCTACGAAGAATCTGACTACACTGTCGTGATCGCCGTCGTGCACTAATGATTGAGTTATGAGCTCTTTTGTCTTCGCATTGGCTGCCATTGTTCGAGCACTCGCTTCAACTTTCGTTGGCAGTACAGCTCTTGGGAAAAGCCCATGAAGATTCTGACCACACCGTCATGATTGCCGTCATGCACTAACACTTATGTGCTGAAATTCACCCTGCTGGCGAAGTTGTGAGCGCTGTAATAATTTCTCTTTATGACTCGACTGTTGTGGGTAGCATGGTCGTCACATGACATGCGTTAATTGGAACGGGCCGTGCACATTGGATCGAAGCTATCTGCAAGTACGAGCTGGTAGCTGCAATCAGAGTCCAGGTGTCCTCAAGGTGAGAGTGAGACCTGGGGCATGATTCTGAAGGGTGAGCTCACTATAGTAACAGTTGGATCGGCTACCAGGAGTGTGGTTGCCACTCGAAGGATAGCTGATTTAGGTAGGAATATTATTGAATACGGTCAGTATGGCATAGAAATATCTTACTACCAGGAAGCCTGCTCGTGTGAGAACAGACTTCTGCTGTGATAGATGGCAGCAGAACTAAACAAGGTAGGGATGATAGCATAAAACAGCTCAGTAAAAAGGGGGTTGTATACTGAACTGTTTATGCTATCATCCCTATACTTTGCTTCCCTACATTTTTGCTATTTTGCTATCTCATTTCATTTTTAATGCTTTTTCTCTTATTTTTTTTAGCAGCAGGAGCATGCTTCAGCTGAAGTTCATCCCCTACATCTCATTTTATTTTTAATGTTTCTTACTCTTGCAAATGGAATAGCCTGTAAACGTACTCTTTTCCTTCCACAGTTCTCTCTCCTGTAATAGCACTTGGCACCTTGTACTCATTCAATGCTTTCTTTGGACACTTCCTCAATACTCAGGTGAGTCTGTCATATTGTACATGTGTATGTTATATATCTGAAGACTGGCTTCTCTGCAAATGCTTTTCTGTTATTGTGGCAATCATCAAGCCGACAATTTACTTGTGTACTGTTAGCGTATACATGTACCAGGTAGCTGTTTCAGTACTGTGATTAAACTTCAGCCCATGCAAGGAGCACAAACCACTATATCATACCAAACAGCTAAAATCTTCCTAACTGTATACAGTTTCATCTCAGTGTGGGCATCATTGGAGTCATCTACCTGTCTGGATTAGTAATGGATACACTGGCCGCAGTATCTGCTGGACCTCTATCAGATAAACTGGTAAGAAGTACTTTCAAATTTCCTATGACTGTAGTAACTGTAGAACTCTATTGTTCCCTTGCAGAAGATTCCTCGGTACCTGCTTGTAGGTGGTCTGGTGGTAGGTGCTGCTGGATGTGTGTTCATTGGCCCAGCTGGATTTATTACTACACCGTATGGTTTGCGTTGTGTTTTAGTATTGGATCTGGACAGGGTCCTCACCAGAGATTCATTCAAAGGGGTGCATAATGAGTTACATAGCATTAATTCTAGGACAATTGTAAACTGTCTATGGGATGCCTGCCTAGTCAATAGCCTTGTACCCAGGCCTAAGCATGAAAAGTTGCAGAAAAGGGCCAGGTGACACCAGGCAGGTTTTCCGTTATGTGCTGAGTCAGCATGTTATCATAGGTGCCAACCCCACTGAATAAGATTAGTATGAGGGACACATAGCCTCAAAAAGTAGGTTTCATAGTAAAATAGGGACAGCAAAATATTAACACAATAATTTTATGCACAAAGTAGTGTGTGCTCTACTGTACTCCATTGTGGCACCTTTAGCACTCTACAAAAGCTCCGGCCAGGACCAGTATAATCTGCATCGAGTTGGCCAGGTACTGTACTGGGTATCCACATCGTACATGCTGGATTTAATTGTTGCACACCATCATTATATAATAGTGGATAAAAGGTTAGTAAAGCGGGACAGTGTGACATAGAAGTAATATTCAGGACAGTCCCGGATGGTAGGCACCTAGCGTAACCCACCAATTATCGTCACCTGAATTTGCATGATTTGCAGCATCGTCTAGGAACGGTTCCAGGATACCAAACTTGCACCGACGTATAGACCGTCACGCCCTCTATAAGCCCTACCACCTTTAAAGCTGTTACGTATTTCCGGCTTTTAGCGGTGCACTAGTGAATGCAACCGCACGTAAATCAATTATCGGCACCCTGTACGTATTATCGTCACTGCCTAGTACTCCCATAGATAATCCTGGGTCAATTATCGGCACATGCTGATGGCATCGACTCACCTCCATCCCCTGAAGGCCACAAAAATCAACCACAAATGCCCCAGGTTCATGACCATTCAATCTATCACCCAGTGAAAAAAAAAACACCAAAGCATGCAACCCCTTCTATATATGAATTTTTGAATAAAATTCGTTCATCACACTACACAGTAAAAGCAAAACAATTCTCTTTCTTCCACATCCAGTACGTGGCACATTCGTGGAGCCATCTCTTGCACACGCACTCCACCGATTCTGATCCAGCACAGTCATGCTAGTCGTCCTCAAAAGTCTGATCCAGTGGCAGGAGAGGACCCAAGGTCGCGGTCTCCCCCCCTACGCTTGTTTTGATTAGACATGAACAGCCCTACAACATAAAATGGCTAAAAGGACAGTAAATGACATCCAGTTAAACAAAGACAAACCTTCTGCAAAGCTTCAGCCTTGTAAACAGCTTGCGCGACGATGACGTAATGCGAACGGAATCCGTATTTTCGCCGCTTACTCTCCGTTTACTAAGCGCCGATAATTGGTATGTCGGGTGCCGATAATAAGGTCATGCCGATAATTGGTGGTTTACGCTATGTGTTATGTAAGCAATTACTGGATGCATTCAACTTCACACGGCAGGTACCGTATTTCTGCGAATAGACGCCGCGGCGTTTATTTATTTCGTTGGTCAGTTTGGTGCGGCCACTATTCGAGGGCGGCGTTTATTACTTTCGGCAGTATGACAGCGCCACGTACACAGCTAGCTCCCCGTCGAATTGCGTCAACAAGCAGGTGAGAAAGTCGAATTTTCGGTTGAGAAGACACACAAAACAACAACTCACATGGGAAAGATTCGGCAAGTGCCGTCCGCGATCCGCGGCTGGAACACTGAGTGACTTTGATTAGCCGTCGCTTTGCGTCAAAGCGATACACACGGGACGAGGACGACGGCGAAGATGCCTTCGCGGGATGCATATAGAGGGGGATAACGACGAGCTCGAGGACTTAAGACTGTCTTCCACGCATGCTAACCCGCCGCGGCGTTTATTTCACTCAGCGCCTCCAATTGTGCGGCGTTTATTCGAGGGCGGCGTCTATTCGAGGGCAGCGTCTATTCGCGGAAATACGGTAAATGTTAGAGATTGCAAAGTTGAAAGTCCTTGCCAAGCAGCAGACCAGAGGTGGTGAGTCTTGGCCGGCTAAAGCAGCAGTTTCAACATGGCTACGTAGCGCCTTTATGCAATTACTATGTAGTAATTGGTAATAGGCAAACGTGATTTGTCTACCCAAAAATCAAGACTGCTGACTCAGCACATTCAAGTCACCAGGCCTTTTCCGCAATTTTGCATGTGGCTTGGGTACTTCAAGTGGTTGCTAAAATAACCAAAGGCAAAGGGTACAATTTACTTTTAGATTTATGACTACCCTATCTTAACGGCAATAATTGGTGTACATTTTTAACTCTTGTTGTCTTTGTATGTAAGATATAAATCTTCATATAATAATGTTTCGGCAGGAAACTGTGGCTGTCAATTCTATCCTGGATAGTGTTTGAGACAGGGATCATATTTGCGGTTGTACCTGCCTATCCTGCACTGTTTGAAGCTATAAAGTAAGTTCATGTTTACATACCAGTATATACTGTCTGGAGGAGCTCACTGTAATTATGTCTATCAATACATTATGAGTTTAAATGTGTGTCTGTGTGTAACACGTGGGGAGTTAAGGGGTTGGACTACACTAGTGACATCTGATCTTCATACTTAATTTGTAATGTGTGAATAATGGAAACAATTCCATGGGAAGGACTAGACTAATGACGCATGTGCAACCGTCGTCTGTATGGCCGGAAAATTTGGCAGGGGATTTAATTTGGCGGTTTGGCGGATTTATGAACACACCGCTAATATTACTTTTCAGTATCACGATGTGCGTGTGGGCGGGGTCTCGTAGCGACGCTCGAAGTCTCGCACAAGCACTCATAATACTACAGTACCTCTGTCTCTGATCTGCCAGAAATAGCTAGCTAGCAAGCAACTGATCGGTGAGAAATAGCGAGCAAGCAGCTGATCGGCCAGAAATAGCGAGCGAGCAGCTGACATCTTCCTGACAGTAGCCGACGATGCTTCGCATCACTGCTACTGCGTACCACTCGCACAGCAGTTGTTTTTGTAGACGTGGTACATCGAACATGTAGACGTGGTACATGTAGACGTGGTACATCTCCATGCACCGCAAACTCGGACTCCATCGCAGCCTAACGACACGTAAACTTCACAGAGTGCTCCGCGGCCACGCAGCCGTGCGGTTAGTATGACGTCATTCTCACCCTGCAAATTTCCAAATCCGCCAAATTTTAATCTACCAAATGCAATTCACAGCTTTTTAGAGCCGATCTGCCAAATTTAATTCCCGCCAAATTTTCCGGCCATACAGTATTTATAAATATTGTCTGAGGTGTCTGGACACCACAAAACGGCTTCTTGTGAAACAAAGATCAATAATTATGCGGTCTTCTCTGGATGGGGTGGGTAGAGGACAGGAATTTGGAGTGGCCTTATGAGAGAAGAGCAGCATCAATCTCTTGTAGTGCACACAAAACTTGTGTCAAATTCCAGCTTTTATACTAGTACAAGTAATTGACTGATGCGTACGTGTCACGCAGGTGCACACGTGGCTTCCTGTTGGCTACTTACCTGCAGCTGAGTGTTCCAATACGGTCAAAGGTCTAAATGGAGTGTTCACAGCCCATGTTCTTCGCAGTTGGATATTTCTACATGTATACACTTCCATATATTTTGAAGCAGTGGGTTTAGTTGAGAAAAAATAAGTATAAGCTATGTACTAGAGAATCTATAAACAATGATCTTGAGCTCAGTTCTTTACTTGATCTTCAGGAATTTACATGTTGAAGAAGCAGTTCTTGTGAGTACTCTGTCTGGGATTCTTACTGCAAGTTATGCTCTAGGGTAAGAGATATGCATGGCTTTACCGCAAGTGCGCAAGCTGCAGGGAAAGTAGCACCAGTGTTCAGGAACAGTTGTGCCCATTCTTCATGCAAATTTGTCTGCATCTTAACTCTCATTTTGTACACCTGAATAAAACCTAGTTTGGAGGGTTCACTGTTTCTGACACTGCATTCTTGAATTCAAGCTGTCCTTCCCTCTTTGTTCAGTGGATGTGTCCATATGCATCACCTTAGTTTATAAGAGCCTCCTTATCTGTATATGGCCTCACACCCAAACTAATAAGATAACTCTTGCTGTGAAGTCTGCTATGAATCTACTTGTACGATGCATGCTCTATGTATTATCCTTCTGCAGAGCATTTCTTGGACCTGTTGTTGGTGGAGTGCTTGTGCACCAAGTAGGCTTCCCATCAATGGCAGCAGTAAGGAACACATTTATGAACACTGTATGACATTATTAAGTCATTCTAATGAAACTGTTATCCCTTGCAGATAAGTGGTGGGATTCTCCTCGCCTATGTATGTTCACTGTAGAAGTAGTGTCAGAAGTAGTCTCGGAAGTATTGTATAGCCAATAATGACTCCATTTTGCTTCTGCAGGCACTGGTGTTGGTCGTTATGACAGTGATTGAGAAAATTTGGAAGAGAAAAATGAATGGCAAGAAAATTTAATGATAAGGTTGCTGAAAACATAGCCCAGCCTCACATCTTAGCTTCTGGAACTGATTGTGGTTAACAACTTTAATTCTAATACTCTTGCTACTGTATAGCTACCATAATGCTCTTCCTACTGTTCTGTAATGTGATTTATGCAGTCCTGCAAGAAACTGATAAACATGGCGCATGTGTTTAGCATCCCCAGTAGTTGCCATGGAAACCTTGACTTACAGGAGAGTGGATATCAGAGCAACACTGTCCATATCATACACAATTCCACATCAGAATTTCAGAGCTCAAGCAACAATGGAGCAGTGTGATGGGCTCTACCCACATGAAAATCAATATAGCTACATGTAGACCTTTAAGTTGGCAAGTTGGCTTCCTCAGCTAGGGCAGTTAAGTTTAGAGCTGCAAGTGTTGGCCCCAGTTCTTAAGTCTACTGACGATGATGTCATGATGCACTCTTGTTGAGAAAACTGTTTCACCAAGCACAATCCAATACCATTATATATATAGCCAAACCAATTAACAGCAGATGACGTCACCATTGGATACACAAATTGCATGTGACAACCTGCGAAATGATTGACCGAATTCAACAGCTTCAACATGAAACAAAATATATATTACAGCTCAGCAAAAATCTTGTTCAAGTTTCCTACTTAGAGATCTGAAATGAGACAAAACAGCAAAGCCTGCAATTGTAGAGGCATGCCTGTCTACTGGGTATATAGCTGTGCAGTCTTTCATCTCTCTTTTGTCCCGATCAGAGCTGCCATCTCTGTTTTTAGTGTTACCACTGAGAAGTTCATGGACTAATGGCATCATAGTAGTCATGCTAACCGTAGAAGTCCAAGCTACATACAAGTTTCCTGTTGGTTGGTGATTATAGGCAACCTCCTGCAACAGAGCTTCATACTCTTTCGCTCCACTGAACTGCTCATTCACCATTCCGTTAACTGGACTACAGTCTCCACAGCCTTTAAAAGGCCCATTTCCCTACTACCAGTATAACCAGTAAAATTCTTGAACGTCACCATCAGCAGATCCTCCAACATCTTAACGCATCAATCCCACTCTCCAACAGGCAATGGGGATTTCAAGCAGGGAAATCTACAGTTACCGCTCTTTTGTCTGTGACTTTTGAATGGTTCAATTCACTTGAGATGGGTCAAGACATAATTATGCGCCATATTTTTCGATTTGCGGAAAGCATTTGATTCAGTCCCACACCAGCCATTACTGGAGAAATTATGCAGCTACAATCTGGATCCCCACATCTTGTCCTGGATATCCAGCTATCTTACAGGAAGGAACAACATGTGGTTGTAGATGGAGAATCATCCCCTGATACACATGTCTTGTCCGGAGTACCTCAAGGTTCCGTATTAGGCCCCCTACTATTTCTCATCTATATTGATGATATCTCATTGATCAACCTGTCAGAGGGAAGCATGCTCAACTTGTTCACAGATGATATGCTCCTCTACAAGCCCATCAATTCCACCAGTGACTTTCATCATTTGCAATTGGACATTGAGCAAATCAGTGACTGGGTGAGTAGGAACAACCTAACCTTCAATCCCATAAAATGTAAATCAATGGTGATATCAAGAAAGAGGAACCCCAGACAATCCCCACAACTCCAACTAAATGGGACCCCCCTTGAACAAGTTGAAACCTAGGAGTCCTTCTATCAACAGACTTATCTTGGTCTGCCCACGTCGACTCCATTTGTACCAAGGCTAAGAAACTTGTTGGACTTTTGTATAGAAGGTTCTCTACAAACACTAATAGTCACAGTCTTCTTGAAATGTACCAAATGCTCGTGCGCCCTCACCTTGAGTACGCTGCTCAAGTCTGGAACCCCTCCCTAACAAAAGATATCACGAAACTGGAGAATGTCCAAAAGTTTGCCCTGAAAATGTGTACTAAGAGCTGGGACTCAGGATATCAGGATCTGCTTGATTTAACCCAAATGCCAACCCTTGAGAATCGCAGATTATATTAAGTCTTTGTACTCTTTACAAAATTATTCATGGTCATTTTTATTTCCCAGACAATGTATTTATTTCTCAACCTAGTAGACATTCTCAAACCTTACCTTTGTTGTACCAACCTTTTGCTCACTAATGCATTTAAATATTCGTTTGTACCTAATACTATCTCAGTCTGGAACCACTTGCCTCAGGATGCACTTACAGCACATTCCAGCACATACTGCACCTCTTTTTATGTAGTTTAACTTATTGTTATCTGTCATTACTAATCGTGGGTACATACTTGTATTAGCTATTATTGCTATTATGTATCCATTGCATCATAAACTTTCATAAAAAAATAAAATTAAAATAAAAAAAGAAGGTACATGGTACATGTACGCGCGAGGACTACGTAAAGATCAGGAAAATTTACAGCAAACCCGTCTATGTGGGGCTCGCACACCCTCGCCCCAATTACAAAATGCCTACACGTGCAGTGATCAGTACAAATGTCAAATGGCACTTAATAGTCGGACTCAGGGCGCTCCTTCAGCCACTTCGCTATGGCCGGCAGCTTCTCGACCGACTCTCTGAGCTTTTTCAACGCTGGATACTTGTCCAAAACAATTTCCCCTCTCCTTTCCACTGTGGCCCACATCAGATAGATGCTAAAGTCAGCATATGTAACCTTCGGTCCATAGATCCATCCATGGCCATCTGCTGAATTATTGTCGGCTGCACGCTTTTCTAGTGCTCCGAGGTACCTGGGCAAGTGCGTTCCCACAAATTCTTTCTTCATCTTGGCCTTTCGAGTCTCGTCCGTCTCAAAGAAACATTGCATCACTTTCTCTACGAGGTGCTCCGCGATATCAAGGATGCTAGCTATATCAGCATTTTCAAAGGCGTTCGAACCTGCCAGCCCGTATGGCTCAGCGACATAGCGTTCGATTGGAGCGCTTCCAGCTAGCATCTTTCCGTCCACTTCCAGCACGGGCATGGCACCATACGGAGTTTTGTTCTTAAATTTCGCCCATTGCTCCCCACTTAGACGTATGTCTTCGTACGGAACTCCTGCCTGAGCGAATACGAAGCGAACTAGTTCCGCTCTCCCTCTGGCTTTGAAGTAATAGAGCTTGTATTTAGTCATCTCTTCCCTTGACAATTGATACGGTGCTAACAGATCTTTTATTTGCAACTAGACAAGACGCGGGGGGATGAACTACAAGACACCTAGTCTCCGAACTAGACCCTTCACACTTCTAGCTTGCGGAACGCTGAAGCCACCGGTAATTCAAATTACAATAAATATTGTGTACACATGCAGTCACAGGGGTCAAAGTGTGGCCCGCTACCCCTGTGAGTGACGCGTACGTTGTTACAGCATAGATTATTCCGTGCTTAAATAATCTATGGTTACAGTATTATGTTTACCCGAGGGATGTGTACCCCCCAGACACATTTTACTAGTGTTATCTGCTCCCCGAACTCTCGCTAGTTTCCCTTTCCGAAAACGTCCGTGATAATATGTGTTTTCTCAACGGCCATGTAGGCATGTACCTGGCGCTCGGGGACGCACACTGGCGCACGCCGATGCACTGGATGCAGTACCTCGTGACGAAAGTTGCACACACATACTAATTATAAATGGATTTTAGCTCAGTATCAGACTGCCGTCATCAACTAGATTAGTTGCTTCGCTGCATACGGCAATTAGCTAGCTAACTTGCCGAGAATGCCTACCTACAAGCTGTACTCCTTTGACAGCAAGGGGTCGGCGGAACAGATTCGTTTCATCTTCGCACAAGCAGGAGTACAATATGAAGACATACGACTGAATGAAAATACATGGCCAAACCTCATGCCCAAAACGCCATACGGCACGCTCCCTGTACTGGAAGTGGACGGGAAGATGGTAGCTGGAAGCGGTCCAATTGCTCGCTACGTAGCTGAGCAACACGGACTAGCGGGCTCCAATGACTTCGAAAATGCCGATATCGCTGGCATCATAGACGTGATGCACGATTTATTTCTGAAAGGGGTTCCTCTCAGCCCATTTGGCGAGATAGGTAAGACTCGAAGGGCGGAGCTGAAGAAGGAATTTGAGGAGAAGCATATTCCTAGGTTTTTGGGAGCACTGGAAAAACGTGCGACAGAGAACAACTCAACAGATGGATGGATCTATGGTGCAAAGGTCACGTACGCTGACCTCCGCGCTTGTGTGCAGTTCAGTGCGATGGAGCAAGTGATGTTACCAGGAATGCTAAATAACTATCCAGCATTGAAGAAGCTGAAAACGTCGGTTGAGAACATCCCTGCTATAGCCAAGTGGATAAAAGAACGCCCACAGTCACAATTCTACACTGCTGCTGAGTTGCTAGCTTAATTGAACTCTCACAAATTTCATTTTTTTAATGCCAGTTAGCTCTACAGGCTACGCCCGTGTTACACGTATCAACCCTTAAAACTCTACTTGACTGAGTAACTAGCAGAATGAAAGGCATTGTTGGGTGCTGCATGAGTGCATGCGCAGGACCTGCATCAATTGGCATATTGCATTTACAGTGTTGAAAAAATTTTAAAATGCTTAATTGGCTCAGAGGATGTGGAGAGAAAGTAAGTAGCTATACCAGCAGGTAGCAGTAGGTGAGTTGAAGGGAGAAACAGAAACTGATGTTGGATGTTCCCAGACTCATCATGCATGGTTTATTTTTCTATGATATTTGTTATAAAACGCAGGGCAACATGAATAACAAGTGATACATGAGCCTCTCAACAAGAAAAATACTATTGAAAGGAGCGTTTGAATGCTGAAACAGATGAAGATTGCTTAAATGCTGTTAGGTAAAGTGTTCCATGCAGTGATTACACTTGGGATAAACGATAATACAAATATTCAGATTATGGGCAAAAGGTCTATAGCCAACTTGGCATGACTATAACTACTGTAAGGGAAATTCTGTTGTACAAAGATATCAGGAGGAAAATAAGAGTCCATGGCTGGAAATAACATTATACACAGTAGATATTTTTGACAATGGTGGCATGTCCAGCAATTGTAGTCCAGGTCCTCCCGACTAGCATCCTGGCTTTGTTACATAATTGTTGGATATGATCTTTCCAAGATAGTGTGGATGTCGCTAAAACACCTGAGTATATAGTGATAGCTGTGAACCTGTTCCAATAATATACAGTCAATCCTCCGTGTGGAATGGTTCTTGAGTTTATAAGTGCTTTTGTTTTCCCGTCGATTAGCTAACCGTACAATTTAGTTGGGAAAGCGGTTGCCATTGGTATAGTCCATGTGCGTTAACTTGGGGCCAGCCATACCTGCCCTCTAAAAAGCCCCATTGACAGGAAGCTAGTGGGTGATGGCATAGAAGATGTTCCATGACAAGTGAATAGACATGTCGTTCCAGTACTTTGCTGATAATTGGCAGCAACGAGATCTCTGTTACTATCCGGACACACCATCCTTTCGGGATAACGTTCATAGTAGAGCTGCCCATGCATTCCAATTTAGATTGCCTTTTGCTCATACTAATGCATACTATTTTTCTTATTTTCCTCACACGATGTCAGTTTGGAATTCTTTGGATAACGAATGTGTTACCTCGAGTACTTATAGTTCATTTATGTATCATCTTAGAACTTAAAATATTCCTGCATTATGTTGTTGGGTGCACACTCGATTAGTAGTACCTACTATTGTGTATCCGTTGCATTGCATAAAGTATTATAGACAAAAAAAAAAAAAAAAAGCTAGCTAGCCACACAATGCAACAAGTGTCTGAGTGTCTGTGAGGTGAGAGCAAATGTCACTCTATCTTGGGAACTGGTCCACTCGATGATGCAATAATGGCTCAGCAACGACTTACTGAAGCAAATCTGGTTTAACTTGTTGCTCAAATTTGAGCTGTACATAGCGATTGAGATTGACTCTCTTCACGCCTGGGCTTCTGTCAGTCTGTGGTCTGGTGTCTCTGCTGCTGTCTGCAAGGTGGTCATGGTCTGGTCAGCCTTTGGCACCCCAAGAGCTAAGAGGGTAAGTGATCAAGTTTACATGTGCAAGTTAGTGAGCTAACAGATGGCAAAAAGCTTCCAGTTGCTGAAAAAACTTGCCAAAGATTCCTAATCTAACAAGAAAACTAATCAAAGTTAGCTACAGTATGCAGTGATGTCTGCCAAACAAAGCACAATCTGAAGCCAGCATTTCTGTACAAACAGCACATGGGGTAAGTGCTCTACTGGACACCTACTATGAGGAATTTCTGCCAACCTGTTCTGGTCCGGATCTGTCATGACTGTGCCATGATTGTATCTAAAAACCATCCATGCACATCAGTAGTTGACATTCACATCAGCCATATGTGCACACCACTGCATTTGGGAGTTTCTCTTGCAAATTGATAAGCATTTAACATAATATGAGGAGATCTACTTTGGGCCAGCCAGGTTGGGGTAGGCTGTATGTATATCAGTAGCCCCATGGTAGGCCATGATTTCCATTTGTATCTTTGCGATCATTACTGTGTGACCACTACCCTACGCAGTCATTCACTCATGTTCTGGAGATCGTGGATATTATAGAAAACTTACCATCTGTATGCCTCAAACTCACATGTGCCATGGAGGCACCTGTCCTCCACTAGATCATTTGAAATAAAGTACGTACCTTGTATACTTTCATTCAGTCGGCAGTCTCTTTAAAGAGGCATGGGATTGTTCAAGCTGAAAGCTTGAGCAGAGTTTTCAATGGCATTCCCAGTGCACTGTAATGGTAAGTGAGTGAGCGTGTGTGTGTGTGTGTGTGTGTGTGTGTGTGTGTGTGTGTGTGTGTGTGTGTGTGTGTGTGTGTGTGTGTGTGTCGGGGGGGGGGGGGGGGGGGGGGGGGGGGGGGGGCTTCCAATGTTACAGCTTGCAGTACTGGAAACACAGGTGATATTTACTGAGTGCCTTAGCATGGGGCAACAAATAGTGCAGTGTAGTTAGGTCATGTTTGTATCTACCAATATTCGTCACACTTTAAATATGTGGTCAGCTAGTATTTATATAGTGTTCAGATGGTGCTGCGAAAGTCAGTTCACACACAATGTACATCCATTAACGTACAGCCATTAATGTACATCCATTAATGTACATCTATTAACAGTACAGTCACTGTACATCCCAATGGGTGAGTGTTATTGTAGTCTGACAGGTGGAAACAACTGGTCTGTGATTGTACCACAGCAGCCATACATGTTTGCCTGTAATGTGGAACATGGAACATGGACTGGAATGGAACGTGGAACTGATGCAAATGTGGTGATCAGTCCAAGGTGGGTGTTAATTACAGTAGCAGCTGTAAGACAACCTACTCGACGTCTGACAGGCTATATATATACATGTAGTCTCGTAGGATGCAGTTTGGCCATCCCTAAATAGGAATGCTATCGTGTACTCTGTGCTGTTGATTGCAACATAGAAACCTCACAAACCTGTAAGAACCCAGAAAAGCCACCATGCAATTCAGTTGGTACCGGTATGTGTGCAATAAGTGTAACAAGCCACGTCATTCTGATATGCTCAAGTTATTTGCCACAAGTCTCCGTTTATAGCAGCAAGCACACTGGAAATATGACCTTCAACAGAGGATGTGGCGACAGCTAGAAAATGATGAACCGTTTATACCACTCTTTCCTGGCTACTTTCCAACCTTAACTACATAAAATGAACACTACTTTTTACTTTTACTTCCATCATAATATTACGGCTGAGTACCTCTTCAATAATTATTATACACTCATGGTTACTTCACCAAACGTATTGCCCAAACTTTGTCATCAGTGTGTGTGTGTGTGTGTGTGTGTGTGTGTGTGTGTGTGTGTGTGTGTGTGTGTGTGTGTGTGTGTGTGCAGCTGAAGCAGAGGCAATCGGTGTATTTACAAGATGCCTGGACCCAGTGCTCACCAGAGAGAGTATCACACAAGGCTGTTGGTGAGTCAGAGTAAGAAGCTACGCCAGACTCACACAGAATACAGTAAGAGAACTGACGTGTGCACATGCCGTGCTGAGCTGACGTGAACGTGAGAGTTCGTCGGACCTCTGCACAGAGAGCTGCTCAGTGCTGGACTGCTCACGTAGGCGAATGAGGGGGCAGCAGCTGTAGCAGCTGAGCAAGTGAAGCTAGTTGTTCATTTATGGTTATACTCACCTTGAACGTCGGACTAGCATCGTGCAGACGGATAAAATACGGAAACAATACATGCAACTATTAGCCCCATCCTATTACATGAGTATGATGCAATGCATCCTCAGTCCCATCCCATCCTTAATTATTCTGTGTATTTATTACCCTAGTTATCACTTGATTCATACTCGATGAGTGCACTGTTACATTGAATGGAAAAGGTCAGTTTTGGTTCTAGAACCAACTGAGCTGGCTGTGTGGGACAATATATCACTGCAATGATTGTTTCGCCATCTGAGTTGCGATAAGGTTTCCTTGACTGGTACAATGTATCCCTTGAAACTGGAAAACAACACATGCTGTACACAAGGGGTGGGGAATTTACCTCAAATGAAAAGACCTTTCAAAAGGAACAATCTGTGTATAGCACTCATCTGGTCTAAGCAAACTTCCCAGCCTTTGTTGCAAACACATTTGTTGATGTATCCCATTTGCTATATACAAGGGCTGGGAACTTCACATAGACACTCTATTGTCAAATACAGTTCTCATAAAAGCATCCAATTGTTGCCATACAATGCTGGAACTATGTAGCTGGCTGTAACAACAGATATAGTCCCCATGCAGTTGCAACTGTCAAAACAATGGATCCATTAATTATGACATTATCCATTATTAGGTGCTGGTTGTTAAGCACAGCTCTTAATTAAGTGCACGTTATTTACATAAAGTGCATAATTTACTTACTCAGGGTCCTACCCATCACAGGCTAAGCACATACGCTAAACGTGAATATGTGTCAAGCTTGGGAGGAGAAGCTACTCTGACTTGTGGCATTCCCTGTGAATCTCTCATGGGTACAAGTATTGCCCTCGCTCCGGTTCCAGGGTTAGCATCTCTCCAAAAAGCAGCCTCCAGATCTGTCTGTAGATGTGGCTACGAATGATGCTCTCCAAGGTCCACCACACTACTTGACGCTCTGCCGTGTGATATAATCATTCTATAATGGCTTGCTAAAGCTGGTAGGGAAGGCATTTGCAAGGCTAGTACACCAATTCACCTAACACTGTCTTATGGCAGTGGGTATACCGTAGGCGCTGGTACCGGTTGTTGGGTGCATGTGCTTATATTAAGGTTACAGAGAGGGCTGGTCTGAGGTTATCCAGCTGGGACAGTTCAATAGCTGTTTACTACTCTGCAGCTAAGCCCATTGTTATGGTACAACTGCACTAATATCACGCTAGAGTAGCATGAAATTACCTCCAGGAGCACTTCCGAGTTTAAAGGGTATGTTTAAGGGTTCTATAGGCTGAAAATGGAAAGCTACAATTGGTTAAAATGATGCACCATTGTATCACAGTAGTGGGGAGAACAGCTTGGAACTACACTATCCCATACACTGGTTTTGTAATGTGAGACAGAGAGAGAGGCTGGTCTGAGGTTAGCTGAGCTGCAGAGCAATAAACAGCTTGTCAACCATGCCAGCTGGCCCATTGTCACTACAATAACATGCTACAGCTTGGGTGATGCAGCTTGGATAACACATTCAGGGATAACACATTCAGGGATAACACATTCAGGGATAACACATTCAGGGATAACACATTCAGGGATAACACATTCAGGGATAACACATTCAGGGATAACACATTCAGGGATAACACATTCAGGGATAACACATTCAGGGATAACACATTCAGGGATAACACATTCAGGGATAACACATTCAGGGATAACACATTCAGGGATAACACATTCAGGGATAACACATTCAGGGATAACACATTCAGGGATAACACATTCAGGGATAACACATTCAGGGATAACACATTCAGGGATAACACATTCAGGGATAACACATTCAGGGATAACACATTCAGGGATAACACATTCAGGGATAACACATTCAGGGATAACACATTCAGGGATAACACATTCAGGGATAACACATTCAGGGATAACACATTCAGGGATAACACATTCAGGGATAACACATTCAGGGATAACACATTCAGGGATAACACATTCAGGGATAACACATTCAGGGATAACACATTCAGGGATAACACATTCAGGGATAACACATTCAGGGATAACACATTCAGGCATACGTAGACAACTCAGCACAACTAAAAGCATGCACCAAGTGCCTGATGTCAGATTTAACTAGTGGAATGTAGGACTTTGTGGGGCAAGCATGAGCGAACTGTTCTAAGGGGCAAGCGGAAATATCCTGTGTGACAAATCTTATTGTTGCAAGCCTGAGCAAGCCCCACACTGGTGATGTCAGAGACATATTCCTTTATATGATAGTGTACGCTCTTCTGCAAATACATTTTACATAGTCATGTACGTCTCATTTTATGTTGTGGGCTTGGCAGAATGTGTTCCCTTGAGGACTTACATAATATTACAAAGGAAACACATTCTGCCGAGCCCAAAAGGGAACACATCTTCCCTCACATATATCTTGCCCAGGACCTCATTTATCTTGTCCAGGACCTGGTCAAACTCATTTATCCATCAAAGTCTCCTTTGTGCCAAGTCGCCCCAGAAATTCTCTGTGCATGTACTTAAGGCTCTCTGTGTATAGCGCAGCATGCTCCTCGGACACTGGGGCCAGCTTCAGGGGATAAGTGAGAGCTGAGTCATCAACTATGCTGTAATTGTTTCACTGAGAGCAGCGGATTCCCCCAAGGTAAAACGGAGGTGACCATTGGAGAGCCAGAGTTGTGTTCATGCACACCAACATTAGCATGATTGAGCGATTGAGCGATTGACTAAATATGTAACTGCAGTGGAATAGGCGTACCGGTATCTGTGATGTTCCAACAGTGGAATAGGTGTACCGGTATCTGTGATGTTCCAACAGTGGAATAGGCGTACCGGTATCTGTGATGTTCCAACACGACATGTGGAATAGGCGTACCGGTATCTGTGATGTTCCAACAGTGGAATAGGCGTACCGATATCTGTGACGTTCCAACACGACACGTGGAATAGGCGTATCGGTATCTGTGATGTTCCAACACGACACGTGGAATAGGCGTACCGGTATCTGTGATGTTCCAACACGACACATTTGCTTCATTGTAATGTGATGAGATGACACTCTGAAAATTGATTGGTGGCAGTGAAAGTAACAGTTTGAACTCACAGAAGTTGCCAAGTCTTTTCTGCTATGGCCTGGGAATGGGGCTGCATACTGGCCTGGGAATGAGGCTGCATACTGGCCTGGGAATGGTGGCCTGGGAATGAGGCAACATACTGGCCTGGGAATGAGGCAACATACTGGCCTGGGAATGAGGCTGCATACTGGCCCGGGAATGAGGCAACATACTGGCCTTGGAATGGGGCTGCATACTGGTCTGGGAATGAGGCAACATACTGGCCCGGGAATGAGGCTGCATACTGGCCTGGGAATGAGGCTGCATACTGGCCCGGGAATGAGGCAACATACTGGCCTTGCAAGGAATGGGGCTGCATACTGGCCTGGGAATGAGGCAACATACTGCCCGGGAATGAGGCTGCATACTGGCCTGGGAATGAGGCAACATACTGGCCTGGGAATGAGACAACATACTGCCCTGGGAATGAGGCTGCATACTGGCCTGGGAATGAGGCAACATACTGGCCTGGAAATGAGGCTGCATACTGGCCTGGGAATGAGGCTGCATACTGGCCTGGGAATGAGGCTGCATACTGGCCTGGGAATGAGGCTGCATACTGGCCTGGGAATGAGGCTGCATACTGGCCTGGGAATGAGGCTGCATACTGGCCTGGGAATGAGGCTGCATACTGGCCTGGGAATGGGGCTGCATACTGGCCTGGGAATGAGGCTGCATACTGGCCTGGGAATGGGGCTGCATACTGGCCTGGGAATGAGGCTGCATACTGGCCTGGGAATGAGGCTGCATACTGGCCTGGGAATGAGGCTGCATACTGGCCTGGGAATGAGACTGCATACTGGCCTGGGAATGAGGCTGCATACTGGCCTGGGAATGAGGCTGCATACTGGCCTGGGAATGAGGCTGCATACTGGCCTGGGAATGAGGCTGCATACTGGCCTGGGAATGAGGCTGCATACTGGCCTGGGAATGAGGCTGCATACTGGCCTGGGAATGAGGCTGCATACTGGCCTACATACTAGTCACAATGTCCTGAATGCACTGACAGTCCTGGGAGCATCTGCATGTGAGAGAGTCACTTCAACTTCATTTCAAACTCACTGTTGGCATCGGGGAATTGTTCTGCCCTTGAAGGCAGCAGGTGACTCCCTCACAGTTCAGTGAACACATGTAAGATCTTCTGGAGATAATCTGGTTTACTCTGTGGTCAACTTAAAATAGCTGATTTGTTTTCAAAGTGTGCATGCACGGGTGCCCTGCAGCTGTAGGGTCAAGAGTGCTTTCAAATTGTCTGTACAGTCATCTGTCCTGCTGAGTACTTGGTGCACTAGAGCAAACAACAGGCACTCCATGGTGATGCTACATTTGAATCTGGTAGATGTGACTCAATGGTAGCAATTATCTCACTGCAAAATCATCCCAGTTTTCCTTCCTGACTATCTGTGAAGCTTTGCCTAGTCAGGTACTTCAAGTGACGGCAAAAACGACAGGAACTAGGCACATTTTGCTTCTGTACTTATAGTGTGTGGGCGGAACAAAGCCAGTGAAACAGCATGGTTGAATTGGGTACCGATTGAATTGGGTACTGAGGTTGGACATGCTCCTCGCATCATGTGACATCTTAGGTCATTAATTGCATTCTTGCAGGAAAAGTAGGGCTATGGTTAGGGTAACGGTAATTAGGGATCATGTCTTGTATTAGCCTATGTTGCTATGTACATGTATCCTTGTCTATTATGACAGAATTGTTATACAACTGGTTAGGGCCAGGGCAGGGCATCAATGCGCATGTGTGCCATTAGTACTTCCTGCCGAACCAATATCCACGTCCTAATAATAATAGGCAACAACCTTTTCACTGGCGACTAGCACAGCAACTAGTGCAGTAGTCAATTCAAAGTCCAGTGTTGACCAGTGTCCCTGGTAGTGAGCGTTACTGCCAACAGCTGTCTTGTGATTTAGTAGCGTGCAATGTGCTAATAGAAATAGGAGACACCTAGGATGGGAAAAAAGAGAGTCACAGCCATGCCTAAAGCATAATTGTACCGTAAAGCATCAACATCATATTACAAGCTTCAACCCTTCCTCCACATATATGTAGGTAGGTAACGAACACTAACCCTGTTGGTGTTAAGTGGTGCAATCGCTGAACAGCAAGATACAACAGCATGCATCCAAGCAGTGTGATAACAGCAGATTTCCCTTTCTGGTGATACATTCTTTGAGCCAGTGCTGTTATCTCTTGGTCTCCTCGGCTGGCTTCCTTAAGCTCAGCTTGGCGGTCACATACTACTGTTTTTTCGGGGTTGCAAGGCCCTCTCTCGCTACAAATACAAGTCCTAACAGCTGACACTTTTCTACACTGCCATAGGATCTTCCCAAGTGCACAGCACATGCAGCGCCACTCTCAAGTTGACTGCATCAGCATGTCTCACATCTAGTACGTGTCTAGTCTCCACTAGTCTGGTTCCCAGACCCACCGAGAGGAAGGGTCTGGGCAAATGACTTGCACTTCCGCGTAGCCGAGCACTGCATTCCGGCGAAAGTGTTGATTCGATTAGGGAAAACCGCACGTATGTTATTTAGTACGTGTGACTGATGAATAGCGTTATATGCGCGCGCGCACCCGTACATAATGTTATTCATCAGTCGCGAGTCCCGCATCTGCGGCTTCTCACCTACTCACAGCAACTAATAATGCACACTGAATGAAATTCCTCGGCTATGCGGAAGCGCGGTTCATTTGCCCAGACCCTTCCTCTCGGTGGGTCTGGGAACCAGACTAAGTCTCCACATACGCTTCTACTTTAGCCTCGTTCCCGATCCCAGGCCCACCCCGTTGCGCTGCTCTTCTGCCTGGGAACGAGACCAACTTACCAGTCTGTCTAGTCTGCACGCTCTTTCTCACGATGGCAAGCGAAAGGGATAAGCTACTGAATACTGAATCGGGTGTTGCAGAAAAACGTCAGGATATTAATTCCCACACAGATGTGCCAGACGAACACATCCGCGCGTATTGGTGGCGATGGATGGTGCTGCTCGTCTATGTTATGAACATTACCATTTTCAACACCAGTTGGTTCACATTTGCTCCCATCGCCGACGTAGTGAAGTGCTATTACAGTGCTTCCACGTTCTGGACCAATTCACTGACGCTGGTGGGCATGGTCGTGTACATTATGTTTGTGTTGCCGGGTGCGTGGTGCCTGGAGAGGCTCGGTCTGCGAACTACCACCATCATTGCCAGTTCCACGACTGCTGTGGGATCTTGTTTGAAGTTTGTGGGAGTAGGTAAGATGAACGGTGTGCAAGGTAGTGTAAAACACGTGGTTAACTAGAGGAATTATGCATGACATTGTCGTTGTGGGGCGGGTCCAAGGAGTGATTGTGACCTGACATGGACCCCCAAATTTAGGAACCAATTTTTGGATAGCCCCCCCCCCCGGAACTTATTGCATTGCAAAAAATTTGGACCAACCCTTGGAACTTATTTCACTGCAAAATTTTGGACCTCCTCTAGCAGCAACTATATGGACCAGCCAGAACTTCTTTGCAAAATTTGGACGACCTATGGATGTCACTAGTACTTGAACATGAATTGTAGCTAGTGGTAAAGACTGATTAAGCAGCAGTATACATGTACACAGTTATAAGCACCAATAACAAACACTTTTGTCAGCACGGTAGTTGGCGACACAAAAACATGTATCTAAGTGATACACAGTCACTACATTCAATCATGTGATCACCATGTGGTTCTGGCCTCCTGCACTTGCAATAGACAGGGACTTCAGTCATTTTCACTGAAGACTTTTTCACCCTGTGGTTTCTGACGACTGGGAACATTCGCATTTCCCCTCTCTCAAGGCACTGCTGGCTTGTCTCTCAAGGCCAGGGGCGTAGCTAGGATTTGGAGACTGAGGAGGCATGGAGTTCTCTGCGCGCGCAAAGCGCGTGGCGAAAATTTTTCGAGCTAATTAGAGTAGCCGCCCCAATTATGAGACACATAACCATTACAAGTTAACCAATAATCTATCAACAGGACGTGATTGTACTATGGTATAGATTTAACAAGATAACACACTGTACTATACTAACAATCCATGGGGTACCTGTGAAAGCCGGAACGCAGGAACGCGGAACGGAACGCGGAACGGAACGCGGAACGGAAGTAAAATGCGGGCCGCGCGCTATCATCACTTGCACCGTACGCGCAGGGTGTCTTTATTCACTGGACTGGACTGGACTCACCCAAAAATCTGTTTTTCAGTGTAGGACAGAAGCTAAGCATACTTATTTATTCACTAAAGTTGCTTGCAGAGCCTGCTTTCGTGTCTTTCCTCGAGTCGGTAGAGGTCAAAGGTCACGTGCATATTTAACCCTTTAAGCCCCATTGACGTCTATAGGCGTCATTTAGACCCTATGCACTTGTAGGGCTTCTCGCCAGTCCAAAAAGAGACCAAAAAGTCTTCAGAGGGCCTAGGGACGACTTTAAGGCACGAACTCAAAAATTTGGTCAGATTTCGGCGCGCCTCCCCCACTACACGTACAAGCGGGGGGGTTTCGAAGGGGGGGCGGCAGCCCCCCTTCGGGCTGTCGTGGGCGTTTTTTGATTTTAATGAGATTCATTGACCCAAGAATTTTTGATTTTAATGATATTCATAGACCCCACCCAGGGCCTCAAGAAAACCTGCAAATTGGTGGTGTAAGGTGTGCCATCAGTCAGATCTGGCCCAAGTTTAGGGAAATGCTGGGCGAAAATCCGGCTGACATCCACCTTTGACCTCCGATTGCTGGCCTTGTGGGGGGTCATGAATATCATTAACGGTATTGCCAGAGGGGTCTCTCCATGTGTGCGGGCCCCACCAAGTTTGGCCGCTGAGGAGCGAATGCTGTGGGAGAGGAGTACCTACGAAAGTGGTGTGCGCTGAATGCATGAAAATGTGTTGTCTTGGTGGGAAGAATTCGGTGGTTAAAGGGTTAATGAGCTTCAATGAAAAGATTAGAAGGGCACTTATTTACCGCAGACATCGAACTCCAGCCGTTTGCTGAAGCATAGAAAACAGAAAATAATATTCCTCTATCATCCACGACTGACTGGAGAGCATTTTGCTGAAGCTCATTAAATATGCACGTGACCTTTGACCTCTACCGACTCGAGGAAAGACACGAAAGCAGGCTATGCAAGCAACTTTAGTGAATAAATAAGTATGCTTAGCTTCTGTCCTACACTGGAAAACAGATTTTTGGGTAAGTCCAGTCCAGTCCAGTGAATAAAGACGCCCTGCGCGTGATGATAGCGCGCGGCCCGCATTTTACTTCCGTTCCGCGTTCCATTCCGCGTTCCGTTCCGCGTTCCTGCGTTCCGGCTTTCACAGGTACCCCAATCCATGGTAGGTACATGTCTGGTTCTTGCAATCTGCACCGGGATCAGGCTGAACATAGCAGGTATGCTAGCTACTTCAGCAAACGTTTACATACTTGGAAGACAGCTATGTGCAGCTGCATGCATTTCTGCAGAACGTACCATCTTCTCTGTAAAGTTTCAGTGTTTTCTCTGTACTGCAGTTTCGCTGCATTTTTATCACATACGTTAATGAGGCAATTATGAGACAGGGCATGTATTATGAGACACCCCCGTTTTTGCTATAATTATATTTCATACTTAATCATCATTTGGCCAGGTAGCTACACCCTACCAGCATAGAAGATTCTGCTAGAACTATTCAATGCAAACATGCTTATTGGTATTCTGGCAGTGGGTTTTTTATTAGGACAATAGGAACTACCCATAAATTTCATAAACATTTTATATACTGTCCAAATCATGCTTTGCACCATTCATTCTACCAAACGGTAGAGGATACATTTGACAATGTTCAGGCAAAGTGACGATGTCTATAAATCGTGGTGAAGTATGAAACCCATAATATTGGTGCTGTCTCATAATACCTGCACCTACTCTAATTATTCATAAGTTAATACGCAGTTCGCGCAAACAGTTGCTCTCGAAATGCTACAGCAATATGCCGGTGCCCTGACTGTCCCAGACTTGCAGCACTATCAGCGTTAAGAGTATACGCCGGCTCATGGTCAGCCTAGCTCCTGTCTCTGTCATCAGACCGAACGCACATCGTACGTGGAGTGTGCGAGACTCCGGACACGCGCGTCATTATCCAGAAAAGCGAGGAGGCAACTGCCTCCTTTGCCTCATTGCTAGCTACGCTCTAGAAGGCTAGTGCAGTAGCAAATGCGATGGCAAATAGCCCGCAGTCACACGTGCCTGACTGCGTATTCCAGCCTAGTATCTCATCTCCTGCACAAGTCGTCTTTTTGGCTTTGGTCTTTTCGCCTGTCACTCTCCATCGTGATTTTCTCTGCCATTGCGGGGATTCTGTCTGCCACTGTGGCAACAGCATCTTTTATACACCTCTGACATGCACCTTAGCGCTTTCCTAGTCTAGCGGGCTAGCCCCTCAAATTTTCCCCAGCACGGATGAACTCACGTGTTAAACTAGCACTTTCCATTCCATGATTTAACCTTTGGACCTTCGTGGATTGGCTGGCCCATGGGGAACAAATTTTCAAGGGGGTCCAATTATTTCAGAAAAATTTGTTCCAATTTTAGGGGGGAAAATTAAATGTGACAGACCCCTTATGCGGTGCATGTGGACGTGGCATGGGTGTGGCTCACCGTATTTCTATGTACTTCCGTGTTCTACCAATAGTATTCACAGAGTGCAATAATTTCCCCGTATTGCAGTTCTCGTATTGCATGTCGTCAAAATGGGCGGTGCTGATTGGTTCCGGTTTTGTGCACATAGCAACCACATATGAAAATGGCGCAGTGAGAAAGCTGTCGACAGTGTATCAGCAAGTTTCCAGACAGTGTATCAGCAAGTTTCCACTACCAGGTCATTGCCTAACGATGGAAAGCTTTGGTCAGTGGCTATACCAGGCACGTCACACATGCCCTATTGTATCAGGCCCGTAGGAAGGGGGGTTCAGATGAACCCCCATTCTGGGCAGGCCAAAATAATATTATGCACTATCTATCTTCACAAACTCTACCGTTTTCGTTGTCGACTAGCCATAGAGAAATCACCGTCGTCAGAACAAAGCAGAGTTTCTGTCGCAGCCGCCTGAGCATGCACGGTACGAAACGACATCGTGGTATTAAAGACTCACGTGATGGAACAACAGAAACGTAGTATTTACAGGCTTGCATTTCCTTTCCACGTCGTGAGTGAGACGGTCACGGTACGGATTGCAAGCAAACCAGAAGCAGCCGTAGTGCAGTGCAAAGCGGTGAAAGTGCTATGAGAGCTCATCCAGGTAACTGAAAAACGTCCGCGAAAAAAATTTACCTCACTTCGTGTGGACTGATCGACACTTCGCGCCTCTGAACGTTCACTACCTTCGGCAGTGCCTGTACTGAAAAACTATGAAAAAAATTTTCCGCACTTAGCACGGACTGATCGGCGCTTCTGTTCACTTCTTTCGGCAGTGCCAGGACCGAACCCCCTTCCTGGAAATCCTGCCTACGGGCCTGTGTATGCACCTAGCCTCGTTCCCAGGCCCACACGCGGAACGTGGAAGTGGGCCTGGTGACACATGGCAAAATTCCCGTATGTGCTGATCTCAGCAGTCTTGATTTTGGGTAGGCGAATCACGTTCGTCCATTGCCAATTACTGCGTAGTAATTACATTCTTTACCCCGTGAAAAGTGTAGCCGTTTGATATAACCGCTGTTGTAGCCCTCACCTCTGGTCGCTCCTTGGCAAGGACTTTCTACTTAGCCATCACCAACAGCTACCTTCCGCGTGATTTCGAATGCATCCAAGTAAGGAATGTAATCACTTACGCAAATTATGCTGACTGAGCACATACGGGAATTTTGCCAAGTGTCACCAGGCCCTCTTCCGTGTTCCGCGTGAGGGCCTGGGGACGAGGCTAGTATGCACCCATCCTTGTTGTGGCCGTAGAAGATGTAGACTGTTCATGATTCTGGTCTGCAGTCGGACTGTGCGTAGTCCATTGGCTGGATCCCACTGATTATTAATTACTGCTCATGAACATATGACGATCACTACGAGGCAGTGAGTGTGCTCAATTGACATTCAGTGTTCAGTGCAGCAATCCACTTTGTGCTGATCAGGGTCTGTTGGAATCCTAGAATACGCAAAGGGCCGGTACAGCCAACAACTCAACAAGTGTCTTCATGGCTGGGGGGTCGACCGAACAGGCTGGGGGGTCGACCGAACAGGCTGGGGGGTCGACCGAACAGCATGTGGAGTCAAAGTACTTAGCACAAGTATTCACCTCCGCACCCTTTTGACCCTTGAAATGGCCGACAGGAAGTGTGCTGTATGTTACCATAGTGATACTGCAATATAGACCCATTGCGATTACTTCATTTTTCCGTGGCGTTTCTGTCTGGTAAAGCCACCTTGGTGTACCATAAAACATTCGCAACATGCCATTCATCCCTGGTATGTGCTTATATATAGCCTTTTATGCCTACAGAGGAATTGCATAGAAGCTACTGCCTCCAAATATGCCAACCTGGCTGCTCTTTTCCATCTTGTTCGTAAATTCTTGTACTCTCAGAATGATGACTTCATCTGCAGCGACATTTAACAGAGTGGTGATGTAATTACCTTGTAACTGTAACTGTTATCTGTGATTGCAACATCCTGCTAACATAAAGAGTATGTGAGCCCACCAGCAAACAAGTTGACATGGTTGGAGTTGCATTCCAAACCAGACAAAGGCCAGCCACATGCTGAGAAAGCATTACTGCAAAGCATTTACTATGAAACTGAATGACCTGTGGTATCGGCTATTGTTCCTACCACCAGGCTGTGGTGCTTATGTTTCGTGCAAATACCACTTTGATCTGCTGTGCTGTCTGAAGGAGCCTGCTGGTTGGGGTAATGCTTATACCCCCAGCTGGTAGGCATCCTTGAAACTGCAGGTAGCCTTGACTCCACACACTGAAACTTTCTCATTGACAGACACATCATTGCTCACTATGTAGTGTCACTGTAGACCTGCCACAAGGTGCCCAGAGGTTGTCTTTTTGTTGTTGTCATACTCAAGAATGCTGCTGAACACGTCGGCAAGACACAAAGCTGTAGAATAGTAAACAATCCAGGCATTGAGTTGCATGAGATACTGAGCCACATGGCTTGTATTTGCACCACAATTGGAGGATTGGTAAAGTACGAAACTGTCTTGCTATAAGGTGCATGCGCTTGTATACCTCTTTGTGAGGCATCTTTGCAAATATGCATTGCTAGTTATGTATAATCACCTGCTTTTACTTTTGCCCAGGTTCTGACCGCTTCAGTCTGTTGCTGGCTGGTCAGATCATCGCATCCATCTGTAACAGCCTCATTTGGGGAGCGTCTCCTGTCCTCTCTGAGATGTGGTTTCCTGCATCAGAGCGTACCACTGCCACTGCGATCGGAGTGGCTGTTGCACCTGCGGTTAGTATCTGCTGAGATGCACTTACACTTCTTCAAACTGCTTGACTGAGAAGCAGTAGTACTAGCAGGGTGTGTATGAACAATGTCAAGAATCAGGCTACCTGCTACTCCAGTACTCAGTACAGAAAGCTTCTGGGAATGACCATGGCACATAGCTACCTCCCCAGATGATGCCAACCAGCTGTCAAGCTAATATAGTGACACCAAAACTTCAGTTCCAGGCTATGGTGTAATTGTTGTTGTAAGATCTGTTTGGCAGTGCAGAGGCAGCTCTTTTACTGTCAAGATTCAGGCAAGAATAGACGAATCAGTCACCAGTGTCTATTTAGTTCTCTAAGGTCGCCCTGCAGTGCCTACCGATTGGATTGCAGAAGCAAACAATTAGCTTACCAAGTTAGTATAGCTACCGTTCTTTATTCTAATGGAATTTTAATGCATTTAATGTAAGGCAAGGTTGTAATTAATTTATTAGAATACAGAATGAAGGCGGTATAATGTGAATAGGTTGCAGGGTTGTTGTAATGGTAGTTTGTAATTGTAATCGATTACAATTAATTACAAATTCCTATGTAATCGTAATTTTAATTGTAATTGATGATAATTTTGTCTGAGTAGTTGCAATTGTAGTTGATTACCTTGTGGTTGAAGCTCAACTACTCAATAGCTAGGAGGTCAATATCTATAAGTATGCTCCCCAACATAAAACACATACTGGTTACAAAAATTTGAGTAGCTAGTTATAAATATCCAACGAAACATACAAGGTTTTGCTCCACCTATAATGGATTGCATGTTGCAAATGTATAGTGTGTAATTGTAATCGTAATTGTAATTGTGTGGAATTAATTGAAATTGTAATGCTAATTGGCTTCTGGAAAGAGCTAGTAATTGTAATCATAATTGATTACTGGAAAGCAGTAATTGCAACAACCCTGATAGGTTGCAACATGTTTCTCCACATATGGTCGGATTATTGTTGATAACTTCATTACCAAAGGACTGTATTTTTATTCACAAGCCATTGATTGGTTGGAACCTGATTAAATTGCTGGTCTTCCTGGGGTTCTGTTTAGTGCTGTGACGACTCTACAACTTTGCATATTGAACTTCATATTTCTATATATTGGGTAGTGGGTAGGGGGTTAGTATCAAACTACGCAATAGCATGGTCATACAACAGTACGCTTTCATATCAAAATACCAAACAATTGACCACAAATATGTGGAACTGCACAAGTTATGCACTCAATTTTCAGATATCGGGTTAAAACAATGTATCATAAGCCGTCTTGATATTGATATTGAGTAGGTAGACCGACAATAACTGAATTTTCAAGTTTGAAAAGTTGCCTACCCCTAAACAAGATGTACCTATATTGTTTGAATCCATTAACACTGTCTAGAAAGTGACACCCTTTTTGTGTTCTTGTCTACATTGCAGCTTGGTATAATGATTGCATTTGTGCTGGGTCCAATGTTGGTCGGCAGTCATTACACCAACGAAGCCTGTGGGAACGCCACATTTCCTGTGTCCCATTCCACTCCCTTGTACATGGAATGGAGTCGCATCGTTCAAGATGAGCTCTTCTATTACTTCTTGGCACAAGCAGTGTTTGCACTGGCAACAGTTGTGCTCACATATGTTGGTATGTAACTTCGCATTGCTCGTAGTGCTGTTTTAACTTATAGCTAACTAACTAAATACCCAGTTAGTTCACTATACTGTATAGCTGGAAGTATTGGCAGATATTAAATGTGGCAGATTGCTCAAGAACGTTCCAATTAGTGGATTCAGTTTTTTTCATAAGCCAATGCTCCACCCACCTAACGGTACAAACCTCAGCATGCATGCGAATATGGATGGTATTGTTATACTCCATGTTTGAGTACAGTGATGATTGACAGCTGTGTATGAGGACATCATCTCTCCAAACATATTGGTTGCCGACTCCTGGGGAAGAACTGTCATGTGAATGCAAGAGTGGCAACCTGACTGACCCACACTCTACAGCTAGCAGCATTAATTGGAGAGGACACCGTCTGTTGGACTCTTCACATCGCTGGATGACTTCTGATAGTGAAGAGACCTTATACCAGGGAATGCTGCAGGGCGCTTTGCATCGTCGTCAGTTCGCAGTCCCGGTGATAACGATGGCTGTAGGGAGCTTGCTTCTGCAGAGATACTTGCTCGAGTACCTATGATAGTTAGCAGTATGGACATTGTTAGCATATATTGTCTACCCTTTCCTCAAGCAGACGTGTGTAGAATCTTGCACCATGCTCAGAGCATAAAGCATTGCATGTTTACCTATATCCATTGTTGCTGAGCACCATACTGTGGGGCTACTATATACTACTGCAGTGCAGGCTGGTCTTGGCTTGCATATATTAGGCCATGGAAAAAGCTGTACCTCGACAAATTGTCTCCATAAACGATATTATCACGATAATTGCAACATATGGAAACTAGCCTCACGGGGAACAGCAACTTTGAGATGGTCTAAGAAGTCACATGTGTCTGTCAAAAAATAGTTTATCACACATGCAGCCCAGCATATACCTGTATGAAACCTTAGGGATGCAATTTAGTACATCGCTTGAGTACAAGCTAGGGCAGTAGGTACTGGTTATCTCATTGTTTATCCAACATGTTTGTCACAAAGGCAGACAGTACTGTGGAGTCTGCTTTGCTTAATTCTTCGAGGTCTGTTCGCTATCTTATCTGTAAGTATTGCACCTCACTGCATACACATGGCTTCTTCCTGCACTGCCTGTGCGGGTATGACACATTCTGCAGAATGTGTGTACATTTATAGGTAAATGTGTGTGCTCAGCATGGTGCAAAATTCTGTAAAACCCTGTAACAATCTTGGAAGGCAAGGGGTCATAATCAAGAAAATTTAATGATGAATGCTGATTTTTGCTATTCTTTTTGCCTTACCTCCAGCCTTTCCTGCAAGTCCTCCAACTCCTCCAAGCCGTTCGAGACAGCTGGTAGTAGCTGCCAACCTCCATGCACAGTCTTTCACTTCCCAGATGCTCAAATTTGTACGGAACAAGCACTTCATGGCATTCCTTGTTGTCTCTGGTACGCTTCTCGGTTTTCCTGAGTATGGATATCAAAGTGCTAACACCAGTTGTTGACAAAGACCGGAGGTTTAGATCAGAATTGTGATGTCCAAATTACAGAGTATCAGAAGTAGAAGTTTTGCATAAGAACATACAAATCAGTCAGGAGTCAGCAGTAAAAGAGCGCTGCAATGATGATGATG
Source organism: Axinella damicornis (assembly GCA_963931865.1). NCBI lineage: Eukaryota > Metazoa > Porifera > Demospongiae > Axinellida > Axinellidae > Axinella > Axinella damicornis. The sequence continues at coordinate 598,088 of OZ007506.1, read as the reverse complement.
TCATGATGCACTCTTACAGTTACACCACTATAGCCATGACCTGTGTATATTTTACTGCAGGTATTAACAACGGCACAACCTTTGCTCTTGCATCGTTGCTCAATGAAGTTGTGCACCCTTACTTTCCTGTAAGTTCGGTATTTGGTCTAGTCTGGATTCCATTCCAGCTATTTATGATCACTTTTCCACCGATATTTTGCTCTTTTGACCGTACTGTTTTCCATGTAATAAACTAAATTTCCTTGATTCCTATCCCTTTCAGAATGATGACCACAAGTTTTCATACCTGGGGATCATAGCAGGAGTGGTGTCACTGGTTGTCCTTCCATTCATTGGGCGATTACTGGACTTCACCAAAGCATTTTAGTATGACAAATATTACCATACACTTTAGTAATAGGACGGGAATGTGAATTAACAATGTTACACTCCTGGTAGGGGAAAAATTGTGCCGCGTAATGTAATGTTACACGGGAAAAATTGTGCCGCGTAATGTAATGTTACACGGGAAAAATTGTGCCGCGTAATGTAATCTAAATAATAAACGTTTGACTACTTTGGAATGGCCTACAAAGATTCTGACTACATCGACGTGATCGCTATGATGCAGTGACACAAAATCAAAATATTTGTGCTGAAACTCACCTTGATGGTGGAGATATGAGCGCTTTTGTCTTTGCTCGAGCGCTCTCTTCGACTTCCGGTGGCAGTACCGTTCTTTGGAAAGGCACACGAAGATTCTGACCACACGGCCGTGATCGCTGTTGTTCACTGACGCTTACATGCCGAAACCCACCGTGCTGGCTAAGTTGTGAGTGCTGTAATAGTCCTTTTGGTCGCCATTGCTCGCGATCAACTGAGCGTAGTTGCCACGTGACCTGTGTGTTATTTGGAATATTTAGCTTCGCTACGGCGAGTCGCAACCGGGGTTGCAATGCGGCTACCAGGAGTGCGGTTGCCCCTCGTTACACTCCTGGTATAGAGAAAATTGTGCCGTGTAATATAATTAATTAATGTAAATAATTCGTTCGAGTGATAGGAATGGCGTACGAAGATTCTGACTACACCTTCATGATCGCTATCATGCACTGTCTCAACCGTACAATTTTGGTGCTGAAACTCAACTTGGTGGTGGAGATACAAGCGCTTTTGTTGTGCCGTCGGCCGCCATTGCTCCATCTCTTCGATGTTGATCGCTAGTACAGTCTTACGAAGGCCCCACGAAGATCCTGATCACACGGCCGTGATCGCTGTCGTTCACTGACGCTCACATGCCGAAACTCACCGTGCTGGCGAAGTTGTGAGTAATAAGCCCTTTGGACGCCATTGCCGGCTCAATTGACCAAACGTGGTCCTTCACTTGACATGTGCGTTAATTGGAATGAGCTGCAACGCGTAGCTTGCGCGACCAGCGAGTTGTAACTGGTTGCATCGCGGCTACAAGGAGTGTGGTTGCCCCTCGTAATGTAATCTAAATAATCTAAATAATTGTTTGACTATTTCGGAAAGGCCTACAAAGATTCTGACGACACTGTCGTGATCGCTATGATGCAGTGACACAAAATCAAAAACTCACCTTGGTGGTAGAGATATGAACGCTTTTGTCTCACCGTTGGCCGCCATTGCTCGAGTGCTCTCTTCGACTTCCGGTGGCAGTACCGTTCTTAGGAAAGGCACACGAAGATTCTGACCGCACGGCCGTGATCACTGTCGTTCACTGACGCTTACATGCCGAAACTCACCGTGCTTGCTAAGTTGTGAGTGCTGTAATAATGTCTTGCCTTCCTTTTGGTCGCCATTGCTCGCGATCGACTGAGCGTGGTTGCCACATGGCATGTGCGTTAATTGGAACGTATTGCAATACTTAGCTTGCGCTATGGCAAGTCGCAACCGGGGTTGCAACGCAGCTACTTCATGAATGGTACTTGAATAATTTCTGATCTTCCCTATATATAGCTATCATGGTACTCACGTGATGTGTGATAATTGGAACGAACTGTCACACTTAGCTTACTTAGCTTGTGCTACCGTTTAACCGTGGCTACCAGGAGTGCGGTTGCCCCTCGTTAATCTAAATAATTAATTCATGAACGTTTGACTATTTCGGAATGGCCTACACCGTCGTGATCGCTATGATGCAGTGACACAAAATCAAAATAATTGTGATGAAACTCACCTTGGTGGTAGAGATATGAACGCTTTTGTCTCGCCGTTGGCCACCATTGCTTGAGCGCTCTCTTCGACTTCCGGTGGCAGTACAGCCCTCAGGAAAGGCACACGAAGATTCTGACCACACAGCCGTGATCGCTGTCGTTCACTGACGCTTACATGGCAAAACTCACCATGCTGTCGAAGTTGTGAGTGCTGTAATCATGTCTTGTCTTCCTTTTGGTCGCCATTGCTCGCGATCGACTGAGCGTGGTTGCCACGTGGCATGTGCGTTAATTGGAATGTATTGCAACACTTAGCTTGCGCTACAGAGGAGGGAGTGCAAGCTTACGGAGGTTCGTATTCGTCCGCTCCTTTTTAGCCTTACTCAGAATGTTTTGGTATTCACCACATTTGGTAGTACCTATGTATTTGAATGTGATAGTGTGTTCAATAACTTCTTTGGAGCTATCACATCTAGTGGCATCTGAATCAGTGGTGTCAGAATCAGATTCTTGAAAGGGCTTTGATAAGCGACTAGACCCACATTGCCTTCCATTCTATACTACTATGCTTCTGATCATGACCGTTACTATGAGGGTGAACGTCCCTCATTCAATAAACAAACAGGTCAAGCAAGTCTATTGGAGACTCTAAACATTAGTTTCTGGACGAGTTAGCCTGGTGGTCAAAGACTTGATTCCAATTCGGCGATAGTTTCAGAAACTTCTGCATTGACGGCGCATCCCACCTCCACCAGCACTACAGCAACATAGCTATTGCTAGAAACCTGCTAAATTTACAAACATGATTCCAAATTTCACAGATATCACTCTACATAAATGCACTGTATAGCAGAATACTTGCTGCGTCCAGTGGTGCAAGTCTCATGTCCATAGGTTGTATATGGGGCTGAGGAGATAATTATGCATGGCCACATAAATTCAACCACGTAAACAAAATTCATGAAACATAGTTGACTTCAGGAGCTCATAGCTCTAAAGCTGATGGGGTGGTCACAATATTACATATCTTTATAAACCTCCATCTTTGTTGTATCCAATGGTGCAAGTCTCATGTCCATAGGTTGTAGGGTTCAAGAGATATGACAGCACGAATTCACCCATGTAAACCAATTTCCCATGTAAACCAAATTGGTTGAGTCGAAGGGCTCATTGCTCCAAATCTAATGGGGTTGTCACAATATTTCCACATGTATTTACAAACCTCAGTCTTTGGTGTATCCAATGGTGCAAGTCTCGTGTCCATAGCATGTAGCGTTCTCGAGATATGGCAGCATAAATTCACCCACGCAAACCAAATTCATGAAACATGGTTGACTTCAGGGGCTCATAGCTCCAATTCTGATGGGGTTGTCACCCATGATGTGGCTATTTTCTGAAAGTACAGAGATGGGGCTTTCATCAGGCGCAGGTCCGATCATCATAGCACCCTGCGTTCTTGCACTACAGGCGCTTGAATCTGACCATCTTGAGACGCTTCAAGCTAGACCCGACTTTACAGCGTTCTCACACAAAGACGGGAGCAGTCTCAACTGTCTTGATAGCTAAATAGACTCTTGACCACCTGAGATACACATATCTCAAAGGATACGTCACTTGCATGAACACATCTTGGAACAGTCGGTGCTAAAATCTGCTTCTTGAAGCCGTCTGACATGGCTGTTTCGTTACACGGAAATCGCATAACTCCGAATTGATAACGAATACTACCGGAAGAGGTAATGGACGAATACGAACCTCCGTAAGCTTGCACTCCCTCCTCTGCTTGCGCTACGGCAGGTTCCAACGTGGCTACTTTATGAATGGTACTTGAGAGCACTCTAAATAATTTCTAATCTTCCCTGTATATACCGTATGGCCGGAAATTTGGCGGGAATTAAATTTGGCGGATCAGCTCTAAAAAGCTGTGAATTGTATTTGGCGGATTTGCAGGGCGAGAATGATGTCATACTTACCGCACGGCCGCGTGGCCACGGAGCGCTCTGTGGTTTACGTGAGATCTTGTGTCGTTAGGCTGCGATGGAGATCTGTGTTCAAGGTACCACATCTACAAAACCTCTGGGAGAGGAACTGCCATGTGAGTGGTATGCAGTAGTAGTGATGCGAAGGCGCACCATCGTCGGCTACCGTCAGGAAGATGTCAGCTGCTCGCTCGCTATTTCTGGCCGATCAGCTGCTTGCTCGCTATTTCTGGCAGATCAGAGGCAGAGATACTGTAGTATTATGAATGCTTGCGCGAAACTTCGAGCGTCGCTACGAGGCCCCGCCCACACGCAGGTCGTAAATATTGGCGGAATTTAATTTGGCAGTGTGTTCATAATCCGCCAAACCGCCAAATTAAATTCCCCGCCAAATTTTCCGCCCATACGGTAGCTATCATGGTACTCACGTGATGTGTGATAATTGGATTGAACTGTCACACTTAGCTTGTGCTACCGTTTAACCGTGGCTACCAGGAGTGCGGTTGCCCCTCGAAGTAGAGAAAAAGAAAACAAACAAACTGAAGGAAACAAATCGAACAAGCAGAACAAAACAGCCATTCCTTGCTTCAACCGTCGTAGGCAGTATGTGATATCACGCGTGTGCATTAATGAGGGAAGTCCTAATGTGAGGCTGTAATCTGAAGTATCCACGAAGTGAGTGTAGGGCAAGGCATCAGAGTGAGTGTAGGGCAAGGCATCAGAGTGAGTGTAGGGAAAGGCATCAGAGTTGCTGGAAGCATCGTTCTGAAAGTGAGCTCTGCCCTACCACTTGGCCAACCTATCAGGCCAATGAGAAAAATGTGCATATACAGCATAGTCAAATGGTCAGGAGCCTTTTTGCAATGCAGGCAGTGATAAATAATTGGGCGAGCGTAGCGAGTCCCCACTAGTGAGCAATGCACACAGGAGAAGTGTAATGTCGTCGGTGCCATGGGCATTTCCGGGATGGGTGGGGTCGAACATGAGACATTGCACACAGGAGAAGTGTAACGTCGTCGGTGCCATGGGCATTTCCGGGGTCAAACATGAGGCATTGAGCGCATGCATCATTTGGCTGACAAGACCAAAGCTTTTCTTCAAAGCTGAATAAGAATGGATAGAACAAGCGACTCAGAGGTTCAACCTACAGCCAGAGAAAGGGTACAAGACAGGGAGGCAAGGCTGGCTCAACGAAGACAACGAGATAGAGGAACGAGAGAGCAAGAAACAGCTGAACAGAGGGGGGCTAGGCTGGCGAGTCAGAGAGAACACACTAGAGCTTCTAGGGCACATCAGAGACAAGAGTCTAGACACACACAAGTGGATGCCAACATATCAATTCTCAGTGAGGTTCCCTTGTTTGATCAAGCCTCTGTACATACCAGGATGCTCCACTTTCACTGCAAGTTAGCAGCAGCCAGAGAAACGGTACAAGACAGGGAGGCAAGGCTGGCTCAACGAAGACAACGAGGTACCCACATGACTTGCCAAACCTCGTTTCGAATTATACACGTCATTGGCACCCACACTCGCTACGCTCGCCCAAATGACGTCTACGTCACCCTAGTACCTTGTGTTGGCTGGAGGAGGCATTGGTGTCCATGTCAACACATTGATTACATAATGAGCACATGACCTCACCATTTTTAATGTGGTTGCAGGTACCCGTAACCTTTCTCTCTGTTGGTTCTCCCCAGTGCTCTTGGTGTGGTGATATATGTCACTTCTGCAGTAGTTTTGGCTGGATTCGTACTATCTGTGCAGTTTGGGAAACACTTCTATGTCGTCTACATCACCTACGGTTTGATTGTGTAAGCATGGACTAAACTATTGATTATAAGCTATTGATTGGAAAACTGGTACTCCACATTGTTGCTATGGCAATGACAAAACTTTGTACCAATTGGTCATCACTGAGGTACTGTAGACATCCCCACTGAGATATGCAGTGCCTGAATAATTATGGCTATCAAGGTTTCATACAGGATTTTTGCTGGGGGGTGGAGATTTTTATGTGATAGTAAACCGAAGTGTTCCCCCCCCCCCCCCCCCCCCCCCCCCCCCCCCCCTTGAATAAATAGCAGCCCTAAGATTGAATCTGGTGGGTATTGGCGGTTCTGGTGGGTACAATGACTCGGTATCTGCCAACTTCCATTATGCATTGTTCAAAGGTAATTATGACATCATAATTTATAAATTCTTGGGGGGGGGGGGGGGGGGGGGGGGGGGGGGGGGGAAGAGATTTTTGCTGGGTGGGGGAGATCCCAGTCCCCCCCCCCCTCCCCCCTCTCCTCCTCCCTCCACCCCCCCCCCCCCCCCCCTCCCCTCCATGAATTAGTCCCCACCATCCCTTGGCAGCTCTAGTATAACTAGGCAAGCTGAGGACGAGACGAGGGTAGCGGTGATTGTCTCGTTCCCAGACGTGGAGGTCAAAAGCGAACGAGACGCTCCAACCATATATTACACCAACAGTCCAGTCCATGGTCCAGTCCAATGGTCCAGTCCAATGGTCCAGTCCAATGGTCCAGTCCATGGTCCAGTCCATGGTCCAGTCCAATGGTCCAGTCCATGGTCCAGTCCATGGTCCAGTCCATGGTCCAGTCCAATGGTCCAGTCCATGGTCCAGTCCATGGTCCAGTCCCATGGTCCAGCCCATGGTCCAGTCCATGGTCCAGTCCATGGTCCAGGTATTACACCTACCTGCTCTAGCTCAGACTAGCTGCATCATTGTTCTCCTTGCAGGGCATGTATAGCTGCTTATGAAGGTGTAGCATATGAGTTTGCTGTGGAGATGACTTATCCTCTTCCTGAAGGGACCTCTGCTGGCCTCATCAATTGCTCTGCAATGGTATGTTACATGGAGGTGCATCTTCAATAAATTAATAGTCCACACAAGTCACTCAGCCACTGTGTCTGTACACTAGTCACTCAGCCACTGTGTCTGTACACAAGTCACTCAGCCACTGTGTCTGTACACAAGTCACTCAGCCACTGTGTCTGTACACAAGTCACTCAGACACTGTGTCTGTACACAAGTCACTCAGCCACTGTGTCTGTACACAAGTCACTCAGCCACTGTGTCTGTACACTAGTCACTCAGCCACTGTGTCTGTACACTAGTCACTCAGCCACTGTGTCTGTACACAAGTCACTCAGCCACTGTGTCTGTACACAAGTCACTCAGCCACTGTGTCTGTACACAAGTCACTCAGCCACTGTGTCTGTACACTAGTCACTCAGCCACTGTGTCTGTACACTAGTCACTCAGCCACTGTGTCTGTACACAAGTCACTCAGCCACTGTGTCTGTACACAAGTCACTCAGACACTGTGTCTGTACACAAGTCACTCAGCCACTGTGTCTGTACACAAGTCACTCAGCCACTGTGTCTGTACACTAGTCACTCAGCCACTGTGTCTGTACACTAGTCACTCAGCCACTGTGTCTGTACACAAGTCACTCAGCCACTGTGTCTGTACACAAGTCACTCAGCCACTGTGTCTGTACACAAGTCACTCAGCCACTGTGTCTGTACACTAGTCACTCAGCCACTGTGTCTGTACACTAGTCACTCAGCCACTGTGTCTGTACACTAGTCACTCAGCCACTGTGTCTGTACACAAGTCACTCAGCCACTGTGTCTGTACACTAGTCTAGCACTGGACAGGTTTCTGTACTGTGCAGAGGTTCACGAGCTCTTGCCTCCCTCACTGCTTCAGCTTGAATCACACATAGCTCATTACCACCAACAGCCTTTGTGCGATAGCATCTCTGGCAAAGAGCATTGGGGCCAGACGTAGTGTATTATACTACATCTCATCTGAAAGATGCCACTCGCTTACATGACGCTCAAGCTCAAGGTCATACGAAGGTCGTGTGCATCGATAGTCTAGTCCCGCCAACCAAACCCCTGACTTAAATTCTGTTACTCACAAAGGCCCCACATAGACACACCTAGCTATGGAGCAGTGACCCCTGTACAGCTGTAGGGCGGCTTTCTGAACCTGAGAAGCATCGACAAGACTGCCTGATCGACTGGTCAGTCACTCCGTTGTCCATGGTTGCGATCGGTAGTGCACTCAATTACTTTCCAGTTTTCCTATAATGTGACACTCCTCCACCCCAGTTGTCCAGGCTCGTGACTGCACGTGACAAGTTTTACCAGACCTTCCCCAGCAGGCGTGGTAGCTCATTAAATATATGCAAAAAAACCCGGAGTTAGTTAATAACTCCACTGGAGTATTACAGATGGGGACATAGACCCCTCACATACTTCAAACGCACCGTTCTTAATTGACCCCGCCCACTTTTGGGATCACATGATGTACTGCCATGATTATGATCGATAAACATGTTTGCCGAAAGGCGGATGACTTTCAGGTGAGTGACAGCTTGCTTACTTGCACGGAAGAAATCGTAGTGAACTGACTTTCTACCGAGGTGGAAGTCACATTACATCACTGTTTCTGAGATAAATGTGTTCTTCTAATTGATGCCCACCGAGTTCCACCGAGTTCCACCCTGGTTCGACCGATATCTCGGGAGCTGTGGAGTCTTACGACTTCCACCTCGGTGAAACGTCAGTTCGCTATGATGACTTTCTTGCATGCGAGTAAGGAAGCCCTTACTGACCTGGAAGTCATCCGCCTTCCGGCAAACACATTCGTCAATCCTTAATGAGGGCAGTAGATCACGTGATCCTGAAAGTAGGCGGGGTCAATTAAATTATAAATGTGTAGTGGTCTATGACCTCTGCGATACTCAAGTGGAGATATTCAACAAAATTACTTTTTTTTTTGTCTATAACAATTCTGTCATAATAGACAAGGATACATGTACATAGCAACATAGGCTAATACAAGACATGATCCCTACAATTATAAACTACATTAAAGAAGGTGTAGATAAATACAACACGCTCTCTTAAAGGATGCAATGGAGGAAGATGTTACAATCTCAAATGGTAGTTCATTCCATAGTCGGGGAGCTTGACAACAAAAGGAGTTATAGAAACCCACACTGTGTGCAAAAGGAACCTGCAAAGTGAGGGCGTGTGACCTGGTGTCATGTGAGGTGTTAGGCCTGGGGATGATGGGGGGGTTAGGGAGGAATGTCAGGCCATTTAAGACCTTGTACAAAAAGCAATGCTTTAGGACGGTCCGCCATTTAATGAGCTCCCATGCCTTAACTCACCTGAGTATACTGCAAGCGACAAACGCTGGGGTGAGAAGGCCTGGGTACGAGGCTACTCTGCAACTGTGCTATAGCTAGATCTAGCAAATCCACTAGCCAGTTCACCTTCAAGTAGTGAATACCCACTTCACTTCAACCTGTAACCATAGACACTGATAAGTGGATATAAGGAGTTTTGACAATTGCCATGGCAACAAAAGTGACAATGCGGATAATTTCCTTTCTCCCACAGGTGATTTCCATCATTTTGGTCGTAGGTTTGGGAAATGTACCTTTCTATCCTGTGCCTGTAGGTGCCTGGATTATGACGGGGATTGTTGTTATCGGAGCAATATTAACAGGTAAGCTACTGTGCGTTTTATCACCCTTCTATTGTGACTGCATCCCAAGTTAGCAAGGTGGATTCCTTATACTAAAATTCATGTGTGCGTGTGTGCATGTGTAAATGGAGCTCAACGGAAGTCGAACACTGGCTCATCTTTCGAATGAATAGCTCATAGGAAGTGCACTACTGAAGGTGGATGCCATAGATAGAGCTATACCTACAGGTAATAACACTAGCTTACTAGGCAGGTGGACCAGATTGAGATGGAGTTCTTGACTTTCCTGTGGTCGCCGATAGTTAGCAAAAGGGCCCCAACCACGAGTAGAGATTGGCTGTGGTAGCCCAACTGGTAAGGCAGGGCTCAATATAATTTTTCAAGTTGACCTTCCATTATGACAGACCATAAACTGAAATGGCAGATCAGTTGGGTCTGCCGGCAGGCCAACACGAACAAGACTTCATCCCCCCAAAGCTTACAATTATTGCCAATTGAACGACACAAATTGTCATTAAACAGATGAATGTACATGATGCATGGCACAATATATGCATGACACGATACAAAAATGATACCAAAAAATTAGTGGGAGTATGACAGTCATTTCAATCACTATCAGATTGAGAGTGATCGGAAGTGTGAACATCAGAGTCTTCTGCGCAGTGAAACCATTCGTCCCAATCGTCTAATGCTAAATGCACCTCAGAGTCCTCACTGTCGGATTCATGGTCAGGCACTGTGGAGGGACCTGGAAGATCCTCTTTTCCACGTCTGGGTCGGTACGTTCTTCTAGGTCCTTGATTCACCCTTCTTGTTGTGCAGCAATCCCTCCACCACAATTCCACAGCTTGATCGGCAGAGAAGCAGCTGAGAGGAGGGCCTTCTACGAAGATCTCCAGGAGATCATCAAGGGTGCTTGTTCTCAAACTGGTTCGGTTGGTAGTTTTAAGCACCTTCAAAGAAGAAAAGATCTGTTCTACTCTACCGTTTGAGAAAGGTAAACTGAAAACCAACTCACAGAGTAGCAGGAGATTCGGCCAGTGACAAGAATCAGGACAAACCTGAAGATTGTACCACACTTTTCTATAGCCGGTATTTTCAAGTGCAAGGTACCTCCTGGCGTAGTCAACAGCATCCTCAATCTCATCTTGGAGAACAGACAAGTTTGCTCCCCTAGCCTCAAGCGGATCTCGGAAAGGCACGACAATGCACTCAACCGCACTCTTGAGTTCAGCAAGTGCTACATCAGAACCAGACTCACCATCTGAAGATCTCTTCATCCAGCTTTGAGTTTCAAGAAACACCAGCACAGCTCTCAAAAGTGTAACATCCGACCATTCAAGACGTTCCCGCAGCTTCTCATTTAGTCTCTCAAGATCAGCTAGAGCTTCCTTCTTGCAGTATTCCAGAGTTGTTGAGTTGTAGCCTGTCAGTGTTGCACCTTGATAGGTCTTGCTGGACCCTTCGTCCTTCACCCTGCTGAGAACAGCTTGGACAGTAGGCCACTGAAGAGGGTCCTGCTTCATCAAGGATTTCAAGGTGGTAGAGGTCTTAAGAATCTGCTTGATGCCGAAGACAATGTCAATGTCAGCTCCTTGCAGAGACAAGCTAAGAAACGAGGGAGGCTTCAAGACTTCTACAAACATTGCACAGCCAACAAGAACCTTTGCATGTGACCATTTGTGCAGATACCCTCTGAGACGAGCTCGATCTTGACTTTTTAGGGACTTGTCCTCGGCCAGTGTTGTCAGATGGACAATGTAAACACCAAAACGATCAACAACCCTCTGTAGTGCTTTCCTCTTGTGCGTTATCCACCTTGACCCTTGTGAACGGATGGGAACATTTCCACCTTTGGAGAGCTCAAACACCTCTTTGAGATCTTCAACAATAGATGCCAACTCACGCGTTTTCTTAGGCGACTTTTCGTACAGATAGTACAAACGAAGGAGCATTTCTTCAATGTCTTTAAAGAGCTTACTTGTCAGGCCATTTTTGGATGCCAACTCCAGACGATGCGCAAAACACCAGGCCCAGAACAGCCACGGAAGGACATCCTGCATCTTGCCTTTCAACCCACTGTGCTGAGAAATGTTCACTGAAGCTCCATCTGTTCCTCCTCCAACTAAAACAGGCTTGGTCCCAAGAACACAATCCCTATCCAAGACATCTTCAATCTCCAATCTCTTCAGTGCTACCTGAACACACTTCACCAATCCATCCGCATCTGCTTTCTCAGGGTTCACAACTGACAAGTACCTTGCGCAAGATCGAATCTCTCTCAACACATCATCCTTCTTACAATAGAGGGCAACGAACAGTTCATCTTCAAGGTTTCCAGCATCTGTCGTTCCATCCATGAGAAAGCTAACAAAATTGGTGCTGGACAGTGACTGGAGAAAGCTCCGGCGTTGGCTTTCAGCAATGAACTGTGTAAACGACCTCGCAGCAACATCATTTCTGTATGCCAATCCTAGGTCAACGTCATGTCGGCTCTCTAAATCGAAAAGGGCTGGATATTTTGAAAAGGAAAGGCCTTCTTTTGCCATCACAAAACAAATATCAAATTTCCGTTTCATTCTTGCCTTAGTTGCAGCGTCCATATTCACCAGTGAACTAGCAATCGGGGCATACGAAGCTAACGGCTCATTTCGATCCCTTGCTTGATGGGCCTTGTAGTTACCCATGGCAGCTTTATGCTGAGCACTGGTGGCATGGTCGATAACATTACTCGTCCTTTGGTTGCTCGTGCCTTCGATCCATGACTTTGAGAAGTTCTTGTATCCACGAATATTTGCCTCGTACTTCCGGCACACGACACACCACAGCAGCGATACAAGGGTTCTATCGCGCTGGTCTCGGTCACATCGCAGCCAACTGAGGCTTTGGTACTCTGCATTGTACTGGCCCTGCCAGCGCTCGAATGTTTTGACAGTTATTTGTCGCTTAGTCTTCTTGTCTGTCCCGATACAAGTAGAGCGTTCACCTAAACGTTTTCGACCAGCCATTTTGGCAGGCACGTGTCAAGTATGATCGGTCATCTAATACGCATGCGCGGATTTTGACCGATGACCGACCGTTATATTGAGCCCTGTAAGGGAAAAATTGTGCCGTGTAAATAAATAAATAATTAATGAAATGTTACAGCTCGTAGGAAAGGCCTACGAAGTTTCTGACTACACCATCGTGATCGCCATGGCGCACTGACCCAAACATATAATACCGTATATCTTCTAAATGTTTTTATTAATTATTCATAAGCCTTGCCGAAATAATTAGTATAGGTAATCACATGGGTTTCATGTGCAATTTGGGAAATAATTGCACGAGCAACAGGCAGAGTAATTGCACAAGCGATAGCGAGTGCAATTTATGACAGTTGTGAGTGCAATTACCGTATACCGGGAAATTTTGGCGACCGTTTTAATTTGGCGATTTGGCGATTTGGAAGCCAATCGCCAAATTAAAAATCGCCAATTATTAATGGCTGGCCAGCGAGATCGACTGTCAGCGCGCGGGGGAAGCAAGTTCACCTTTGAGATTGCAGGACCCAACGTACTACCTGCTGACTGAGAGAGGGGTCTGCGGAGAAGCGCCTACTACTTCACAGACAGTGCACCGAATTAAAAGCGTAGACAGACTACAGACACATGGACAGCTCAACATGGCCGACTGTGTACCGTCCTCTGCTAGTACCTGTCCTAGGTCGTGCTGCTCGTGCATCACTGCCACCACGTACGCATCAAGGGCATTGCTGACCTCCCGGATAGCTGTTCGCCGATCGTGGGCCTCCAGATGCTGCTGAAAGCGTGATGGCCACGACACTGCTCTTCGTTTCGTACGTCTTCGTCCTGCTTCCCGATTCTCACGTCGCGCTCGCGGCGCGCATAGTGACGTCATACTTTTCCGTCGCGATCGCCAAATTTTTAAATCGCCAAATTTTATACCGAGCCTTTTGAGGCCATTTCGCCAAATTTAATGGCCGCCAAAATTTCCCGGTATACGGTATTCCCAAATGGCATGGAATACATGTGATTAAATACTAATCATATACTTCCAGGCATGGCATGGTCAAAAGCAAGCGGCTTGAGCGATTAATTAAAGCCACGCCCCAGCCACAAAAGCGCTCGAGCGCAAGCGAACTACACGCTACACGGGTGTTCCGCGTACAATAATTTCCGGCACTTAGTTTGCGCAACGTTAGCGGTCGCCGCGGCGCGCGCTCCCTTAGCAACGCGTGTTCTGATGACATTCCTAAAACCACAAAATGTGTGACATCATATCTGCTGATTGCCACGTGTTAACCTGTCATAAGCGCTATAGCACAATAGGCAAGCCCATGGCGACTGTTTTGGTGCAAGAACCGTCGCGAAAGCCCGAAAAACGCCAGAGTTATGGCCCAAGAAGTGGTGAAGTGTCTTGGACCTACCTGTTGAGCGACACTGGTTACCAGGGCCTTTCCAAGACCAGGCAAGTTTTCCCATGGTTGAGAGAAGTAGCAAATGTAGCCTCTGTATCTAACTTTCAGTGAAGGGTGCCGCTTTTATCCTACTTATTTTTCCACGGCCATTATAGCATGGGAAACATGCCACATTTTAGGTCCTTGCGTTGCGTATGAAGATCGGGAGAACATACTGAGGGTGAGTTGGCAGTTTCACCCTGAGGTTATACAATAGTATTGCATGTGTACATACAAAGGCTAGACTTCTTATGTCAAAAAGTAGACAACTTTCACTCCCTGGCAACCATTGCCGGAGATGGTGCTCATGCATAACGCACTTCAGCCGCGTCAAATGATTGAGATGGACGTATAGGACCTTCTGATGCAGTTAAAGGTAGCATGTAAAAGACTCAGCACCCTTTTCTCCGCTTAACCCATACCCGACTCGCTAGCCTTGTTCCCAGTCCCACGCCCAGCTGTTCACAGTACGGTAAGCGGGGAGGGCCTGGTACATTTCCTCATGCGAGTGATGTCAAGGGTCGAAAGGGGTAGAAAGACCGGAAGTTTAACGTAGGCGTAGTGTGTCTCAGAACAGCAAGAAGAACGAAGGTACCAGGTAACACACCACACGTATCTAGCTAGCGGGGGGCGACTGTCATACTGACCGAGCGTTGAAAGTGTAGGTAGTTGAATAACATGTAAAACTTAGTGTCCTCGTTCTGAAAATTTTGCCATTTGTCAATTACGTCATGCTCACGTGAGGAAATGTACCAGGCCCTCCCCGCTTTACTGTACTGCAAGCGACAAAAAGCTGGGCGTGGGACTGGGAACGAGGCTACCAACTCGCCACTTTCAGAGGAACATTTTAGCCGAGACTTGCATATGGTGGCAAGTTGAAAGCTTATCAGCTATCGCCAGACACTGTGGTAAAGTAATTGTGTTTATAATTACAAGTAGCTTCGATCGCTTCGCTCACTCAGCTACTTCCCCCTCGTTCGCCTACGTGAGTATTCCGGTGCCGGACAGCTCAGTGTAGAGCTGATGCTCCGCGATTGCATCGGCTTCAACTGTGCTCCCTGATTGTGTCCGCTTCGACTGCTGCTTTCCAGCCCATGCCCAATGTTCTCAAATATTCTTCACAGAGTGCAAGGCTTCGCGGAGTGCAAGGTTCAATAGTATGAAGGTCGCACGTCACTAGTCTAGTCCCGCCCCATGAACATCCCACTTCCGAGTCACCCCCACAAACTTTCTCTACGTTCTGTATTGTGTCCCTCCCCCCCCCTCGTGATATGTTCTCCCTGCATGCACGCACACACACGTTAAAATCTTGATTGGCCTCGTTCCTACTTCCCAGGTCCTTCCCAGCTCCAGTCTTTGGTTGCTGTCCGCAGAATTAATGTGACTGATCAGCACTCGCACTCTTGACAAGGTGTGTGCGTACTCGCTGCTCATCTGGATACATTGGTGCATTCAGCGGTGAGGCAAGTACTTCCCCATCAGATCCCCATCAGATATGGTTGATTGTCCTGGTGGCGAAACACAGACAGCACAGCACTCATAACTCGCCAGCTGCCAGAGAGGAAAAGAACGGTGACAACCATGACCGCACTTCACTCTGAGGTTTCCAAGATCAGCCACCATGCTTGGAAGTGAACACTTGTGACTGGAGCACCACAACTGGGGCAAGAAATGCTTGGACCTTTGCTGTGCATTCTGCACACACCAATGATTGCTGCTGTGACCAGCAGTTACTTCCATACAGTTTGTGTGGCGGTCTTGCCTCACACACGCCCTCAATTTTTTCAGGCTGCTCTCCTAGTTTGCACTTGGAAAGTGTTTGCAGATCTCATGGCAGTCAGTGTGGGGCTGGCAGTTGAAGAGTAGCACTTTACGATTGATGTATTTTGTACCCTAGGCTGCCTCAATGCAGCAGATGCACTTCAAGCATACGTAAATGCCCTCAGTTCTGATTATATTATCACTGCTTTAGAAAATTAGTAGGACTTACTGACTTATACTGTTACCTTACTCTATCTTAGTACTATCTATTTCGGTGTATTGCACAACGTAGAAAACTTGCAGAGTGGACTGCTGGTAAGAATTATCACAGTGATCTGGATGGAAGCGATTGACAGCTCTTGAACTTCCGTGTGGCACTTGAACAGCTGTGCGCTTATTCATGCGCAGTTGTGCGGGGTGGGGTTGCCTAGCACTTAACTCGATTTGTAACCTTTAAAGATATTTATAGAGCTTCGGGGAAGTCCTGAACGGTCCTTGGCAACGATGGCCTTCAAGCGACGCCATGTTGCTAGGTAAGTAAACGGTGACGTAATTTTACGCGTGCGCGAACTAAGTGCCGATTAAAAAACAGCCGTGGCTACTAAGTCAGGGCTCAATATAACGGTCGGTCATCGGTCAAAATCCGCGCATGCGTATTAGATGACCGATCATACTTGACACGTGCCTGCCAAAATGGCTGGTCGAAAACGTTTAGGTGAACGCTCTACTTGTATCGGGACAGACAAGAAGACTAAGCGACAAATAACTGTCAAAACATTCGAGCGCTGGCAGGGCCAGTACAATGCAGAGTACCAAAGCCTCAGTTGGCTGCGATGTGACCGAGACCAGCGCGATAGAACCCTTGTATCGCTGCTGTGGTGTGTCGTGTGCCGGAAGTACGAGGCAAATATTCGTGGATACAAGAACTTCTCAAAGTCATGGATCGAAGGCACGAGCAACCAAAGGACGAGTAATGTTATCGACCATGCCACCAGTGCTCAGCATAAAGCTGCCATGGGTAACTACAAGGCCCATCAAGCAAGGGATCGAAATGAGCCGTTAGCTTCGTATGCCCCGATTGCTAGTTCACTGGTGAATATGGACGCTGCAACTAAGGCAAGAATGAAACGGAAATTTGATATTTGTTTTGTGATGGCAAAAGAAGGCCTTTCCTTTTCAAAATATCCAGCCCTTTTCGATTTAGAGAGCCGACATGACGTTGACCTAGGATTGGCATACAGAAATGATGTTGCTGCGAGGTCGTTTACACAGTTCATTGCTGAAAGCCAACGCCGGAGCTTTCTCCAGTCACTGTCCAGCACCAATTTTGTTAGCTTTCTCATGGATGGAACGACAGATGCTGGAAACCTTGAAGATGAACTGTTCGTTGCCCTCTATTGTAAGAAGGATGATGTGTTGAGAGAGATTCGATCTTGCGCAAGGTACTTGTCAGTTGTGAACCCTGAGAAAGCAGATGCGGATGGATTGGTGAAGTGTGTTCAGGTAGCACTGAAGAGATTGGAGATTGAAGATGTCTTGGATAGGGATTGTGTTCTTGGGACCAAGCCTGTTTTAGTTGGAGGAGGAACAGATGGAGCTTCAGTGAACATTTCTCAGCACAGTGGGTTGAAAGGCAAGATGCAGGATGTCCTTCCGTGGCTGTTCTGGGCCTGGTGTTTTGCGCATCGTCTGGAGTTGGCATCCAAAAATGGCCTGACAAGTAAGCTCTTTAAAGACATTGAAGAAATGCTCCTTCGTTTGTACTATCTGTACGAAAAGTCGCCTAAGAAAACGCGTGAGTTGGCATCTATTGTTGAAGATCTCAAAGAGGTGTTTGAGCTCTCCAAAGGTGGAAATGTTCCCATCCGTTCACAAGGGTCAAGGTGGATAACGCACAAGAGGAAAGCACTACAGAGGGTTGTTGATCGTTTTGGTGTTTACATTGTCCATCTGACAACACTGGCCGAGGACAAGTCCCTAAAAAGTCAAGATCGAGCTCGTCTCAGAGGGTATCTGCACAAATGGTCACATGCAAAGGTTCTTGTTGGCTGTGCAATGTTTGTAGAAGTCTTGAAGCCTCCCTCGTTTCTTAGCTTGTCTCTGCAAGGAGCTGACATTGACATTGTCTTCGGCATCAAGCAGATTCTTAAGACCTCTACCACCTTGAAATCCTTGATGAAGCAGGACCCTCTTCAGTGGCCTACTGTCCAAGCTGTTCTCAGCAGGGTGAAGGACGAAGGGTCCAGCAAGACCTATCAAGGTGCAACACTGACAGGCTACAACTCAACAACTCTGGAATACTGCAAGAAGGAAGCTCTAGCTGATCTTGAGAGACTAAATGAGAAGCTGCGGGAACGTCTTGAATGGTCGGATGTTACACTTTTGAGAGCTGTGCTGGTGTTTCTTGAAACTCAAAGCTGGATGAAGAGATCTTCAGATGGTGAGTCTGGTTCTGATGTAGCACTTGCTGAACTCAAGAGTGCGGTTGAGTGCATTGTCGTGCCTTTCCGAGATCCGCTTGAGGCTAGGGGAGCAAACTTGTCTGTTCTCCAAGATGAGATTGAGGATGCTGTTGACTACGCCAGGAGGTACCTTGCACTTGAAAATACCGGCTATAGAAAAGTGTGGTACAATCTTCAGGTTTGTCCTGATTCTTGTCACTGGCCGAATCTCCTGCTACTCTGTGAGTTGGTTTTCAGTTTACCTTTCTCAAACGGTAGAGTAGAACAGATCTTTTCTTCTTTGAAGGTGCTTAAAACTACCAACCGAACCAGTTTGAGAACAAGCACCCTTGATGATCTCCTGGAGATCTTCGTAGAAGGCCCTCCTCTCAGCTGCTTCTCTGCCGATCAAGCTGTGGAATTGTGGTGGAGGGATTGCTGCACAACAAGAAGGGTGAATCAAGGACCTAGAAGAACGTACCGACCCAGACGTGGAAAAGAGGATCTTCCAGGTCCCTCCACAGTGCCTGACCATGAATCCGACAGTGAGGACTCTGAGGTGCATTTAGCATTAGACGATTGGGACGAATGGTTTCACTGCGCAGAAGACTCTGATGTTCACACTTCCGATCACTCTCAATCTGATAGTGATTGAAATGACTGTCATACTCCCACTAATTTTTTGGTATCATTTTTGTATCGTGTCATGCATATATTGTGCCATGCATCATGTACATTCATCTGTTTAATGACAATTTGTGTCGTTCAATTGGCAATAATTGTAAGCTTTGGGGGGATGAAGTCTTGTTCGTGTTGGCCTGCCGGCAGACCCAACTGATCTGCCATTTCAGTTTATGGTCTGTCATAATGGAAGGTCAACTTGAAAAATTATATTGAGCCCTGTACTATAGTACTAGTACCGCTTATCTTATGTAGTGAAGCTTTAGGACGGAAGCGCGGTGTTGCAACTGACACCCAGGGTCCCAAACCAGCAGCACAGAGCCTGTGTGCGCATAACAGCCACGCCGGAACAGTACGGCTGCAGCGCTAGTATGGCACAATGACTAGCACCACCGTTTCTGTGACAACACTTTCGCCATGCTATCGTTCGGTTCTCACAGCGTTTCTTCAGCTCAGGTACAGAAAGCTTAAACAACGCGAGCGTTCACACAGTACAGCCATTTTCAACAGTTGCTAATGAAAACAAGGCGTTGCCAGGACGCGGACGCTCGTTGCTAGGGCAGAGCTTGACCTGATTGGTTAGCATGCGCCGTGGCCACTTCATAACCGTGCAATTTCTGACAGCCCTCGGGCTACAATAACTGTGCAATTTGGAAAAAATTGCACGCTTTTCTATGGGAGTAAATGTATGGCAACTCTATAAGTATGTGATTAGAAGTAAAATCGCAAAATTAGTACCAAAAACCAAAAGTGCTCAATACTTAGAAGTGCTACCCGTGCTTCAACAGCTCAATCCAGATTCAGAGTAGCTTCGTTCCCAGGCCGTTAGGGAGAAACGGCCTGGCAACTTACGTGAGTTCAAACTGTATATGGATGTAACGTCACAGCAATTGCACTAGTTCCTTCAAGCTGTGAATATCGGATTAGTGCACGTGGCATTACAATTTTTCCAGCTCTGGGAACAGACCTTTCCTGCCAGTGGAACAACTGCTTGCTGCAGGTTCTGCTTCGGAAATTGAGAGAAGTCGTTGAAGCAAAATTCGTCATGCAGAACACCTATACTTTCTCGATCGAGCGATCAATTAAAATACACTATTCCATGTGATTGCACGTTTCAACACATGACGCAATCGGGTTGTACTGTTGTCATGTGATATCGTTCTGAAATTTGATTGGTACTGCCAACTTTCAGGCAGCGGAAGTAACAGTTTGAACTCGCATATGTTCCCAGGCCGTTTCTCCCTACTGACCTGGGAACGAGGCTAGATTCAGAGCTGCTAAGTTGAAAGCATGGACAGCCACAGTCTTTACCAAGCTACGTATGCCTACCAGTAGCTGCTCACTCTTGAGGCAGCTGCATCGGAATCTGCCGTACCCCCGTACGAAGCGAATGATCTGCGCCACAGGCTGTATGATTGATATATACTCACCCCATGTCGTACTGTGTTCATCTCTGTTCACTCTCAGGGTCAGGGTAAGACTCGAGTGAGGTTCAACGTCGGGCTTTGTTGGCCTCCTGACCGCTTTGGACGAGCTGGTCAACGTGGCACGTTGATCACGATCAGTTGACTTCCGGAAGCTCCTGTGCATTGGCGACAGCTTGGAAAGAAATCTGTGAGCTTTTACCGCTTGAGGCTTTGAACAGCGCTGAACTCACTTGTATCTCTTGTCGACTGTCTTGCGTGATGCGGTGCCGAAAAATTAGGGATGCCGAATTTTTAGAAGATATAATATTTGTGTAGAAACTAGAGTTCTGAGTCCTTTTGCCTCCCTGTGGTCCGCCATTGCTTGTGCACCCGATCGACTGTCGTTGCCAGTATAGTGCTCAGGAAAGCCCCACAAAGATTCTGACCACTCCAACATGACCGTTGTCGTGCACTGACGCTTATGTGGCAAACTCACGAAAGTTTGGACCCACTCCAAGGCCCCACCAACACTCTGACCCCATCATCAATACACAAACAAATCAGGCCAAAAAACTCCATACATGTGCTCTCCTCAGTTGCAGGCTGATGGCCAAAACTCACTTCCGCCCTCAAAAACAAAGATTTGGCTACCCTAGGCTTTCAATAAAATTCCACACACACCGACTAAAGCCAAGGCCAGTTTCCAAAAGGTCAACCTACCCCCTCAAAACTATAAGTATGCTTTTCCACGTTCACCTCAAGGTTACAGAGTTTTGGCCCCAAATCTACTCCCTCTCACCAGCCCAGTCAAACCACCAAACCAGCCAAATTCGCCCAAACATGAAAATGGGCGGGGCCTGTTATGCCGAAAGGTCAACTCTCTATAGTACCTTGGCCAGGGAGGGAGCTATTGGATGCTGTTCACTTTCCAGGCTGTTCTTCGGCCACATCAGTAGCTCCACAAACATTACTGCTCACTCTACTTAGCTATTCACACTCAGATAGGCCGACGCTACGTTCAATAAGCTAGAAAAGCTCTTTTGCTTCTTAAGTGTTGTGACAAATCTTCAAAGTATCGCACAGCCACATCAGAGTGCCGATTTGAAACTTGAAAGAGCCGCTAGCCGCATCAAAGCGAGAAGCCCCCCTTGTTTATTCCGGTTGCTGCCATGGGAAAACGTAAACAGATTAGTAACTCTCAATAACTGTACGTGAGTGACGTCATCTCATTAATTATTCATGAGCAAAATTGCGTGATTTCACCATTGCCATGTTTCCTACCTTAAGGTCTATCAAACCAGATAAATACAGAACTGTGAATACAAGGACTCAATACTAAACAGCCCGAGTAACTTAAGCAGAGAGGCACCAGTTTCACTTCGGCTCCTCGTCCCAGACAGGATGATGTCATCACTG
The DNA here is from genome assembly GCA_963931865.1 of Axinella damicornis. Taxonomy (NCBI): domain Eukaryota; kingdom Metazoa; phylum Porifera; class Demospongiae; order Axinellida; family Axinellidae; genus Axinella; species Axinella damicornis. The sequence continues at coordinate 576,276 of OZ007506.1, read as the reverse complement.
ATGGGTATCTCAGTATTGTTAACCAGCATTCGGGGATCGAAACAACCCTGTCTCAATTCGTCCGTCCATGTATTTCACCTTGATATGCCCTGATGAAGATTACACAATGTCAATGACAGAGTACGTATACGGTAGTCAAAATGTTGGCTATTGAACATCTTTCCAGAATGTTCTACTACTCGATCAGGAAAGAATATACCACTGAATTGACACTATACTACAGTATAACTGGCTTTAGGTATTGATACAGTCATGTTTATTTGCATACCCACACTATTAATGGCAGTGTTCACTCACTGGTTTTACAGATTACACGTACTGTATAACAAGTGGCAATCGCACTTCTGGTAACCAATGCAACTCACTGGTAGGGCAAACTCGCCTTTCAGGTCTTACTCTCACCCCGGGTGTACCTGAGCAGGCTCAGATTGCATCCACCCGCTCATGCTTACAGCTAGCCTTAGCCTCGTTCCCAGGCCCTGCCCAGCTTTTCGTCACTTGAAGTACGGAAAAGCGCCGTACTTCGAGTGATGAAATGCTGGGCGGGGCCTGGGAACGAGGCTAAGCTAGCCTTGTTCCAAGGCTGTCCATATGTAGCTGGCTAGCATACAGCTCCTATAAATTAATGCACATATCACGTGATGTCCATGCTGCCTACATGACAGTCGAGTTGAAGCGAGCTATGGTGGTCAAAGGGCATATGAAGAAGTTGGAGGACATTCTACAAAATTAACACCGGTTCACACCTTTTCCCTACAGGCAGTGTATAGGGATAATGTATGTGGAAACCATTTGTGGCTGTAATATTTGTTTCTGTATGCATAAAATCAAAAAGTTTACCCTCAAACCATATTCTTGGAAGCATTAGCTTTAAATTCATATAAGATATGTTGGGGGTTTCAGTTTTTGGCCATTTGAAGATTAAGTATGCTGTTCTTAAGTACAGGTATCATCAATGGAGGCAAATCCACATCCTGTTACATCATCGGAAATATCTCTAATTATGAACGTGTCAAGAAAAAGTTTACCCCACAGTTGAATTGCTGGAAGTCGTAGGAACGTATAAATGTATAGTTTGAGGGGGGTTTAGTGCTTCAGCTGTTGGCCAATTTTGCTCAAAGTTTGGACATGAAGACTCTACTAGTTGTTATCACAACTCTGGCTGTTATCTTGGCACTGGCACGTTGCTGTTTTGCTGCTGGAGGAGACCATGCTACTGCAGAGATTCCTACCGCCCACTTGACCATTCTGATTACGAAGTAAGCCTATTATTGCATACTGCTATCAGTTTTGGTGTACAGGAATGGGTGTCCATGCAGCCATAAGTACATTTGAATTCATTAATATAACCACCCCGTAACAAAAGAAACCATAAACTTATTTTTTATTGCTGGATACCTGACCTTGAGAATCAGGAATGGTAGGTTTAAAAGCTTTTTGATGGCATGCCAACTCTCCCTACCCATCCAGCAATAATTTGATTTAGCAAACCTCCTTTCATCGTCAAAAGAAGGCTGTATTCAGTCCTTTTCGTCATCCAGCTTCATTGTTCTTGAGTATACAAAACAGCTGCCCAAACAATTCAAAAACAAGCTGTAAACTTTGTTGCTATGTAACTAGGTTGTTATGGGTGACAAGAAAATTTTTCTTCAATGTATAATTAGAGGACTACCTTTGAAGTAAAGTTATGTGCCTAGTAAGTCCATTCCTAGCAATTACTGGTAGTTGTATGCCTTCTATTATCAGACTTTTAATGCTACTGTGAAACTTCTGAAACAATCTTGGGTACCTACTACAAAACTTCTTGAAAGTCATGCAAAGTCTATGGTATTCAAACCCTTGCTGTAAGAGTCTATGTGTAAGAAGCTTGTTCTTTGCGTTAAACCTCTGAGAACTATCACATATTCTAGCTATTCTTACCAGTTGGGATATGTATATTCCATAAGCTGGTGAAAGTGGAATGTTACTACTAAGGTTTGGAAAATTAACTATGTGAAAGCCAAAACCATCTCTTTTGTCATATACATCTGTTCTAAAGCTGCTATCCTCAATCTCAATCGTAATATCTAAATACGAAAGCTTATTGAAGGCTTCAGTTGTCTTCTTAAGTTTGAGCTCTTTAGGGTATATAATTATTTCATCATCAAAGAAGGGATTATTAATAGTAAGAAGATCATCTATGTATCGAACTGTGAAGTTAAATTTTCTTGCTTTGTAAGTATTGTAAGTTAAATTTTCTTGCTTTGTAAGTATTGTACGTGTAGACAGTGTCACTATGATGGGCATTAATTAGGAAACCGTCAGGCTCCAGCGTATGACCTTCCATCGTAGTGATAAGTCAACGTTTGTGTGTCCTTATCTTCTGGAAGGATTTTAAGTAAGCCTGCCTCTACTCACCTAGTCTCATCCCCAGCCATAAGTATCCCACCACAATGAGTGCACTCTTCGTCATGGGATAGTACTGCCAATGATCCTTGATGGGCTGGGTGCAAGGCAAATACTGGCTTTCAGGGTAACCTTGAGATATCTTTTCACCACACATTTTGCTTGTGTTTACCGTCCTTACAGCAAACTACTGTACGATATTACCAGCAGTTATGGAACGTCAGCTACAATTGTGCAAGCTTGGATTCGACGTTTAAATGAAAAGATACGTGGGACAATACGGTACACCGAGCAGCTGCGTTCAGTTCTTGTTAACAGAGTAGCTCACCTTAGGCACAAGCTTAGGGGCTTGAAAGGAGGTAGAGCACGTGAATGTTTCTTTGGTCAAACATGGAACCTACAACTTCAGCCAGATGAAACAGATGCTTCGAATGCGGAAATCGAAACTCTACAAGCAAAACTAGACTCATCTGAGAAAGAAAAGAGTAAGCTTCAAGAAACAGTAAAGCTCCTTCAATCTACCCCTACTCAAAAGCGTCACAAGCCATATGAACAGCTCTCAGAGAGGCAGAAACGTCGCATGAAACGAAGGCGAGAATCCACGTGCGAAGCTTCTCTGTCTTGGCTAGACCAAGACGGCTATGAACCATTAAGTGTTGAAGTCAGGAATAGGGAGACTGGCAACATTGAAAAAATTAGCCTGAAAAGACATGACATGGAAGAGTTGTTTGGTAGTGAATCATCCATTACAGAATCTGAAATGGACGAACTGAACATGATGCTGTACGTAAAGGACAGGTATAATGTCTCAGATGGAGCCTACCATGAGATGGCAAAAGTTTGCAAGGAAATGCCTCGGCAGTACAAACTAAAAGAAAGGATCCGAAAACTGAACCAGGAATGGAATATTCGGCCTACCCCTAATGGTACAGTAGGGGTACAACAATCACTAGAACAACGGTTAAGAATTCGAATTGAACAGCTCCTTAAAGTATCTTCGCCCAATTCCACCTTCTGTCAGAGTCGCAAGGTACGTATTAAGCTCTCTGGAGATGGGACGAAGATTGGGAAGCGGCTTCATGTTGTCTCCTTCACTTTTACAATACTCGAGCAAGGGGAGAGGCCAGGTTCCTATGAAGGGAACCATATTTTGGCTGTATTTAAAGAGCCAGAGGACTATGATTCAGTTAAGAATGCCTTAGCTGATATAATTAAAGAAGTAGAGCAATTACAGAAAATTGAGGTTGACGGCATCACTTACGAGTTGGAGTACTATATGGGTGGAGATTGGAAATTCTTGGCCATGATTACTGGTATTGATTCAGCTAGTTGTGCATACGCGTGCATTTGGTGCAAATGTAAGGCAGATGAGCGATATGATGCAGACAGAGAGTGGTCTATATCGGACCCATCTAAAGGAGCACGGTCCACGGATGAGAACATTAAAATGTCACGGCAACCACGTACACGGAAGCAGTATAATGTCTCTCGCCTGCCCCTATTCCCAACCATCCCACTGGACCATGTTGTGATTGACAATCTACATCTATTTCTGAGAGTCGCTGATGTACTAATTAACCTGCTGATAATTGAACTACGCCGACAAGACGCAATTCAGAAACAACTGAAATTTACCCGATTTGATCCTTTGAAGTATCGCCATTGTGACGCATTTCAACAGTTTGTTTCCTCATTAGGGATCCCAGGTTTTCACTTTTACATTGGAGAATCCTCCAAACAACTCAAAGTCCGCTCACTTACTGGTCCTGAGAAGCTGAAGGTTTTTGAGCATATTGAGATCCATACACTATTGCCTTCGGTTCTCCCAAGTGAGTGTGATGTAGATAAGATCCAACATTTGTGGACAGAACTATGGCTACTAAACATGGAAATTTGCAAGCCAGCAAGTGAACTGACTACTGAGGTCATAGAGAGATACGAGAGACGAGCACGACAGTGGGGGAAGGATTTCATTGATGTGTACCACACGACAGAGTCACTCCATATATACACGCAATGATGAACCATGTGAGTCAGTTCATGAAGATTCATGGGAGCATAGTTCCATTCACGCAGCAAGGTTTGGAAAAGTTGAACGATACTATAACGAAGAACTTTTTCCGATCAACGTCCCACCGTGGAGAAGATGCTTTAAGACAGCTAATTGAAAAGCAGAATAGGCTCGAATACCTCAGTGACAGCGGAGCTAAAAAACCAAAACTATTTGAGATCACATGTTCTAACTGCAACACTACTGGCCATAATAGACTTTCATGCCGTAAGCCATGCAAACACTGCTCTGCTCCCTACGCCCAACACCTTCCAACTGTTGACAGTAAGAAGATACCAGCATGCCAAAAGGAAAACTGAACTATAGTACACCTGTATGACTGTGCATATATAAATTATGTATGTCATTACTGATCATGAATTTTTAACAAAAACAAAGATGCATGTACATGTATAATAATTATTATCATTACTGATCATGGATTTATTTTACAAAGATGCATGTATGTGTATAGTTACTCCTGTAAGAAGACATCTAGCTGAGACTGTACACAATCTAATCTAACAAAACGAAATACAAGAACATAGCCACCACAGATTTCGTCTTGAGTTGTGGCTGCTAGGAAGTCCACAATTGAAGGCTTTCGAAACAAATGAAAGTTCACCGTCTCCTCCTTCACAGCACAGAAGTTCATTTGAGCATTAAGACCCCTGATGTACCATCTTCGCCCAAGGAGAGGAACAAGGTCACCATACTTCTGGATTCCATAGATATTTCTCCCTCGGAATGTCCCAGCTAGTTTCAACCCTCCATTGAATTGCAGGTCTAAAGGTAATTCAATTCATACCATTGGATCGTTTCTCGGGCTGGAGTTCAGAGTTGCCTTTATAGCATAGGCTAACTCACGATGGTGATCAAATGGAACATACCGCTCCAATTGGAGCGCACTGGTATTGTAGCAGAATCTGTCATGATCTTGCTTAATTGTTTGTGCCACTTCTCAGGTGCCATCTTAATTACTCTTGACAGCCACTACATTGTTCCCCCAGTCGTTAGTCCTATCACCTGTATTATTTCTGGCTACAAAAGCATCCTGATTTGTGTACACGGGTGGCCATATCATTACAGTTTCAGCTCTGCTCTGGCAATGCTGCACGCGAGAGTCTGCGCCGAGCGCGAACGCCGAGCCGAACCCACCAGAACGTAACAGTATGATGGTTATCATCACTCTTGTCATCGGAAGGGCACACGATGTCTTCTTTCTTGCGCCATTCATCAAATTTGTCATCATAACCGACGTAGTGTATCTTGACTGTCTCCTCTCGGCTCTCCAGAACCTCAACCGGGTAAAGTTTATTCTTATCTGTTGTTGTTCTCACTGCACGCGGCAACTTCTCGGGACTGTTGAGCCTACGGTAGTCTTTCCGAGGGCCTTCACGAAGGTTGTATGCCATCTTGTCTGTGTTCTTTGCTGAAATTGTAGCGCAAATCCATATCGGCTTTCTTTTATCGAGTTGCGCATATTGCCTTGACAGCCACTGATTTATGATTACGTCACGATGGAATCCGGGAGTATTGCGAAGTAGTTTACGTACAAGAGGAAGCGTATGCGGAAATACAATTATCAGCTAAGCACGGTGTTAATTTTTACTGCAATGTGTGAAATGTCCGTTTTAGCATGAAACTTCTTCATATGAAGGCAAAAATTATGAATACACTCACAAGTTCTGCACCTTCAGCACTTATGTGTCAGTGGGACTCAGTGCACAATGGTGCATTCAGAGTTTCACGGGTTTTCCTGAGAGCTATACTGCCAATGAATGTCGAAGTGAGCACGAGCAATGGCTGCCAATGAGAAGACAAAAGCACTGATAACTCCACCGCCAAGTTTGAGCATGAAACCAATCATATGAAATACATACAAAGATTCTGACTGTAATATTGTCATCACTGTGTGTGTACATACCTTTTTGTGCCTTATAAGGAAGGCCTGGACTTCTTAAGTACATGTACCGGGATATAATTTCACCATTCTCCTGCAGTGTTTATTAAACCAGAGCTGCGTCGAGTCAAAGTGGACAAGCCAAAGAAGCAAGACTCACCTTCCATTGCCAATACTGGGCTTCAGAACAATACCTTATATACTTAAGTGGTTGCTTGATTGTACGTATCTTGTAGTTGTTGCAAGAATTCAATCTGCCTACTAAGCTGGTGAGGGAGGGGCCTCAGGAGTCAGGACACTGATGCATTGGAAATCCGAGGTTGGATAAGTGAGTGATTCTGCATGGGCCACTTTTCAATCTGAATGAGCATTAAATAGGCTTCTCTGAGAAAACCTGGGTATTCCAGTGGGGTACAATTCTTAGCCAATACCATTTTTATTCCAGTACTACGCAAGCTAATAAATCTTGCCTTGTGTTTAGATTACATTTAGCTAGTCTATAATTATAGGCTGCATATCACCTGCAGACCCTTGTTTTGATTATGATAGGTTGCATAATCATGTCCTCAAACCATTGTTCTTCTCAGCAAATATTTACGGTACCTCTGTCATTATAGCTGCTGTTCTGCATGTGCTCTACTGCAATCTTGATTATATGGGTATGGATTTCATAATAACAATAGAGCACATGCAGAACAGCACAACAAATCAACTCTTTGTATTGTTCTCCAGGCCATAGCTTGTTTCTACAATGGTTTTAGGGGTTTATTCCCATTTGGTCAATTCCCATTTCGTCAATTCCCACTTCGTCAATTTCACTTCGTCAATTCCCACTTTGTCAACTTCTCACTTTGTCAATTCCCACTTCGTCAACATTGACCAAGTGGGAATTGACCAAGTGAGAAATTGACAAAGTGGGAATTGATGAATTGGGAATTGATGAATTTTGAATTGACTAAGTGGGAATGTATACTAATACTTATCATAACTGAGGTATGCAGTGCATAGTAGCAACACCAACATGGGTTGTGAGACTTATTTCTCCATCAGTGTATGCTAGCTTTCTTGAGTCAATTTAGCATTCATTGACAACTATACATCTCTTTGTCTGGGTGTCATGTGATCCTGCTTCAAGCTGGACTGCTGTGAGTTCTGTAGGTGCTTGCTCTTCTTTGATGGTATCCACCAGTCGGTAGCTAGCTGTTGGGATGCCGCCGAGTAATGATTGAATTAATCTTGCTGGGCCATCCCTCCAAGTGATTGCTTGTTCTGCTCCCATGAAGCTCAAAGACACTCCACATTGCAGGAGAAAACTGCCCACCATCTAGCCTGCTAGGTGTTTTCAACATAGCTGAGAAGATCATCCAACTAAGGGAGTGCACTGGGCATTTTTTTGCTTGAGCTCAGAGTAGTAGATTGAGATCTCCCACTCTGCTAACTCACTGAAATTGCTCACCCACTTCCTGAGGGTTCATACTTGAACTTCAGTCAATGCAAATGCCTGTAATTAGCCCGGAGTCTCACAACCCATGTTTGCCATACTATGCACCCAGATTCCCACTTTGTCAATTCCCACTTCGTCAATTTCTCACTTTGTCAATTCCCACTTGGTCAATGTTGACGAAGTGGGAATTGACAAAGTGAGAAGTTGACGAAGTGGGAATTGACGAAGTGAAATTGACGAAGTGGGAATTGACGAAATGGGAATTGACGAAATGGGAAGACACCGGTTTTAGGGAATGGTGTCATGTTTTGGGCAAAATGACCACTTCATCAATAGGTTTGCTAATAGCAAACCTATATTGATGAGCCAAGTGTGAAATGATCAATATGCCTAAAACATGACACCATTCCCTGAAACCATTGTTAACTAGAAACAAGGTATGGCCTGGAGAACAGTAGGCACTGTGCTTTTGTGCAGGTGCTCTATATTGTTCTTTTGATCATATGGGCTACATATCTCCTGCAAATCATCAAAAGTCATTGTTATACGTCAAAAGAACAATTGAAAACATGCAGAACAGCACAATGAGTCTAATCTTTGTAGTCCATACCTTGTTTCTAGTTAACAATGGTTTCAGGGAATGGTGTCATGTTTTGGGCAAAATGACCACTTCACACTTTGGCTCATCAATAGGTTTGCTAATAGCAAACCTATTGATGAGCCAAAGTGTGAAATGATCCATATGCCTAAAACATGACACCATTCCCTGAAACCATTGTTAACTAGAAACAAGGTATGGCCTGGAGAACAGTAGACACTGTGCTTTTGTGCACGTGCTCTATTGTTCATATGGGCTACATATCTCCTGCAAATCATCAAAAGTCATTGTTATATGTCAAAAGAACAATTGAAAACATGCAGAACAGCACAATGAGTCTAATCTTTGTAGTCCATACCTTGTTTCTAGTCAACAATGGTTTTAGGCAAAATGACCATTTCACAGTTTGAGTCCGTTTATATACTATTTACACATAGATGAACATACTCCAGGTCATAGGGAATGGTATCAAGCCATTCATAGCCATACAGCTCCATGATGGGGGCTCAGAGGAACAGCTAAATACACAGACAAACCTCTGAACAACTGAGGGAGCTGCTACAACTGCATTTCAAAATTATGATGGAACTTTCCATGTCCTTGATTGCAACAGGTGAATCCCTCACAAATGCTTGGCCAGAGTGGATAGCTAGTGTCTTCGGGTTGTCATCTGCCACTTCTCTCCATCACTCCTCCAGTGGTAGATTGAGATTGACAGCATACCTCTTCCATGGAAATACAGTGTTGCTGCAGGCAGCCTGCACCATCACAGGCCACATCTGCTGTAGTAGGAAGGGGAACAACTGGAAAATGACATATAATAGCATGTCACTCGAACAGACCATACACCCCAACGGAAACCAGGAATGTAGTTTGCTTGACCTAATCACCTGGAAACAAAATAACTTCTTGCAGCGCAGGAAGTTGTGAGCAGAGCCTATAGTTCACAGGTTTTGTAGAGCTTATGATGCAGAAGCCATGTAGTAACACCTTTCTCTTATGTCTAAAAATACTTTGGGTGAACTTGCCAGTCCCCCCCCCCCTGAACTGAAGGCAGTGTTGATGTATTGATTGGTCTCACCAATCAACACTGCCTTCAGTTCTCAGGGTATTTAAGTGGGTCAAAGCCATAGTGTAAGATCTCTGACTTATACTTGCACTGCCCTGCGGTCAGTCGCTACAGAACATTACGGCATATATTGCCTATTTGGTAGCTTTGATCTACCCACACAAAGGGTGAAGCCCCTTGTGTGGGCAGATCAAGTATAGAGGTGTTACATGTACAAGTGCCAGTATATTAGGGATGGAATCTGGCCATGGGGGGGGGGGGGGGGGGGGGGGGGGGGGGTTAAGCTCTCAGGTTTCTAATACCATCACATAGCCACTGTAGGTGTGTGTTCCTTACTGTCTCTGTGAGGTTAGGGACGTCCTTGTACGTTTACGTCCCTAAACTCATATTTTGCACCATGCAAAGCATTTATGAATCGAACAACCCCACTGATGTACATAAAGTACCTTGGGTATAACTGTTCACTTGGTTTTACATGAAAATATAACAATCACTGCACATCCTGCATGGTACCTAGGCCTGGCTGTTCACATCAATATCCTTAACTCATCCATTTCTATGATAAAGTACTACACATATACGTACGTTGAATTCAGCATCTGGCTAGGAAGGATCGAGTGGCATTGCTTCACACACCATCAAAAGAGGCAAATGACCAGTCATTGCATTTTCGGTGCTTTCAGAGTGCTTGCGGTGAGATTGACTTGGAATTTCATGCTTTGCTTGATTGCGGACTGACCATTCAGTATTCTGATTGTTGTGGTGTGCAGAATAGATGGGGCTGGGGCTAGAGTCAACACTGTCAGTTGCATTCATGTTTTTGTAGAAATCTTTAACAGACCAAGTGAAGTTTCCACATTTAGGCATCCCCATAGGTGGTGGGGCGTGTCTGCCTGGAGCCTCATTAATAATCACAGCCATTCCAATTAGAGCGTGTCCTTCTATATGGCAGTGCAAAAACCAGTACCCGGGGTTGTTGGCAACAAACTGGATTACGACGTAACCTCCAGGTGGAATTAACACAGTATCTTTGCGAACTATGTATCGGTTAATTTTTGATGAAGGATTTCCATAAAATGGCTTATGACCATTTTTCCACTGTGGATAGGTGCACGTGTAAGATAGAGTTCCATGACTTGGATCCTCTGTGTATCTGCAAGGATCAATGCCCTCGGGAACAGAACAGTTGAGATCCTTGTAACATCCCCTAACACCCGTTGAACTGTTGTATTCAGGGAACCCCATATCCATAACAAAGAAGTTATGGCCATGGAAATGAATAGGGTGGGAGAATGTATCTTGTACAACTGCGGTTAGAACCATGCGAGTGGTAGATCCAAATATAGGGAGTTCTTCAACATGCACACACTGACACTCTGGCAGTACTGTATTGAATGCTGCATTTTTGCAGACCTTTGGATCATTGTTACAAAACTCATTTTCAACTACTTTTTGTAGTTCAGCTGGATCAGTAATAAGTTCCAGAGGAATTGTGGGTAGTTTTAGGGTGCGACCATTTACTGATTCTAACCCAGAAACCCCTTCGTTTGCAAAGTTGAAGAATATTTCACGTCCCTCATCTCGTTCTGGTTCATTTAATGGAAGCTCTTCCTCTGGGGCAGGAAAAAGGAGTTTCAGCTGGTGCATGTATGTACAGCTCATGTTGTATGTTGGATGAAACACAATCGGGCAGTTAACTGCTTGACATGGTTTTTCTCGGCTACACTTCCTGCTGTGTGGAATAGATACATTTTTAATGGCTTCATATTGACTTGACTTGGGAGGCTGGGGGGCCCCAGATACATTATAGTGAAGAATAGCTTCGGCAGAATTTTCTGAAAGCAAGCGATATGGAGCAACTCCAGGTAGAGGGCCAAAGGGAAAGTCACCATGCTCTATTGCTAAAAGTTCAGCTCTGATCCAGAAGTTAGTTTTACCAGCAAGCTTAAGCTGGGAACTGTTCTTTGTTGGTAATAGAAAGTCGTATCTTTCGCCTGAGCTGATGATTATGTAATCAGCGGTCACTGGCTGAACAAGGTAGCCATCAGTAGCTATTACTCTTAGCTGGTGCTCATCCACTGATAACCGGAAGAGATAATTACCAACACCAATGAAACGGAAACGGTATACCTCACCTGGATTGACGGTGAAAATGTTCAGTCTTGTCTTGATGTATGGGTATTTGGAAGTGTCAGGGTGCTTACCTTTTCCATTGATAAGAGCTGACCAGAAGAAGAGATCTCCATTCTGTACCCCATCGGGTGAAATCTGAAGGTAGGGAAGATCACTTGGTCCTGGAGTCTGGCTACCATAGAAGTCGCCACCTGAGGACTTTTCCCTAATATAAATGCTTGCAGTCTGTGGGTACCACTCAGAAAGCAGTATGCTGTGCTGCTCTGGCTTATCTTGAAATGCTCCAAGTTTTGCTTGGATTTCCTTCATATTCCTTTCAAGAATAATGAAACCACCATACATACCATCTGTGCGCTGAGTTGAAGTGTGAGAGTGGTACCAGAATGTACCAGAGGGGTACGCCTTGAAGATGTAATCAAAAGAGCTTCTGGGTTGAATAGTGCACTGTGTCAGATGCTCCATGCCATCCATCCAGGGTGTCTTATTCTGGCGCAAACCATGCCAATGCACTGTGGTAGGATCATCCTCCATTCTATTTTCCACATTGACGTGAACGGTTTGTTCATAATAAACGATCAGAGTAGGGCCAGGTATCTGACCATTTACAGCAATGAAGCTTCGAAATGTCACACCATCAACTGTGAAAGCTGATGTGCAACTGGTATCATTTTCTGTGAGATTGGCACAGGTAACAACACTTGTGAGTTGCAATGGGTGTGGCCTCAGATCTCCATTGTCATCAAAGTAGTGAAGTTTCCCTGTAGTTCCCAGTTCGTTGGTTTCATCATGGATCTGATAGCGCGTAAATGTGTGAAGAGTGGTAATTTGCAAGTTGAAGACACATATGTCGGCGCTTTCTTGACACTGGCAGTGGGTGGTCTTTAAGTTGCATGTTACATTGTGGATTTTGAGACATGACACAGCAACTGCAATTTGAAAAATGATAGCGAGTCCAAGAAGCATCGTACTTGGAGTTTTCTGAGTCATAGCCCTTTTCAGTCCTGTAGAGAACACATGAAAACAGATGCAGTCATTTCAATTACGCACATATGCTGTAGGGCTGCACAAATTGGGATTATATAGGGCTTTGTTTAAGTGGTTGCTGTTACCACGGCAGACATAGGCTTATAAGTGGCAAATATTCCAGAAATAAATGGCCAGTTCATTTGGTAAAACACTACAGCTCAAGAAAATTTGAAGGGAAACCATTTATAGCTACCCTGCATGTATCATGAGCAATGGAATGCCTTGTTATCTACAGCTACATGCATGCACTCATACATATTCTGTGTATCAAACACATTGTCAACTAGCTACCAGTTTCTATTATGTTGTATTACGCTTTCAATACAATTTACGTGTCTATGAGAGAAAAAGCATGCATTATATACCATACCAGCAACACCGTCGACCACCACGCATCGCTGCGCTGAAATTGTAACCACCGATGATGTAAAAATGGAGTTTGCTGTTTTAACGCAACATTATAGTGGTCGGAGACTGTGAAGCAGCCGAGCCTCCATGCGTGAAGCGCGCGAAAAAAATGTTTCACCCTACTGCATAGCCCGATTCTCGCGCACGATATGGAGAGTCTGGCTACGCTATGTTCAGCAAGCAGGGAGCACTGTCGTTGCGCGTGAGTCCATGCAGCAACTTACACCTCCAACCTGAAGTTCCTTCTTCTTTTCTTTTTTTTTGGTACTTAACCGTGAACTCGATCCAGGAGGCTGAGCGAACGCCACACTGTGGATGAAAGGGTTGCGGTGTCTATAATATATATCACGATGACATCACAGAGAACAATAAAGCATAGATGTAAGACACGGAACAGGATTGGAAACCGGGCTGCGTTTGGCCAGCCGGAAGCCCATGTCCAGAAGGGGTCAAAGGTCAGATCGAGTGTGCATTATTTATGTTCATGTGCTGTTGTGCGCTATTCAAGCTTCAGAGCTACTACCGTGACTACGCAGATGGCCTCAAGCAACGACATCAGCGAAAGGGAGAAAGTAGTCTCAGTCCCAGACCCAAACCCACCCCAGCACGGATCGCATCTAGTATCACGCGCGGGGAGGGAGGGTCTGGTGAACTTGCTACATAAAAATTAGTCGTCCGCGGAATTTCAGAGGGCTGAATCTGATTGGTTGATTGGCTAGTAATGACGTTTGGAATGTTCACGCCACGTACGTGCGCCGTGCGCTAATTCATGTAGCTAGCTGCTCAACAAAGTGGCGATTACTGTTTACAGCTGTATTTTGCCGATATGGGTTGACGGTCACTAGCTACGGTGAAGTTGGAATAGCTCGAAGTCGCGAAAGAGCTGGTGAAAGGTCAAACTGATGCATGGTTTGAATTTTGTATCGATTCCGAGCCGATCACCCAGCGAGTTGCAACCGGTTGCATAACGGCTACCAGGGGTGTGGTTGCCCCTCGATAATCAGAGGCGGCGCCGCCGGTCCGGCTGGTCCGGCTTTGGCCGGACCACTTTTCCAGCCGACCTGATTATAATATCACGTGCAGTGTAGTCACGCATAATCTACTTATATGCAGACTCGGCAACGGCATCTGTTTCTCGTCCTAGTTGTGGGCCTACCATTGAAACTCCACAGCAGCCAAGGTCTTTTCTTTCCCAAAACGGCCATTTTGATGCTACGAGAGCGCTTCCTCATCGCTGAAAATACATGCGAAAAATTTTTTCCGCGCTTCGCGCGGACAGATCGGCACTTCTTCTATGCCGCTGCCGCCCCTGATAAGGCCAACATTTGTTGAATACTAGTTTCTCATCAGTTTTTCTTGAAAATAGCATGAGGGAGGGAGGCTCATTATCATTATTCATTATTCTCAGAGCACTCACGACACACAAGTGAAACCAGTTGGAACTGACTTTTTAATTCATAAAAACACACAAAGAACTTGAATGGTCAGAACTGACTATTTGACACACAAAACATGCATGCAGAGAAATAGTTGATGGATGCACAAAACATAAAGTACAAAGAAACGTACGGGTGGAACTGACTGTTCAGGCAATTGGTGTCTTGTATGCACAAAGTTCACACTGGGGGTAGTAACCTTCTGTGCTTTTGAGATTCTTATCTCCACAGCAGTAGATACTGATCGGACCATACTTCATTGAGAAGTACAGTTTCTCAAGAGGGACATAGCACTCTACGTCACGAACCCATACACCGCTCAGAGTGTCTGGTAGCTCTAAGTCCGAGAGTGTCGCACCACATGTATGTGTAGTCTTCTAGGAGTGTGCTCAGTTGCTTTCGCAAGCCAGGTGATAGTTTTCGTGGCGAGTATAGCAGACGCCACATCTCACACTCCTTGCATTGAACCATGAGTGAAGGGAGGCTACGCTGCCCCATCAATCTGGCATTCATCATCAGTACGTCGAATGCATTGGTGCCTGGGGGATAGCAAAATAGTGATATGATACTTGACGGTTGAAGCTATCACAGATTTTCAATCAAACAGTCAGGCTATGAACATATAGGCCTACCTTGGGTCTAGCTGGAGTCATCTGTTCGACAAAATATTTCACAAACGGCCCAAAGGTACGTATCACATCAGCTGCCACTAGATCAGGAGTCACAGAGTCAAGGTTGTCCTTAGACTTTCCAACAAAGGTCTTGCCAAGCTGTAGACCATCAAGGTCAACTTTTTGGGAAAGAAACTCTCGAAAGGTCACGGTTGGTGGCTCCAAGGCTTCAATCGTCCATGGCACAAGTGT
This sequence comes from Axinella damicornis, assembly GCA_963931865.1. NCBI lineage: Eukaryota > Metazoa > Porifera > Demospongiae > Axinellida > Axinellidae > Axinella > Axinella damicornis. The sequence goes on along the minus strand of OZ007506.1, from coordinate 560,961 downwards.
TTTCTTTCTTGTCTGGCAAAATACATAGTAGTTAAGCATCTTGCCTTCTTTCAGGAGCAAGTCGGGCTCCGGGATTTCTCCCACTAAATTTCTCACTCGCCAAAAACAGAGACGTACAGCTGCCAACGTGATCGCTTCTGGATCTGAGAATGTGCACTATATAGAAGGATGAGCACATGGCATCCAGATCTGAGCATGCGCAGTAGAAAATAATGAATAATGAAAAAAATTCAAACTTCAAGGAAAACCATGCGGGCGGTTGATGAGAAACTAGTATTCAACAAATGTTGGCCTAATCACGGTTGATGAGAAACTAGTATTCAACAAATGTTGGCCTAATTACGGTTGATGAGAAACTAGTATTCAACAAATGTTGGCCTAATTACGTGGACCACGCCAGACGACTTGTATAAATAGCACGAACGGCGGCCTTTCAAGTACATACACAGCATTCCAAAGTCATGAAGCTCCAGCTAGTGGCGACGGTCCTATTGGTAGGCTATATACTTGCGCCATCATTGGCTGCTCCAATGCGGGCGGGAGGAGAGTGCAAGGCAGTGCTGCAAGTGATTCGGCAGCTGTTAGCGTCAAGAAGTCCTGCGAAGCCTACCCCGAGTCTGCCTCCCCCATCAGGTCAACCCCCAAATTACTACCATTGTTGATTTGTTTAAACAGATGTGTAACGGTATAATTTGGTATCCGTTGTTTTCCGACCAGCACCGCACAAATTATATTCGCTGGATGCTCGTCGTTGCCACTCGAGGTCGCTACTACTGCAATTTGTTGCACGAATCGTCCGCCCCAAGGAGGACACCTTGCGGCATTGGGACAAGTCCATGTACATCAATGATTTTGCGTTACGCGGAAATAATTGTAGTGTACGGTAACCTTCATTCCCCTAGTGGTGGAGACTCTGGGGGGCTGGAGCAATGAGGCCGCTCGCACCATCTCTAACATTGGCCGCCTTTTGGGACAACGGTCTGGGACAGACCCTGCCATCTCCACCCGTCACTTGTTCCAGAGACTAGCCATTGGCTTGTGGAAAGGAAACGCTACATTGTGGGTGCGCCGCCTCCCAGTGAACTCTCCCAGGGTGGATGGGGTCGTGTAAACTGTTCTCTTTTTACCCCGCGCGCGCATGCGCAAAGTCAGTCAGTCAGTCGTCTGTCTGTCAGGCGAAAAAAAAAAGAAATCTCGCCACATAGACCCTCATAAACCATCGAAATGGAGTCAAACAATAGCAAATAGCAAAAAACATGTACCTGACTGAAGTCAAGGCGCTCCGTTTCGCTGTATTTCGGCTAATTCCTACTTTTCATAACTATTCATAACATTGGCTCCACCTCTTCGTGACCTCAGAGTCCCAGCATGAACAGGACACGCAGTGCATTTGGTAACTTCATGCTTCGAGATGACCGCTAGGAAACAGTGTTTTCTCACGATCTATGTACTTCGCAGACATCGTGGCTATTGTTTCGGCTGTTTTTTCCAGCTATTTCCTATTATTCGTAACATTTGGCCCCACCTCTCCAGCTTCACAATATTATATATGGTAAGCGGTCACTCCCACACCTTGGATATGGCCATACACGAACACAGTATACGCGATAGCCGCCCTGTTCGATGCACATCGGCAGAGATGTCGCGTCGATTGTAGCTGCACTGCATGCATCCTGACGTTCAGCGCGGGGTATGTGTTCTATGAACACCTCTAGTTACTTTTTATTTTCCTGTTTCATCAATGCATCCCACTGTTGTACAAGTTGTTTTTTTATTCTTCCATGATGGTAAAAAAAATTTTTAAAAGTTAGCGTCTGCCGGCCCGGGCATGTCTCTCATCTACGGTGGCCCATAGGGGCCTCATCACAGTTAACGCGTTTTGGGCGGGCCAGACGTCGCGTCGAGTCTCTGGACTTCTGGCCCGCTCAGTGTGATCATAGATAATATACTCTATTATCTATGGTGTGATAAATGTTGGTACTAGTTGTATTTACCACGGTACCTTTGGTAGTTGCTTGTGTGAACCCCTGGCGTGGCATCACTTAAATTATGAGGGAATCACGTACAACTGCATTTCAGGGTTGCATGCAGTACCATACAGTAGGTGTCCCCCTAGCTCACAGATGTTAGGTTGTAGCTAATACCCCGTTTACACGACACAAAACAACCGTGCTGGCACGGTTTAGTACGGTTCGGCACAGTTATTAAATTGCCGTGTAAACGCTAACTGAACTGTACTGAACCGTGCTAGAACCGTGCTAGAATAACCGTTCTTGGACCACCTAACCGTGCCGTGCCAGCACGGTTAGAACCGTTCTGCTAGCGGTCTCAATTCAGTACCGGAACCTAACGAAGACCGTATGACCGCAGTGAGCACTTACTGAGTATACAACGTACCTGAGACGTACCCACTCTCTCCTCGGTGCTTTCAGAGTAGCCAATAATCACTGTAATAGCTGAGAAAGAAGTATGACAAGCACAGCATGTTGTCTTGCTCTGCGTTGAATGAACAACGTCGTACCCAGCCTGGCGTGGCTTCTACTCCGACTGCCGGTGTTCTGTAAACGAACGCATACATCGTAACAGCAGATCGAGAAACTTTCCGCAAACGCGAGGTAGCCATAGAGCAGGGCTCTAGCTAGCTCCAGAGCTAAAGAAGCACTTATACTGATGCGCACGTGTTCGATCACGCCCTCAATAATTGATTCAGCACGGTTATTTTTGATCTAGTGTAAACGCACGCGCACGCCGGCACGGTTTCGAGTGCGGTACGGTTCGGTTATCTTGGGCACGGATCGGTTATTTTTGTGTCGTGTAAACAAGGTATTAGACTTGTAAGATACATGTAATCTGGGCCGCCGAAGTTCCTTTCAAGTTAATGCCTATACTATAAAGTAATAAAAAACATTAAAAATGTAGCAGGATGTATAATAGGGATACCAGAACGGCAAAAGTAAGGAAACAAGGTCTTGTTGGTCATGAAAACACTAGAAGATGAACGGTATGTGGTTATAAAGGCTTATAAGTGTACCGTTTCTGAGATTTGGATAGATTTTTTTGTATGCATATATTGCGTGTACGTCGTATCCCTACATACAGAGTCTACCGACTCTGTGATAGCCTATAACCACTGTCTCTTCAGCTTGTCTGCAACCAAGGTATAGCTATAACACTCCAAGGTTGCATTTTGTTTTGCAGTGCTGAGTCACACAATAGAGGCTAGGGCATGTGAGAATATGCATGGTTAAGTTTATTAATAGTGGTATGATCCATTTCTGTGTGCCTTCTCCTGAAGCAGCAAAGACCTGTGCTGAAGCAGGTTTCACCAAAGGCTGCTGTGAGTTACCTAGGCAAAATCATGGATATGCGCAGTGCTGGGTACCCGGTGGTGACTGCTACTGTCACCGTGACTGTTACTACACTAACAACTGCTGTCCAGACATCAAAGAGATTGGCTGTGATAATTACCGTAAGTGGGATGTTAGCTTATACTGCAATTTCATGTAAGAAATTGTTATAGTCAGTTTTCATAATAGCTATGTTAATTAATCAAGTCCTTTCATGGTATTCAAACACTATGTAAGCCGATAGTGGCCTGTGTGTTGGTTCAATATCAAAGAGATTGGCTGTGATAATTACCGTAAGTGGGATGTTAGCTTATACTGCAATTTCATGTAAGAAATTGTTATAGTCAGTTTTCATAATAGCTATGTTAATTAATCAAGTCCTCTCATGGTATTCAAACACTACCTACATTTGTTATGGTACTGTAAGCCGATAGTGGCCTGTGTGTTGGTTCAATATACTGTAAACTCAATTCATGACCTTTTTTATTCTTCCTTGCAGCTCGTACCTGTGCTGAAGCTGGCTACAAGGGTTGTTGTGTCAAGGCCCAAGATGAACATACATGTTGGGTACATGGTGGAAAGTGCTTTTGTGATGCTGAGTGTTATACGGAGGGTCGTTGCTGTCCCGATATCAAGGCTGTTGGCTGCAGTACAGGTTAGCAATAATATACTATGCATGCCTGCTGTATAAGTGGGTGTGATATAATTATTTTGAGTGTTTCAGTGACACATCTTCTTCCTATAATAGCACATACTTGTGCTGAAGCTGGTCATACAAATGGATGCTGCCAGATTAATACAACAGTTTATGAGTGCTGGGTGCCTGGTGGAGACTGCTACTGTGATGTTGGCTGCCATATAGTTCATAACTGCTGTCCAGATATCTTGGAAACAAAATGCCATGCACCAGGTGAGTTGTGAGTGGTATTCAAACTGGCTAAGCAGTCATATACCTGAAGGGGTGAGAGAAGGTTAGCTCCTTGTAATTGTAAGCAATCAGGTCAGTTTTGACTATATACTTTTCTCAGGATCCCCCCCCCCCCCCCCCCCCACAAGGATTCCCCACCCTTGAGCAGAACTCCCCGAGATTCAATATGCATGAGTGGGCACTAAGCACAATATCCTACAATACCATTTCATGCAGTGTTACACTTTGGTAGAGGTTTGTGTTACTCACTTTGTTCATAGCACTTACCTGCAGTGGAGCCGGTTACAGTGGTTGCTGTGACAAGAACACTGATGCTGATACATGCTTCGTCTATTTTGGCTTTTGTTTCTGTGATCGTGAATGTCACATGAGAGGAGATTGTTGTACTGATATCCTTGATATCGGATGCAAACCAGGTTAGTTAACAGAACAGAGTCAAACTCACCAAAGGGTATATAGTACCAAATGAATTTTAATCTGTTAAAACGTCCCCATGAATATACACTGAGAAGTCTATTTGGGATGAAACAAATGGATATCATTAATGTGGATCCGGAGATTGTATATATGGAGGTCGAGGTGGGTACCACTTTTGAAGGGTGTCTAGGAACGAACCAGACTAACATCAAAGTAGCACCCCACTACTCCTCCAGCATGTTATAGCAGGTCCCTAGATCCTTGCTCAGCACCACTGGAGGGATCTGTTTGGCCAGAGGGCAACAAGACTCAGTGAGGTCACTGATTCTCTGGCAGTATGCAATTATAGATGTATGTCTATAGGTCCAGAACAACCTATTATACTGTATTTGGATTTTGTTTCAGGTAATGGAACCGTGGACAGTCTGCTTAACAATCAAACACCTCAAGATCCACTCATGCATGGTAATTTATTTTTCATGCGTGTAGCTGTACCATGCATTACTATGACATTGTTTGCTGTTTTTTTTTTGTCCCCAGAAGGAGCAAATCCATGAGGATCCTTGGAAACTAGAGTTATAGCCGCTAGATACTGAGTTTTGTTTTTGGTACAATTATAATATTTGGGCAAGCATTTCTGCTACTGTACTAATTAGTCTGAATTCACAGGAGAGGAGACCTCATGAAACTGCATGCGAACTGTCCAACGTGTACACATTTGAATTCATTACTATAACCACCCCGTAACAAAAGAAACCATAATCTTATTTTTTATTGCTGGATACCTGACCTTGAGAATCAGGAATGGTAGGTTTAAAAGCTTTTTGATGGCATGCCAACTCTCCCTACCCATCCAGCAATAATTTGATTTAGCAAACCTGCTTTCATCGTCAAAAGAAGGCTGTATTCAGTCCTTTTCGTCATCCAGCTTCATTGTTCTTGAGTTCACTACAAAACAGCTGCCCAAACAATTCAAAAACAAGCTGTAAACTTGTTGCTATGTAACTAGGTTGGAATTGGTACATGGGTGACAAGAAAAATTTTCTTCAATGTATAATTAGAGGACTACCTTTGAAGTAAAGTTATGTGCCTAGTAAGTCCATTCCTAGCATTTACTGGTAGTTGTATGCCTTCTATTATCAGACTTTTAATGCTACTGTGAAACTTCTGAAACAATCTTGGGTACCTACTACAAAACTTCTTGAAAGTCATGCAAAGTCTATGGTATTCAAACCCTTGCTGTAAAAGTCTAGTGTAAGAAGCTTGTTCCTTGCGTTAAACCTCTGAGAACTATCACACATTCTACCAATTGGGATATGTATATTCCGTAAGCTGGTGAAAGTGGAATGTTACTACTAAGGTTTGGAAAATTAACTATGTGAAAGCCAAAACCATCTCTTTTGTCATATAGCTAGCTACATCTGTTCTAAAGCTGCTAGCTATCCTCAATCTCAATCGTAATATCTAAATACGAAAGCTTATTGAAGGCTTCAGTTGACTTCTTAAGTTTGAGCTCTTTAGGGTATATATTACCTATTTCAGCATCAAAGAAGGGATTATTAATAGTAAGAAGATCATCTATGTATCGAACTGTGAAGTTAAATTTTCTTGCTTTGTAAGGATTATTTCGTAGGGTTTCCTTAATAAACTTGTACTCATAACGAAAAAGAAAGAGATTTGCCAGTAAATTTAAGGAGCACAATCTGTACCCATGGGAATTCCTACTACCTGTTTATATACCCTATCACTCACTTGTATAAATATATTGTCTATTAAGTACTCGACATATTGTACAAGCTGACTCTCTGTAACGGAAATACTTACCTTTCTGTGTGGACCAATAAGCCCAACCTCGCCTTTCAACTAAATAAGTAGCACCCCTTTTCAAAAATGCTTCCATTATTAACTCCTTTAAACTGTCTTTCAACAACTGGTGTGGGATACTAGTATACAAAGTAGAAAAATCATAGCTATCAAAACATTCTACCCATCCACTATTATTTATGTCACTAATTATCTTCAAAACATCAATTGAGTTATTAAAAATCCCTTTACAATACTCCTGATAATGATTCAAAACTGAAGTCAAACATGCCGTAAGTAACTGGGAAAGAGGCTTTGTAGTACAAGCATTGGAAGCCGCTATAAACCTGTTACCATAGGGATCCTTATGCAGCTTAGGCAACCAGTAAAATGAAGGAAGTTGATGCATGCTTAAAGGAACCTGTAAACGCTCTGCTTTCATAAAATCCAAATGCTTTCGTATTATATCACTTGAAGATAAACTACATTCATGGTAGGTTTGTGGCTTTCCTTGCTTAGTTGCGAGTTCCTTACATATAACCTCTGTATAATACGCTTTACAGATTATGATAACATTGTTGCCTGCTTTGTCTGCTGGTACCAGCACATACCTATCCTGAAAGTCCTTCAAATACTGTAAATGAACCCTATCTCTAAGAATTTGCTTGACCTTCACCCAATGACCATATTTACCTTTAAGTTTATCAATTCTCTTCTTCAAAAGAGAAAGTACTGTGCCCTTAAGTAAATTTTTATCAACACATGCACACAATGATGAACGTGCCAGAAGAAAAAAGTAGCTAACATGCTAAAAGGACCTGGGAGCCATTAACAACATACTGCAGCTATAAACAGACAATCTGGAATCTAGCCTTGACTGCCACAAAGTCACAGTACGCATTTGGTTTGGGCTGAGGATTCGAGCCAGGTTAGCCTCAGCCTCATTGCCATGCAGGCCATGCCTATATATATATTATTCTATTCTTTTATTCCCAAATTTTTAGTCCATTATTCTTTCAAACCAGCCCATTATTCTTCCATTATTTTCAAACTCGTACAAAACATTCTGAGTCACAATACATTCTTTTCCCCCAAAAACAGTGCATGTACTAGTCTACTTTGAATTCTCATTATGATAGTTGTACTGCATCATCACTGACTATATAGTCTTCTAAGGAAGATTCCTGCTGTTTGCCGAATGAACTAGCAACGATACTCTTTTTGTTAAAGTATCTCTTTGCATACATGCAATGTAGCTAGCTACAAAGCACTGCAAAGTTATTCGTGTACCTGTAACAAAGCAGACAATTTTACCTATTATTCAAAAAGCGATGCCCATTATTCTCATGATGTAATGTTCTATTATTAGCATATTGGTTATATATAAGGCTGTGCAAGTTATATTGGGTTCAGTTCTGTATCCAGTTCTGTATCGTGCATGCTGCTTCTATTGCTGTTTGAGTATAATACCACCTCAGCAAAAATGTGGTGCCTATTATTCTCAAATAATTATTCTGGGAATAATTTGCCAAGGCGTAGCCAATGTCTAGCCTGGAAATGAGGCTAAGTTTCATCTCTCTTACCTGTCTCCCACACTGCCCCTCAAGGTGCAAGGGGAGGAGGAATTTGAAGTGATGGGGGATGACTCTATCTACATGTACCCAGTTCCAAAACATATGACCTCATCATGTGGGGCACAACTTCTTCATGCTGAGAATACCCACCTTGATAAACAACAAAGAATGTAATGCTGTGCAAGAGTACTGCAAAACAACGACACAAGCAATATTACAACTGAACACAGTCAAGTTCTTCCTCTGGACAAATTCAGGCTACCCCTCTAAGCTACGATCGACGGAATGGTATATACATCTCCCCATGGCCTTATAATCCTCAACGCCCATCGATGCAGCTGTTGACACTGCTCCTACCCAGAAGCTATGCATGGCCAGCAAAATCACTGGCTGGGTAGCCAAGCGATAGCAAAGCCCCCTTTACCCTGGATACAAACTCAACTTGGGTCAGGGATAAGCAAACAAAACCTAGCTGGATTGCCAAGTAAGCCAGCAAGGCAGCCGCTGGACACAAGACACCCTGTGTGTTTCAAGCAGGGTTGAGGAAGGTGCAGCCCTGTTGTCCTTTTGAGATTCATAGACCCTTTTATTCATCGGCTTTTGGCGGTCATGTGTATTAACAGTATATTGCACTCTGCATGTGTGCTTGCCTAATCATGCCCGCCAAGTCTGGCCCCGGCAGTGGGAGAAGGGCATCTACGAAGATGGCAGATGCCGAATGCATGAAAGTGTGTACTTTTGTCCAATCACACTGTCACAAACAAAAATTGTGTGTTGTCTGTCTGTTCCATGACCAGTTTAGGCATTTCATATTATACCTCTAACTTATGTTATGTACAGTATCAAGAGAAATATGAACTCTTGACAGTATGTTATGTAGCTAGTTGTTAAGCTTCCATATGTGTACTGCTGTCCATAGAAGCAAGTACGAGGGTTGATAGTGATAATTATAGGAGGCTAGGTCCATATTAATATTCAATCACACATAATCTTGCGTAATACTTGTGTGAATTAATACTTGCACACATACGCATATAACATCATTAGCTCATTATAGCAATGTCATTCTCTTAAGTGCTATTATGTACACCAAACTTTTTTCCAGAAACCTAAATTCATGCAGTTTTTTGGGATATGTAGTCATCCATTCATTCCCAATCGTAGTCAAAAACTGGTCCACACGTGTGAGAGGGGTCGTTTGGCACGGGATCCCTCATCAACTGCTTCCCATGAAGTTCTAGTGATTCCATGATTGGCAGTGATTGTAATATGCCATCTGGATTGCTATCAAACACCTCTTGCAATGTTTTCAGAAGACCATGATAGAGTTGATTGAATGCTCTTGCAGTATTGTAGACATTCCCTGTACCAAGACCAAACTTACTTGGGTTGTCTTGCATTGACCAAACACCGTTTGGATTAAATGTAATGTCGGGCCCACTGAAAGAGTACTTTGTTCCGTTTTTCACCAATTGATGCTGACAATATATCTCCTTGAACTTGTAAAAGTGAGCGTAATCACCACTATCCAAGTAAACCGGGTTACCAGGTCCTGTGCCTTCTCCCTGCTCTATGATCTCCAAAATGGCCTCCTTTGCTGTTGTCATGTTAGTGACAATGTGGACGGTTCCGTAATCGTTCTGATAAGGCCACTTGACTTGCCTATCAGCACAGTCACAAAATATGTCCTCTTTCTTCACTGTCAAAAGATATTCCATGCATTCTTCAATCTGAATGTAGAACTGTCCAATGGTGTTTGACAGAAACTGTGGATCATCTCGGTTCCTGGTCCTGAAGTGTGGGTATTCCACAGCCATGAACACATCATGAATTTGCTGCAATGAAAACTTTCTGAGGGGTATCTGAAGGTTTGGCAGGACTCCACCTGGTAGGCCTTTAGTGGGGTACTTAATTGCAGTGTTGGGACCGTCAATAATTGGTCTGCCGCCCACTGAAATGAGTAAGTTTGCAGACTGTGTCAAGTGCAACATTTCTTGCATGACTACACCACGGATTAGTCGGGATGCCCATGTGTTACAACCATCACGAATAGAATATAGGGCTGTTAGATACAATGGAATAGTAGCAAATTCTATTTCAAGTGCATTCTGTAGATACCCTCTCAACTTTTCTATTGTACAGTTACCAGCTAGTGCATCCTCCTGCCATGAACTCATCGGGACATCTTTGTTCCTCTGTGCAAACTTTGCATAATATTTATCAGCATCAAAGGCAAGCTGAGAGACGTCAAGCTGCAGCTGGCAATCAAAGGGTGGTGACTGAGCTGGACTGTGAGAATTCGAAGGGCAGGTTTCCTCGGTCTTAGCAGCAGGTTCACTGGAGTGACTGTACAGGGGATTCTCTAGCCAATCAAGAATAACCTTCTGCTTGAGTGGAGAGAGGTCTCTAGTTGTTGGCATATAGCTGGGGTGATTAACATCAAGCCTCATGGACATATTGATTAGTCTGATATTCCTCGGAAGTGTCACATCCGAATAGTTTCCCAGGTTGAGGATGTTCCGCATTGCCGGGTAAAGACGTTTGTACTGCAGGAAGATAGGTTGGATGTGGTCCACCCACGTGTATGGTGGAACAAACTTAAATGTTTCATCGCTACTCCACACACGAATTGCAATTTCATTTATGCACCATGCATGATAAAGTAAAGGCCGCAAATCAGTATGGTTGCAGAACTGAGGATCTCCTTTTACACGGTAAAGGAAGCAATATACCTGCCCATCAATTGGCAGGTGTCCACGAGGATAGCCAATATCATTAGAACTGAAAGTGAATGTTGCTCTACCTTTGATATTTGTTGTGGCTATTTTCGTAAAGTTGAAGGCTTCATCATGTCGTGGAGTGGGTGGTGCATTTGTAATGGAACTAATCTGCTCAGGACCAGGAAACATCTCAATGTCCACACCTGCCACTGGTTGACCAAAATGTGTGAGGAAGAGGTCCAAAGATATGGTTTCGTTGGCTTGCATTCTGAAAATGTACTGATCATAAGGACGTAGGAAGTATGGTCTCTCCAAGATCATGAGCATTGCCATACCGCCTTGCTGACCACAGAAGGGATAAGTGGTCCTTGTGGTTCTCTCACTTCCTTGCAAGCGTGCTACTACTAGCTTTGAATCCACAAGTTTTCGGATTTGCCATGAAGGGAGCTTGAAGTCAAGTAGTCCGCCCATGTCCTGAATTACAGAGTTGTTCAAAAACAATGACCTGCTCCGGATAACACATTCCTCAGAGCTATCAAAAATTCCTAGGAAAAGTTCTCCAAGATTCCGTACATTGCTGTATATGTCCTTTGAAATTGCACTGCTGAAATCGATTGTGACTCTCTGCTCAGCTGGACTAACCACAAATGGGGCTTTTGACATCCACGTAACGTTGAGATTGTCATGTCTAACGGGCACCTTGGTTGCACAGTCCTTCATCTCCTGGGAAGGGAGCTTTGGCTGATCAACAAACTCAAAGGAGAGCAACCTCTCTCCACTGAAGTTCAGAGGTTCATCTCGACTTCCAACTCCTATGGTTCCCGTCACTAGTCCGTATGAAAAGTTTTTGTACAGGTAGTCTTGGTCGCTGAAAGTGAAAAGGTGCAGTGCAACAGATACTGATAGGTAGCCAGTCTTTTCACTAGCCTCTTTCAGCTCCCGAAGTATTGGTGAGCTAATTTCTTCACTCCATGTGATATTTCCAATTTTTGATGACGATCTAGCAGATACGTACTGATCATCAAAGTATTCTTCCACCACTGAGATATTTTGGGGAACTTCACAAAGAAAGATAGAAGAGTCTTTTCCGCCAGACTTGTATAACCATGAATTTTTGTAACCAGGATGAGGACCATCATAAAGCAATGAGTAATTGTAACCCTTTTTCTGGTGTGTCAGTGCTTGCACAGCCTGTTCAGGGGAAAGCACCTGTTTTCTTCTCCTGGGGTTGTCGCATATAACCTGCATCCAGTAATCTTTTGTCAACAATGAAGGAACCCAGTCACCTATGAAGGCATCTCTAGTTGATTCACTCGATTTTATTGGCCAGTTCACTCCAAATTTAAGACCAAACACAGTCGACTTTTTGATACATTCAGTGTCAAGATCAACTATCTTAGCAGTCGTCTTCCCTGGATTGGTGACAACTAACTTGCCTACAATGGGGTCGGTAAATGATCGTGTTCCGTTTATATAAGTGACAGACTTGATGTAAGCATCTTCGAATGCAAATTCACCGGTAGCATTTTGACCCCACGCCACACCCCCCACGTTGACGAGCTCTGATTCAGGAAAGGACATGTTGTAGTTGGCAGAGAGATTGTTAATGCTGCTTGTGTTAGCACGAAATCTGCCATAGAAATGAATCCTTGGTGGGTTGAGATAGGAGCATGTAGAAGACTGAACCCTACAGAAAGGGTATACCATGACCCTGTGTAAATTAGCTACCTACAGAAGTGTGGTATATTCATGGCATTCACACTAGTGTCTATAGCACCCACTACTACAACGGTGTTATAGCACGTACGCAAGTATAGTTATAATGGTAGTGCCATGCCCCCAGTTTGATGACTATTTATTTGCAACCCAATGCATATTATCAACCACCATATATAAACATGGCTCACAGTTATTTGAAGGCGGCCTCTATAGCCTGAAGGTAATTGATTATGGAATTGTCTGAAGCTACATATCTGATATTCTATGTTGCATTACCGCCAAGAATAGTAGCATTGTTGAGAAGGTGCTCTAAAACACGTTAATTGTAAAAGAATCAATCTCTTGCAAATAATGTTATTCTTTTGACTTGAACTGAATGGTATACAAGCAGCCCTAGCCAAGCTAAAGCATTAACTTCTGTTTTCTCTAAAGTATCCCCTACTGTGTGAGTCCGCCCTATAAGCCTGTGAGATAGTGGTGTGGTGCTATGTACACACAGTATCGTGGTGTCCAAAGGACCATTCCTAGTCATACCTTTACAACGTCCACTACAGGGAGTGCAATACAGGATAATGTTACACTCTGTCTATCAGAAAATACTATGGGTAGAAAGTACACCGAAGTACAATTATTGTTTACTACCAACTTTGAAATCCATGGCAACAGTATACGCAGAGCCCATGTCTAGCTCTAGTCTTGGAGGTGCGAAGCGCTATGTGAGAGGGAGGAGCTAAGCGGTCAATGTCTGCGTCGGCACTCTGGAGGGGTGGAGCCATTTGACTGCGATTTAACCGCTTGTAGAGGCAGGGCCAAGAATGGACTCGAACTCTGGCATATTGAACGCAGACGCAAACAGCGTATTATATCCTCGCTGTTTTTTGTTTTTCAGTATTGTCGCTACCAAGGCTAATGCTTCACTTTTACAACATCTATGTAGCTATAGCCCATTGTGTGATGCTGTATTCACTGAAATACGGTGACTTATTATAGACTTCTGCAGCTCAATCAGCTGTTGTTTGTGGTATACAACTTGAACAGAAGTTACCAGTAACAACATGGTTAGTCTATCGAGCTAGACCAATTCTCTCGCTTTCCGGAAGTTGGGGGCGGGGCGGAGAGAAAAGCAAGATAGGGTCTAGCATGCTAGCAGATGTTATTAGTATGCATGAGCTGCTGACGTAGAACTACTTAGCGGTCACGTTAATTGAACCGCAGTATCGCCACGTGATTTTGTTTGTGCGCTATGTAAAGCTGGTAATCTGCCCAAACAGCGCTATCGATTACGGGAGGGGATGCAGAAAGGAGGTGGGCCGCCCCGCCCCCAACTTCCAGAAAGCGAGAGAATTGGTCTAGCTCAATAGACTACAACATGGAATACTGGTAGCTATTGTTTACTGATAACGAACAACGACTGGTGGCATACCCCAAAATCACATGAATTACACGGTACAAATGAAAATATGGCCAAATTTTCAGGAGCTCCTGAAACACTTTTCAAGGGTACTCTTGACATAAGGGGGTGCGAATTCAATGCATGCATATTTGTTAGACCACACTGGTTCTCAGCCCTTCAACTGCATACTTACCATATTAGGGTCAGGAATGCAACAGCAGTTGCACAAAAACTCTGATCCATCATGGCCGCGATCACCTGGCTTGGATGGTTTCACTAAGCATCAGACTTTTCATGCAGAGCACAGTATAACCTGAGGGTGACAAAAAATTATTTTGAGTTTCACAAGCCACACCTGTCACCGGTAGTAAACCTATACAGTGCTCCAAGCAAAGAGGGTACACTTTGGTTTCTTTGACAAATTAACTCATCAAGCAGACATCATCTAGCTATGTTCAAAATAAGTTGATAGACATGTACCATAACCTTTTGTGGCCGATCACAAAAATATATTTAAGTCACATGCTGTCATACTAACAGAGCTATGGCTTCACATGTCAACTGAGTACACAACATAGCTTTAGGGTTGTCATTTCCCTAATCCTATAAGAGCTAAGCCCCTCTCGGAGCCTTAACTCCCATTGTCCCGAGAGAGCAGAGATGTTAGAACAGTTCTGGAGGGGTCTATTTAGGGTCAGCATTTAGAACTGGAATGCTGCAGTAATGAAAATGTGTTAGTCTTAAGAGTAGGATGTTCTTGTATCGCAGATCAGCTCAATTCCAACTCATGAATAATTCATTTAACATCACCAAACTTGGCATGTGGCTGCCCATACTAATGACCAAACAGAAACTTCATGAAGTTTGGGCTTCTGAATCCTGCACACAAGTTGTTTTGGTTGCTATGCTCATTATGATATCAAGGTATGAAATGTTCTTGAAGAGATGTACTGCAGATTCTACTTGGCTGTTTCCACTTGTTTTCACTGCAATGCTGGAACTGGACAAGAAGAACCAGGCCTGATTTTGTGATAAAATGTGGCTGCTGTAGGACTATATGAGGTGAATTCTGGATGGTACTAGTAGGGATGCACCGTCGACCACTGCAATAAAACCATTGTCCTGCCGCCTGAGTTGCGACATGGCTCCCTTGGACAGTACAATATATCCCTTCAAACCACAACACTGCAACAATTGAAGTTGATATATACAAAGGCTGGAAACTTTACTTCACACCAAAAGACCTTTTATGAAGGAACAATAAACCCGTGTATAGCATAGTGGTCTAAGCAAGCTTCCCAACCTTTGTTGCAAACACATTTGTTGATGTATCCCATTTGCTATATACAAGGGCAGGTAACTTTACTTAGGCACTTTTACGTCAAAAGCAGTTCTCATAAAAAGCATCCTATTGTGGTGAACAATGCTCCTATATATATGACTGGCTGTAAAAAGGGGCATACTCCCTGTGAAACCTCATGTACGGATGTGAACAGTTTCAATTCCAGCAGCGAATGCTACTGCCAAAACAACAGTTCCATGTTCATAGAGCATGTCTATGCCACTTGATGTGCCGCACAGATAACAGCATGGCTCCTTCAGAACCATTTTGTAATCTCTACCTCATGATGGGGACAAAGATATGCAACTTAGATCTTAAGAAGAAGGTTACAACATCCCTCTACAGTTCCTTTTGTACAATTCTCTCACCCAAACAACATCAGATTCTAGAAATAAACTGAGTTTAAGTCACTCAGTTTCTACACCATTAGGAGCACCTTGACAGTACCAAAGCCAGTGCCAAGAAGGAACACTTGTGTTGCAGGCAACGTGCCAAGCTGTAACAGGCGATGAAGTGGTTTGGATCTTAGAGGGAAACAAGGAAGAAGAATAGTGTGCCAAGGCCCGACCCAAAGGAAAGCTGAAAGAGAAGGCAGTGGCTGCAAGAAGAGGAAGAGGGAAACATGCAGGAAAGGGTTGACGCATAAACTGACAAACAGGGGGGAGGAATCACTAGATTGATGCACTAGGAGATGAGAATGAATCTCAGGACTCAGAGCTGTGTCCAGTGTGTGGAATGTGTAAACTGGTGATGAAGAGGATACTCAGTAGTTGGCATTCTTTTAGTGTATATCTACATAATATAGTGTATGTTCACATTATATATTCACACATGGAAAGATCCAAGTGCAGGGTATGTTGCCTCGAACGATACACAAGAGTTGAACTATAACAGCGATCCAGTTGGGTGTTCCCGTCCTGTTCATGTTTCCTGCCTTTCCAGTTGCCCGGATCATTGGTCAGCTCTCACGTGGTTCTGTCTTGACTGTAGAGTTTGCACATTACACATTACACATGATTCAACCTTCTCTCTTGGGATCATTGTCCAGCATTGGCTGATTTTGTCTGTAGACTAGTTTATGTTACTTTTTTGTGCACTTGAGCTGAAATTCATCTGAGCAGAAGTCAGTACCCAACCCATGCATGTCCCAGTCACACTGACCGTATTTCTAATTACTCAGCGATCTTGAGTAATGATTACGTTACGTTGCTAAGTGATCAGTTCAATCTTTAAATTGCGCATGCGTACACATGACGAAAATGGTGTTGCAAACGAAGTTCTTGAGTTTGAAGTGCCTTGTGAGACCTCCAAGTGTGACATCATTAGTGCAGACTGCAGACACACCCACAATAGCAAAATTTCTACCCGAGGCAATTAATTGCCTCTGCATCAGTTTTCTGTATGGTAGCTACGAATTTGACTGGGAGTTTTGATGAATTGTGGTCTTGTATGTTTTACAAGATTTTATTTGTAAACAATCACTTAGACCATTAATATTTACGTAGTTTAATTGTATATGAATACTATAATACATTAGAGTCATTGTTCTAACATGCTTACACATTTGTGCTTGTGTATCACTGCTTGATAACTCCAGGGTGCATTAATATTAGCTCTATGCTATTTTGTATTCATGCATGAATAAATTTTCATAGAAAAAGTGTCATCATATATTGCGTGTCCGTGCTATCCCTACATATATCTTATTTGGATGATTCATTTACCCCCTTCCCCTTATCGACAAATTTACATATATTCTTTGTGCGACTAAACATAGTGGTATAATAAGTAAAAATCTATATAACATGTATAAAGCTAGATGTAGGCTCTTAAATATTTAATCGGTTTGTTTATTGTTACCAATTTTTGTACTAGTCTAGTGACTCATAGGCCTAATCAGGCCGGGCATTTTGTAATGCGTGTCACTCAAATAAAATATTTCATTCATTCATTCATATAGAGTCTACCGACTCTATGCATAAGTGACAGTGCTGCGCGAAAGACCTGCGCTTTATTTGTGTAACTCTTCTTGCAGACCATTAATCATTCTATTCGCCCACCTCTTGCATTAGATTCCCGCGCGCGAGGCTTCCTTGCGTATTGCACTAGCTAGGTTCCGAATCACATGCGTGCTAGAACAGGTATACAACCTCTAGACTACAGTGTTACCTTAGTTGGCTCCCCAGCCACGTCTTTCAGTATTCACTGTTTTGCGCGTCTTTTGATTGTACTTCTCTTTATCACGACCTACTGTGCACTGTGGCGTATAACGTATTATCTATGCCGTGTCATGTGGTCATGCGAAATGGAAATGGAAACGGAATCGGAAATGGGATACTCTTGCGTGTCTGGTCACGAACATCCAGCACACCGCGCCGCTGCACTGCGTTGAATAAGGAGCGTCCTAAGGTGACCGGGCGGCGCGGGCGGGTGTATGGCACACCAAGCAAGTTAACCCTTTAACCACCGAATTCTTCCCACCAAGACAACACATTTTCATGCATTCAGCGCACACCACTTTCGTAGGTACTCCTCTCCCACAGCATTCGCTCCTCAGCGGCCAAACTTGGTGGGGCCCGCACGCATGGAGAGACCCCTCTGGCAATACCGTTAATGATATTCATGACCCCCCACAAGCCCAGCAATCGGAGGTCAAAGGTGGATGTCAGCCGGATTTTTGCCCAGCATTTCCCTAAACTTGGGCCAGATCTGACTGATGGCACACCTTACACCACCAATTTGCATGTTTTCTTGAGGCCCTGGGTGGAGTCTATGAATATCATTAGAATCAAAAATCCTCGGGTCAATGAATCTCATTAAAATCAAAAACGCCCATGACTGACGTCTACAGACATCAATGGGGCTTAAAGGGTTAAAACGTGACGTCCAGATGTTTCAACATCACGTCCAGATGTTTCCACGTGACGTCCAAATGTTTCACGACATCCATTACATCACCTCAATAATCATAATAATTATTGCCCTTATGGCCTCAATATTGCATTGAATTATAATTGTATTCATGCTTCCATGGGTTGACCCATTACATTTAGCGGATTAATTGCAAGTGACTTTTAAACGATTCCCACGTGTTACACGAGGGACAAGTGACTTATACATTCCCCATATGTAGGCCTACGACCCTTTCCTCCACACCTGAATTATAATAAATTATCATACACCTACGTTTGAATAATGTACAGCAGTCAATGGAAAAGCCTGGTACGCAAGCGCAGTTGATAAAAACCCGTATTTTGTACTGTTGGTCACGTGAAAAATCCGTATTAGTACTGTTGGTCACGCGAGAATTGAAATCCGTATTATGTACAGTAAGTCACGTGCGCTACAGCAACTCTGTGATAGTTTCGTGTCAGAGACTACCTGGACTAGCTGGTACTGACTACCTTTTGGGCTCCTGAAGAGGGCTGACTTACATCTCGATACTTCCTGAAGTCGAGGTTGAACTCGTTCGTATACTCCGTTTGAAATGGACCGTACAACTGCCCAGCGTGGACCGACCGTACAGCTGCCAGTTATCGGCGTGGCTCCGCCTTGGGCTTGGTACGCAGGCCTTCTCGCCCAAGCGTCTGAAGCTTGCCGTACTAACGCGAAGGGTTGGCAACCAGAAATGAAAATATTGTCGCCATGAGCAAGCTATGGTAACGCGCATTCGCTACGTTCATTGGTAGAGGAATGTACAATGAAATTCCAGGTTTGTATGATAAAATCAGTATCACCATAGTACCAAGCTATACCGGAAACATATCACTCGTTTGTCGCCTTCGGCATTGTTACTCGTGCTTCGCACTCGTAACAATACTACGGCAACAAACTCGTGATATTTTCCGGTGTAGCTTGGTACTATGGTGATACTTATATATTATCAACAGAGTTCAGGTACTGAGGTTTGGAGGAAAGCAACGTGCTTGGGCGATTATATATAAGTATCACCATAGTACCAAGCTATACCGGAAAAAATCACGAGTTTGTTGCCGTAGTATTGTTACGAGTGCGAAGCACGAGTAACAATGCCGAAGGCGACAAACGAGTGATATGTTTCCGGTATAGCTTGGTACTATGGTGATACTGATTTTATCATACAAACCTGGAATTTCATTGCACGTTCCTCTACCAATGAACGTAGCGAATGCGCGTTACCATAGCTTGCTTGGCGACAATGTTTTTCAGTTCTGGTTCACCCTTCGCGTTAGTACAGCAAGCTTCAAACGCTTGGGCGAGAAGGCCTGCGTACCAAGCCCAAGGCGGAGCCACGGCAGCTGTACGGTCGGTCCACGCTGATGACTGGCAGTTGTACGGTCCATTTCAAACGGGATGCCCGAGTATACGAACGAGTTCTACCTCGACTTCCGGAAGTATCGAGATGTAAGTCAGTCCTCTTCAAGAGCCCAAAAGGTAGTCAGTACCAGCTAGTCCAGGTAGTCTCTGACACGAAACTATCACAGAGTTGCTGTAGCGCACGTGACTTACTGTACATAATACGGATCTCTCGCGTGACCAACAGTACGGATTTTTCACGTGACCTACTGTACAAAATACGGGTTTTTGTCTCGGCACCGAAGTGCCGAGACACAGTGCTGGATGCGTAGGTACGTACGTACGTGCGTACGCGTACGTACGTGCGTACGTACGTACGTGGTACGTCGCTTTTCGCAATGCGCCCGCGCAAGTGCTGCATGCATGCTCTACACCCTTAATAGGGTGTCAAACGTATTTATAGCCTGCAAGTAGATCTTCAAAATTGATTATGGGTTTGAATGGCTGCTCATGAATCCTCTTACCAAGACTGCTGCTACGTAGCTCTAATACTTAATTCAGGACAATGAATTCAGGACAATGAATACTCACTGGCCCATCCAGTGTGCTGCACTCAGCCATCCCAAGTGCATACTAAAGCTCACTCAGCTCGCTATAGGCCTATAGATAAGTGCTGAAAGAATTGGCCAAGGTGTTGACTACACATCAAGCCCAGACTGCTTTCACCCTTTGGGTGAACATTCCTGACCCACCCCTTGCTCACACAACCTCCAAGGATATTGACGCTCACTTGAGCTGAAAGTCTCGTAGCTAACAGGTTTTGCAGTCATAATAAAGGGTTAAGCAGCTGCCATGTCCTCTGCATGATTCTAGCTGATACCAAGTCGTGCCGAGACACATCAAGTCTTTTAAAGACTCACTTGTTATCAACTGCGCTTGCGTACCAGGCTTTCCCATTGACTGCTGTACATTATTCAAACGTAGGTGTATGATAATGCTCAATATTTTACCCATGATGCTTTTCCATTATGCTCAAAATTGTACCGATTATGCCTAAAATTATGCCCCAAACTTGCCCATTATGCTCACATTATGCCCTTATTTTCGGGAAGGAGCAAACTAAATACACTGTACAGAAAAATATAAATTGAGACAGGACTGGCAGTTTATCGCGGCAATTGAACAGCAACATCATGGAAAGTTCTGTAATCCACCAGACACTGCGATCATGTGAGGACTCTTTCACTGAGCCATGGGACTGGGACATGGTCTGAAGACACCATGCACCGGTATTACCGGTATGCTCAAAAAAAGTACGTATTATTCTCGCATTATGCTCAAAGTGTGCCTATTATTCTCGCATATTATGCTCGATGCTTTCTGGCACCTATTATGCCCAAAATTATGCCAGCATAATCTGCCCAAGCCTACACTATTCACGTAGGAACCATTGAACTTTGAACCCACGTAACGTAAAATCAATGTTTGCGGTGAATGGGTGGTTTATGCTGAGAGGGTCACATTTGTCATGCACGTTTGAGTTCTACATGCAACTGTGTAGCTAAAGTTTTAAATTGGTGTAAGAGCTGAGTCTTACTTAACCAGGATAGAATCTCATTTTGCACCTTCTTGAGGGCCTCTAAAACTAGAGGTGCTCAGTGAAGCACTTACCCCGTGCGCAAGTTAATATTACGATCAGGTGCTTGGTGAGATAGCCAAGACAACAGAATAGCGAATGCATCAGAGGAGGTTCGCTCCATGTTTAGAACTTACTTACATGCGTTGCTTGAAGACAAGTCAAGTATCGAGTGGGGAACACTTTTACTGACTTGAACATTAGTATACCTTGATTCATGTATGTACAAAATCTGCTGTGTATGTATTGTTGATGATTTTATGTCTGTGTAGCTACTTCATTTAGTTTGTACGTGATGTCATGTATGTTATGTACATCATCTGCATCGTATGTACTGTTGATTATTTATTCACTGTGTATCTAGTTAGTTCATATTTGATGTGATGTTATGTACAATATCTGCAGTGTATGTACCCTGCAGTGTATGTATCCTCGAGTGACTCGGATCTGCGCTTAGCTGCCTTAGCCTGGGCATCTTGCTGTCTTCTTGCCTCCGCATCCTCGAGTGACTCGGATCTGCGCTTAGCTGCCTTAGCCTGGGCTTCTTGCTGTCTTCTTGCTTCCGCATCCTCGAGTGACTCAGATCGGCGCTTAGCTGCCCGTGCCTGAGCCTGGGCCTCTTGTTGTCTCTTGTCCTGCGCGTCTGCATCCTGAGCTTCTTGCATTTCATTGTATTCTGCATTTCTCTAAGTTTAAGGGAACGCTTTCTAACCCTTCTAAGATCCATAATGAACGTTCTTCAAATTCAATCTTCAGTATGAACACGTGCCAGAATCCGCGTACATCCGTATTTACGTCCGTATTTGAATTGCGCAATTGCAGACCGTAAAAATGGCCGATGTTTAATAAGAAAGAGCTGCCGTATGCAACGAATTCAAGCGGCTTCGTAGCTATCAGGTACACAAAAGCTTCTTTTTTTCGTATTCCCATCTTTTTGTCTGGTTTAGCAACTGTACATTGCGAGATTTCAATTTTACACGGCTGACAGACAGACAGACACCGGACAGACAAAACCGATCGCTTAACCCCGCTTCGCGCATGCGCGCACGGGGTAATTACCACTTATAGGAATCCTCATGCAAGCTGTAGCCTTTCTGCATGCATGCAACTGTACCAGACTCCCTCTCCACCTTTGGGTATGGGAGTCTGGTACTGAGACTAGCAGTCTAAGTTAGATCACAGCTGTATCATAGTTGTTGCTGTACTCAGGACATGAGCTAGTAGAATATAGCTTGTTGCTAGGTGGTTGCTAAGGTTATAGATATGAATATAGCTTATTGCTAGGTGGTTGCTAAGGTTATAGATATGAATATAGCTTGTTGCTAGGTGGTTGCCAAGGTTATAGATATGAATATAGCTTGTTGCTAGGTGGTTGCCAAGGTTATAGATATAGCCCCTCTTCATACCTGATAGTCACAGTTCACACCTGATTCTATATCAGGTGTAAAGAGCTGCTATAGCGTACAGTCCGCCAGTCCCCTATTATGGCCACGTACTAGTATTCGCGATTCCTGACTACTGGAAGATTCCCGTATTCTTGCACATGCGCAGTATAACCATAGATATTATAGCTCACGAGTAACATATCTGTTACTCACGCACACATGCACCCTTAAAAATCGTATAATTGTACCTGAAATGTCTGATTTACATGCCCTCTACAGCCCACTCCTTTGTTGAGCTGGTCCGATACCTGTTTAAGGTACCAGGGGTGAAGGTGTTCTTGAGCCGCCGGGTGTGTCAGGATCCACTTGAAAAGTTTTTTGGCTGTCAGCGACAGAGAGGGGGCACGCATGACAATCCAACTGTAAAGGAGTTTGAGCAGAATACACAGGCTCTTCGGGTTGTTAACTCGTTCTGCAGGGAGGTTGCCAAGGGGAATTGCCGTGGCAACAAGGGAGACTCTCAGCCTGTGCTTGAGCAAGAGAACAACCCCTTGCCGAGGAGAAAGCAAAGCAGAGCCAAAAAACAGCAAAATTCAGAGTAAACCTGTTTTTGTGTATGCAGCATGCAGTTTCGAATTCACTTTCACTGTTCACATATAATATTATTATGAAGTATCACATGTGCAATGTACAATGTAAACATTCAACTTAACAAATGTTTTCTAATTCCCTTTGACTTTTGTGAAGTTTTCTTGGAGCGTTCCTTGTGCTTCTCAACCCAAGCACTGGCAAAAGCAAATCCACGCATTGTTACCCATAAGTCAACGATCATTGGGAACAGAGCCTGTTCCTCCTCTGCCTCCCAGTCTGCAGACAAGATGCCCCAGCGCAACAGCACATCCTTGTTGGCCTGGATGCTAGCAATGGCTTTCTCCTTTAGTTTGATTTGCTGAGTTCCAGCCTGACGAAGAAGAACTTGAAGTTCTAGCTCCATTGCAGCCATCAACAAGTACATGTTTGAGTTAACATGCTTTAAGCCTCCCCGGTCTATTTCCTGCAACCAGTCCTGCGATTCATCAGCAACTCCATCTTCATCTGTGAGGTCTAGCATGCAAAGTATCAACTCCTCTTTGAGTGGATGACTGGAACGCTCAAGCTTTGAACGCAAAGCTCTTGGAATATAACCAGCAGCATAACGAACAGCATTCTTTTCTTCATAGGTGAGGGATTCCTGCTGGATAGTGGCGGACGGAGTAACTGTCGGAAAATGTTCTCTGATGAGGTCTTTGAAAATATGAATAGTAAGATACTGGTAGAGAATAGGGTGGGGGGGACATTTAGTTGAGACCTTCAGGAAATCCTCCCACAGTGTTTGAAAAGTTTTTGCCGTTCTTAGTTGATGAAACTTGCTCCACATCTTCTCCCGGCCAGCTTGAGAGCTGTTTGCTGGCAAACACTGCCTCAGGCTCTGCAATAACCTCCTACTAAATACGGAACACGCAGCTTGGTTGGCCGGGCATTTGCTCCACTGTAATAGGGAAGTAGCAGCTGTTAGTGCATCCGCTGCATGAGGTGATGGCAGTCGAAATCCGTCGTCTGAAGGCACAGCACAAATGGCTCGAAGGAATAGTTCGGAGTCGCCTAAACACGCAAGAAGACATTAAGGCTATAATAAAAGCAGACAAGGTACAACAGAATATTGTCCAACTTACCGCACTCGCTCATTTCAATGTGTTCTGCCATAGCCATCACCGTATATCGCGTAGCAACGATTTGCTTCCAATTAATCCACACCCGTAACAGACGTTGATCGCATTACGTCATCAGTTTCCAATCCCGTTCCGTGAGCTATAATATCTATGATATAACGTAGGGCACAAAAAAAGTTGGTGTCAGCATTATTGCTCTCGGAGAAATATCGCCGCGCCCTGAATCGGTAATTGACTTTTCTCACCTCGCGATGTTCGGGCGACAGGCTCCTACTGAGTTGAGACAGGTGGCGTTGCTCCATTTTGTATTTCTAGGTATCCATGACTGTTTGTAGAGTATTTTTGTAAGTTCTGTCGTTGCCAAAAGAAACCAGAGAAAAAACTGGAAGTTTAATTGTCAACAACTTTGTTTATTTTACTATACTTGCTGTATTGAATTTGATAATGCTGTACAAGAATATAATAAGCTCCTGTGGCAGCATGTCCTAGGACCGTGAAATCTTCACCATCTGTCAGACCTAGATACGGAACGATGTTGCTACCTGTAGAAGGACAAAGGTTGGTTGCAAGTATATGTATGCAGACCCGTGGGTATAGTGAACGCATACGTACACAATAGAAGAAACTAGTGAAAACGTGGCCATAATTGGGGACTGTACGCTCTTTGTTGGCATCACTATATAAATATAGCAGGGACGTTGCCCAACGGGTGGTTAATTGCCATCCATAGATCATCTGAACGTCTCATGAACCTTCACCTTGACCCTGAACACATGTGAGGGGTGGCAACTTGTCTGGCACGGGATACACCGTAACTCTATGCCTCCCAACCCTTCGACCCGTGGATCCAGTTACTTAAGAATGTCCCGGAGAGCACATAGTTCACCGTGTAAATCAAACTCTCTCCGTGGGATACCGAGTATAGTGTGTCATAGGGAGTAGCAGATGGGCCAGACAATGAGCCTATGAGGCTTGGATGGATTTCACAACAGTATAATAACTTGTGATTAAAGTCGTGGATTATAGGGTTTGAACAACTACAGAATTTCACAAGGAGACTAATTTGCTTGTAGTTTGCACGACTAATTGACTAATCGAGTACTAATTGAGGAATGACAGAACGTCATCACCAGCACACACAGCACATATAGCCTCGTTCCCAGCCCACACAGCCTGGGAACAAGGCTACAGCACACATCACTTCACTGATATCAGATTGTTCAAACACACTATAGCATCTCTTAGACTACATGCTATGCTGGCCCTCTCAACTAGCTGATCCGACATGCAAGAAACATAGTCGACAGCCATAGTTCAGTCGATTAGTCAACTAATTCGTGTGGATAACGTTGAATAGAGACTATTTCTTGGAAATGCAATATCAATGGCTGGTTTGTAACATAATACCCAGTGACCCACACAGCACTATCTCTAGACTGCACAGTACAGGGTACACCTCTCCCTCTCCTTCCTTCCTTGCTTCCTCCATTCAATTGATCGCCCGGGTCATCTCTGTGGTAATAGACTGAGAACTATTATTAGTGTATTGTGTCATTATTATGTAATCACGTATTGGGCATTGCGCTGTACATGTATAGCTGGCTCCATTGTTCCCTATTGCCATTGTTGCCTATTGTACTATTGTATGCGCTTGAGTTGAATGATCAGTTGTTGAGATCGTAGTAGCTAACTTCACAATCTCCACCCTCAAGACCTCCTGTGTGGCGGTGGGGACAGAGTCAAGTGGAGTGGGGTTATCGAGTTCAACCGACCACCACATGTAAACAGCTGCTTCCTGAGGCAGAAGTCCTTGTGCTACAGGCAGCAGCTGTTTGCTAAAAACAAACAAACAAACTAACACCCAGCCACTATCATGTAATAAATGACCACAAAGTAACAAACGAACGTCTGGGAACAAGACATATAACAAGCTTTACCATTGTAGCTAGATCCTGTTATAGTTTCAGGATCTGCAAAACTTATAAGGCCCTCATACTATAAGTTTTGTTTTGAGTGCGTGCATAACAGAAGCACTTCAATGTTAGTTTTCCATGCCATCGATATCCTACAGTCTACCAACTCAATCATCATGGTATATGCTGTCTCATCATAGTTACTGTCCCATCATGCATAATATAGTCTGCTGCAGTGCGTATAAAATTTGCATGTATATGTACTGTCCCATGCATCATGCATAATAATTAAGATTTTTTTTTTGCATTGGCATGTATTGCATGTACGTCGTATCCCTACATATATAGTCTACCGACTCTATGATGTAGTCTGCTGCAGTATAAAGTTTGCATGTAGGTAGACTATAGTACATCTGATGTGCACTGTTGGACTGTTGGAGATATACAGGCATAACAACATTGCATATAGAGGTACAAGATGACACTAATACATGACGTGAGAAAGTTATACTGTGTCAGCTGCCGTTGGTGACTGTCACTACTCATCTCCCGCAGCTGCTGTGGAAACAGACACATGGAATACTTAGCCTGCCAATCTCTTCCTACGATCCTTTCTGACATGGACATTCTTATGAACACGTGCCAGAGTCTGCGTACATCCATATATTAGTTGCTGACTATATTAAAATGGCAGACCCCATTGAAATTTTAATAGGACAGAGCTGGACAATGGACATAGATAGAAGAGTGGTTTGGTACGCAGACACAGATTTTTTTGATTCGAATGTTCTTGTCAGGCTTAGCGATCGTTTAACACCGTGCATTGCAACGTTTCACTGGACAGATGGACAAAACCGATGGTTTAACATGCATGCGCATGTGGGGTAATGAGGTATTAGCTGCCGGTGCACATGTATACTCACTTCTGCGTACCAATTATGTATTAGTCAGTGGATACTACTAGACTGTACCCATGGAACATACTGTAACAAGAAGTGCCAACCTGTGCTGGAAGCTGGCCAACATTTTAGTGCCCATGTTATGAGGATGCCGAGTCTCATTCCCAATTTCCCAGGCCTCCCTGCTTTCATTCTTCAGTTTGCGTTAACAATAATATACATGGAAGCGGAAGAGCAGGGGCATTCATCATGGTCGTGATGTCAGGTGGATGTATAGGGGGTGGGGCCCAACTGCTAAACACTGGCCGAGCGGAGTTGTCCAGAGCACAGTCAGGCTTAGCGATCGTTTAACATCGAGCGGAGTTGTCCAGAGCAGTCGGCTAGCTCAAACCTAGCCGACTGGATGATGAGCTGATCCAGGACCTGCTGAACCAACTATGGGCCCCGCTCCCTCCACCTTGTGTCGACCTGACGTCATTTATGTGATGAATGGTTCCAGGCCTTCCCATAGTTCGCCACTCTTCTGCTTCCGTGTAGTATTGTCCCAAACAACACAAAACAGGACAGGGCTGGGAACGAGGCTAGCTTATCAATTTTTAGAACCGGTACCAACATGAAAAGGGACCAACATGATCTTGCTCTTTGTTGGCAACCAATTCAAACACCAGAGTTGCTGGTGGTATTCACAAACTCCGCCTGCAACCTTTTTCAGCACACAGTGACTTGGAGGTGCAATACAGAGTACATAGTGTCAGTGTACGACAAGAAGTGGCAGGCTAGAAGAGCTGTACCGGATTCATGATCTCTCTTTGGCAGCTCCGCCCACTGTCTCGGTGCATGTTTGTACTTCTTCAACAAGTTCTGAACGCGCTCCTCCGAGGTCTCCTCATACCTGTGGGCCAGGTAGCCTAGGTAGCAAGCCACACTTGTACAGATCAGGTGCATCTGTGGCTCTGTAGAATAAGAGAGAAGGCCCACCCATCACTAATCAGATCCACCTGTCAGTAATTAGTCTCGAAGCCACACCCTTTGCACTTCCGGCCGCAGGGCCTAGGGTGTTTGCGTGGCTTGAGAGAGTCTGTCAGGAAATATGATGTAGTGTAGAGTAGAGTGAGACTGACGTTAGATTTACAGTCAAATGGTGAGCTTTGGTTGAGTTCCAACACATGTAACGTACTTCTCAGAAGAGGGTATCTTCTGACAGCATTGCTGTAGCAAGCAGTGAAGAACCCTCCAAAAGTAAAGAACAACCAAGTCCGAATCATGGCACCTCAAATCGTCTTCTGCATCGATGTCCCCATACACCTTCCAACCAGCAACACCGGGAACTTCCGTAAACTGGTAATGTGTCTCGGTGCATATGAACTTTGACCTTTAGTGCACGAGAGAGAGACTGTACATGCTGTAGCACGTACGTACGCGTAGACGACATGACACATAGATTGGGAGCGCTGTTTCTGATCTCCGTGGGAGTGACTTGGGTCTCTTGCGACGATAGACTACCGGTGGTCATCAACACCTGGCCATTTTTGGATGCAAATAAGGGGGGTGAGTACTGTTGAGAGGGAGAGGGCGTGGCAGGGGTGTGACTGGATGGATGATCACAGCCATGCTGTAGATAAAAGCGGTGCACCATAAAAGCTTTATCTAGCAAGCGATCACCTGTGGTATAGGTGTAAACCTGGACTGTTGACTATTTTCCGGGATGGACTAATGTCTTGAACGCATACTGATTTCTTCACTCTACATACGGAATGAATGCCGTTCTTTTGGATGGTTCAGTTAACTCTGCCCCAGTACAGGGCTCGCTGGTTGCCTCAGCTGCTCTGAGTGACATGTCTTGTACCAGGCCGGCTCAGACCTCAACAGCTGCACTGAGTGGCAGGTCTTGTACCCAGGTCACCAGCTGCACTGAGTGACAAGTCTTGTACCCAGCAGCTCAAACCTCTCAGAAAAGTACCAAAAGCAGTGAAAGTGACATCTTTGAGGTGGTTCCTAGCATTTGAAGAGCCCAAAGCAATGGAAATTATGTGGAGCAAAATCGGTGTGGACCTATAATTAGTAGAGGAGACGGGAGAGCCCATCCCAGAAAATAGTACCACCATTTGAATGGGTGATGGCAGCACGCATACTGTAGGTTCATCATCGTTAGTGTTTCATGCTTGCTGTCTGGTTCCATACAGTGGCTTGCTTAGTTTCACAGGTGAATATTTCTTAGACAAGGGATTTCTACCGGTATTGCCACTGGTAGAACAGCCAAGGTTAACATACCATTTCTTTACCAGCTGTGGATGCTCTCAATAATGGAGGCTCGTACCTTGATGCCGTGGAGAATGGGTGCTCTGTTTGTGAAGTGGAGCAGTGCCAGTATTCAGTGGGGTTTGGAGGAAGGTGAGCAGCAATCGGTTAGAACATCGTGTTTGTAACCACTACCACTGAAACGATTATCCTGTCTCTGTTAGTCCCAATGAGGAGGGAGAGACAACCCTTGATGCAATGATCATGGACGGGTGAGAGTGAGAGCTTCTCTGTACAGGCGTATGTACTACTGATGTTCTCTAGAGGAGGCTGGCCCATTGAGAGCATGTTAGCGCAATCATATCTCCTGTGGTCCCATCAAGAATGTATGGGGACTCTCGCTAGACACTGTTCAGAGAATTTTATGTGCTTGGAGTGCATGGCGAGTATTGAAGCATTCAGGAGGTGGTGTGGGTTCCTGGGAAGCTGAAACTACAACCTGCCACACCTACGTAAGAAATGGTACTCTTCAAGTGGTTTTACCACCTGAAACTCAGTCCAGCCTCGTTCCCAGGCTCCCCCCTAATAACGTTCATCTCCCTTTAACATGTATTTTGAAGCTTGCTATTTGAGATGTCGATCGATCATGCCTGCATGGGCACATTGCTGAATTTAACCTACTTCCCTGCATGGCTTGGAACAAGAACAAGCGTTAGGCTGAATGGGCATGAGCAGTGGACTGAGGTCATGACCAACCATCCTAACAATTTGTAAGGAACATTTAGTACCAATCCGATCATGTTCCAGGGAAACACATGATGTTGGTGCAGTTGGTTGCCTGAAGGACATCAAAAGTGCAATTTCTGTGGCCAGGAGGGTGATGGAGCACACAGAGCAAACCTTTCTAGTGGGAGAGGATGGTACGTCATGTGATTCCATATGATGATCACATGACTGCTACATGATTAATT
Source organism: Axinella damicornis (assembly GCA_963931865.1). NCBI lineage: Eukaryota > Metazoa > Porifera > Demospongiae > Axinellida > Axinellidae > Axinella > Axinella damicornis. Next base: position 530,692 of record OZ007506.1, on the reverse strand, counting down.
GGTCATATGAGATGTAGACTTTTATCATCTTCACCCTCAGCAACTAAATTTGCTCTAGCGATGGGATTTCAAAAGCAGGACTTGCAGACCAACTACTCCAGGTAGTATTCCACAACCCCCACTGGCGGATGTTGTAACAGGTTACAAAACAATGATTGTCTTTCTTAGGGACGTTTGGGAAGACTGGCTGACCAACGACTGCCAGCCCAACTACTGGAAGCCTGGAGTATGTGCTACACATTTAGCCGTGGTCCCAGGCTCCCTCCCTACTTACCCATCTTTCACAGGAGAGGGGGAGCCTGAACCCAAGGCTGACCAATCTGTAAAGCTCAGAGTTTGTCATGTGTCAGTGTGTGAAGTATCGATTGTGACAGAAACTATAAACTTTGGTTCAATGAGTTTCTATGATGTAGGCTTTTCAGCCATGACTACGGAGGTTTAGCCTAGCTGTAGGTAGTTACATCACCACATGTCAGAATATTGATCTCTGCCTTTTCTCTCTCAGACGGTGACACCTGACCCCACCACCTCCTGTGGACCTTACACACCAATGAACTCAAGCAAGAAGACAGACAAGATGTGAGCTGGAACATGGATCACTGTCACATCACATGACTGTCACATTACGCGATTGTCACATCACATGACTGCACAATTTTACTGCAGGCTACAGAGACTGCTAGTCAATCGCTTCAACCATGACACAATTGGTAAGGTTGGTTGATGTGAACATGCCTGCCCCAGGACTGATGACATTACTCCTCAATGAAATTCTTTTTCACGCAGGTATGATTGTGATTGATGACCAGGGTAGGATAGCCTGCGGGACCTCTACCAATGGACTCACTCATAAGCTTGCTGGGTGTGTTGTGATCAACGTATTGTAAGACTGTGTTCACATACACGCACGCACACACACAACAGGCGTGTAGGGGATACCCCAATTACAGGGGCTGGATGCTACGTGGACAAAGAAGTGGGTGGGGCTGCTGCCACTGGTGACGGTGATGTCATGATGAGATTCTTGCCAACGTAAGAATTGTGTTATGGTCATGTGACAATTGTGGTGGTCAGTCACTAGACTAAGTCATGTGATGGTCACATGATGCCTGCAGGTACCATGTGGTGGAGAGCATGCGACGTGGGATGTCTCCCGCAGCAGCTGTGGAGGAGGCGCTCAGCAGAATAGACCAGTACTACCCTGCCTTCCAGGGGGCCCTCGTTGCCGTGGACACCAGCGGTAACTATGGTAAGCACAGCACTGGAGTGGAGTGTGGAGGTTACAGGTGTGTTGTAGAAGCAGACGAAGTTTCTCCACTTGTGTGTGTTATCAATGCAGGTGCAGCCAACCACGGATTCCCATCGTTTGAGTACACTGTCTACAACCCTCAGCTAAAGAAGTCTACGGTCATAATCGTGTGAACATCTGTGAGCAACAGACAATATTCACAGGGTTACAATAGAGATGCCCTGTTCATTTGAGCTCAATAATGTACTTCCTATTTTGCTACAGGGACTAGTATTTGTTTATTTATATAACGTGTCATTTGCGTACATCAAGATGAGTAGCTTGAGCACATGCATCTTCATGTCACGCTCTTGATTTGTCAAGCTTCCTGTAGTCTCGTTCCCAGATTCCGAATGCAGGGTCTGGGAACGAGACTAAGCTTCCTGGTTCTGCACTGAAGCATTAGAACTTTGACTGTACATTTTTATATTTCTGTGTTATATTAATTACAACCACAGGAGGGAAAGCAAGGAGGCCAAACTAGGCTCTTTCTGTGAAATATATGCACATTGTCACTGCTGTTATACTGCATGTTGGCAACAACACACTGCATCAGCCACACCTGTGCAAATCCGATGCACAAATCTGAGATTTCTCCCTCCAGTCATAAAGTGCCAATCTGAGACTTGCATGTGCAGGGGCGGCGGCACGTATTTACAATTGGGGGGGGGGCAAGCCAGTGGCGTAGCCTATGCACGCTGCCGAAGGCAGTGCATAGAGGCGTGTAGCGCCGATCAGTCACACGGAAAAAGATTTTCGCCTTCATTTTTCAGTTATCAGGATGGGCTCTCGTGGCACCTTCGTGCTTTGTACTGCGCGTTCCAGATGTATGAGGATCGATGCTGCGCCAGATCAGCAACTCAATTCGCATACATCACAAGGTTAGCCGAGTCAGCCTAGTACTAAGTATAGGGCAGCCGTTGGCTGTTTAATAGTAGCTAGCTAGGAGTTAGGGGGGGCGATGCCCCCCTAAATATTTTTTTTTGGGGGGGGGGGGGTTGCCCCCCTTGCCCCCCCCCCCCCCCCCCCCCCCCCCCCGTGCCGCCGCCCCTGATGTGACACTAGAACCCTCAAATCTGTCAGTCATTGCAACATAGATAGTTTGCAGGAAGGCACTTGACTGCACAATTACCTTGACGGCTCATGTGATCACCTCACATAGCGCACACACGTAACAGGCTGATTTTACATCTTTGGTTTTCATAATGAGAATTAAGAGAGTGCTTTAGTGTGTACACAATATCAACACATTAAAAAGACAAACAGACAATATGATAATCACGATTTGTCGGCATTCTCCGACTTGTCCAGTATGGAGCGATGTCCAATCTTCTCCAGTTCACTGACGAGCTCCCCGCTCTGGTGCATCTGTAGCATGATGTCTGCCCCTCCCACCAGCTCCCCATCCATGTACACCTGTGGGAATGTGGGCCAGTTGCTGTGTGAGTGTGTACGTGTGGAGGGGAGACATTATTGCCTGTAAACTTAATGTGTCAATTTTTGAATACAGCCATTTGCTAAGTCTTAAACTCACGAGAATGATTTCACTGCCTCTTTGAACTCCACGTCCTCCAGCATGTCATAATAAGGATAGCCCTCCACTCCTGTCCAGCAGCATGTTACCATGGCAACAGTCACATTATGGGTGTCAATTCAATCGTCCAATTAGAACATGTACGTACAGTTCTCACCATGCATGTGGAGTATCTGTACCACCAGTCGACTGAACCCACACTGTGAGCAGGACAGACATCAGAGTAGATGTGAGTGTCTTTCCTACTTACACCACATGGTCACCAGCAATTGCATACACATCGTGGGTGCTTCTCAACATATGCACACACGTGCACATGGCCATTCTGCACCGTGACCTGACTTGCTTTAACCATTGACATCCCCCCCCCCCCCCCCCCCCCCCCCCCCAACTAATACTGGTACCAATATTAAAGTATCACATATAGTATAATAGTGGCTGTTCCATGCCACAAGCAGACTCACCATGGGTGCTGTTGGTTCTCCCTTCATGAATAACACGAGCGGCTTGTCCTTTACCAGCTGTGTGGTGTGCGAGAAAGAGGGGACAGAGAGATGAGGGGGTTTTCTTGGATAATATTATCCATGGCTCCATAAACAACATAACAATTGCAAGGTGTGCCAGCATGCATATACACTCACACTCTGAAGATAGTCTCTCGAGTACCGAGTTGCTTCGCTAGGACTCGTCGCGCTACAGTGCCGCTCCTGCCCCTGTCGAAGCAGCTGTCGTCCGACTACTGTCAGAGGGCGTGAGAACAGTCCCAAACGGCCCAGTACCGACGCCATAGCTGATAATGTTGCAGTTCCAAGTTCGCAAATTAATCTCTGTTTAGAGCGCACCTCAGTTGCACAGCTAAGCTAATATTGGTCTCGTTCCCAGACCAGCTTTAGAGAAAAATGGTCTGTGAACGAGACTAGTAGTATCTGTCATGGATGAAGATGGGGATCAAGCTGAGCGTTATGAGGACGTTATTTACGATGATGAGGTGGAAGAAGTGATCCCTATTGGGCCTCATGATCAGGAGGAGGGTATGCTGCAGATTGCATATCAGTACATGTTGTCTCCCATTCCGTGTTGTCTCCCATTCCCCTACCATTCCATGTTGACCAACTCCAATTGTAGCTTCCAATTTGTAATGGGTGTTCACAACATTTGACTGCATCATGTATTTAGATAATGCATCCCAAAGTTAAGTGTAACACTTGCGTAGTTTATCATGCATATGTGGGGTAGCTCGTGTCTCTCTAATCGGATACATGTCTTTCATTCATGTTGTGTTGGCTGCAGAGCTGCAGGAGGAACTAGAGGGATTGGAAATGGAGAAGGAAGAAGAGCCTGCTTTTTCTCTGAAAGACGATGCAACTTGTTGTTTCAGGGGACATACAGGTATCTTCATTCCCAATAAAAAAAAAAACTGGAGAATGCAGCAATATATAATGCTACTAAAGTGTTCTGTTCCATTCCATGCAAGCTCTGTTCCATTCCACGCACGCTCCGTTCCAGTCCATACAAGCTCTGTTCCGTTCCAGGTTCTGTGTTCTCAGTGTCTCTGCATCCCTCCAGTGAGCTGGCATGCAGCGGTGGAGAAGATGACAAGGCGTACATCTGGAGAGTCAATGATGGATCGGTAGTATGGGAGTGCGGAGGTGATGATAGATTCCCATTCCCAGTCCTCGGACAACATGGGAGTAAGACTACGTGGTTTCACTGACAACATCTCCTGTTGCTAGGGCACAAGGACTCGGTCACGTGCACAGGGTTCAGTCACGATGGCAAGTACCTGGCCACTGCGGACATGGGTGGAGGAGTGCAGGTCTGGGACGTCTTTACGGGAGAGAGGACGTGGGGTGGTGAGACTGGAGACGTTGAGGTAGGACACCTTGCTCACCTGTGGACACAACAGTGTGCAGATCACAACACATCACACACACGCACACACCACACACACATCACACACACACACACCCACACACACATACTCACACAACACACACAACATACACACACACATGCACAAGCACATTATGCACTCAAAAGTCACTCAGTGCATACTATACAATACACTTACACACAATGCACACGCGCACAGTGGATACAATGGCACCCACAGGCCCATGTGTTGCTGGCAGGGACCAGTGATGGCGGGGGGTGGATGTGGAGGGTGCCCTCAGGAGAGTGCAAGACCCTGCAAGGACAGAGCTGTCGCAACGTCTGCGCAGCCATCATGCCAGATGGTATGAGAGCAACCTCGCTCCCAGGCCACCCTAGCATCCAGCAGTGTGGTCTGGGAATGAGACCGATGACTTGGTGCTTGATATACTCTGATGTTCTCTGCCTCCCTCACAGGCAAGCGGGCTTGCTTTGGTTACGAAGACGGCAACATCAAGGTGTGGGACTTGAAGCAGACCACAGCCCTTGTCACTACAACAGGTGGGTACTGTACGGAGTCAGGCCAGGTGGGTATGGAGTCAACCTTGCAACTATGGCAGGTGGTATGGAGTTGGGCCTTGCAACTATGGCTGGTGGGTATATGGAGTTAGACTTTGCACTATGGCAGGTGGGTATGGAGTCGGTCGGGCTATGCAACTTAGTATGGGTGGGTATGGAGTCAGGCGTTGTAACTATGGCAGGTGGGTATGGTGTCAGGCTTTGCAGATATGGCAGGTTGGTATGGAGTTGGGCCTTCTAGCCTATTCCCATACTCTGATGCAAGGACTGAGATTGCTGGTAGTTTCAGAGTAGTTGACTCTGATACAAGGAGATTAGTACAACTATGGCAGGTGGGTATGGAGTTAGGATACGCAGTCTTCTAGCCTATTCCCATACTCTGATGCAAGGACTGAGATTACTGGTAGTTTCAGAGTAGTTGACTGATACAAGGAGATTAGTACAAGTCTGCCATCATCATCCTCCCTCCATCCCTCTGCCTGTACCATCACATGACTTCTCTCTCTCTCACAGCGCCTCTCGGACATACCTCAGTGGTGACCTGTCTGGCTGCTCACAGTGACAACGTACTAGTACTGAGTGGGTCAGAGGACTCCACTGCCAAGCTCACCAACACCAACACTGGGAAGGTACGTCCAACCTCATGAGAGGGGTGTGTCTTGTACTCACCAACACAGGGCCCACCTCATGAGAGGGGTGTGTATGCAGCCTTGTACCCTGGCCTTCCCAAGTCCAATTCTTCTTATGCTGTCAGCATGCAAGCCCTGTACATCTAATTTGTGTGTGTATTGTGAAGTAGTACCATCATGTTTGCTTGATTGTGGTAAGGATACATGTGGAACTGGACTATGTGTTGTTTTCCTAGCCTCATTCCCAGGCCTTCTCACCCCAGCATTTGTTGCTTGCAGTACCACAAGTGACAAACGCTGGGGTAAGAAGGCTTGATATTGTTTCCCTATGAAACCACACAAGATTTGTAAAAGCAGCACAACTTGTAAGTCAAGATTTGTAAGTCAAGATTTGTAAAAGCAGCACAACTTGTAAGTCACAATGGCTGCCAGTGTGAGTATGTCCCTACATCTGATGCAGGTGGTAGTGACATTTGCAGCTGGGTTCCCCTCATCTGGTGAGACTGACTCTCCCTCGATTGAAGCTGTTGGATTTTCCCCGTCCCTCCCCGTTGCCGTCACTGGGTCTCTGAGTGGGGTGCTGGGAGTGTGGGATGTACCCACACAGAAGCTGAGACAACAGTGCCAGCATGGGGTAGGCCGACACTGTATACCTCCAGCCAGCATGGGGTAGGCTGACACTGTATACCTCCAGCCAGCATGGGGTAGGCTGACACTGTGTACCTCCAGCTGGCATGGGGTAGGCTGACACTGTGTACCTCCAGCCAGCATGGGGTAGGCTGACATTGTATACCTCCAGCGGTAGGCCAACACTGTGTACCTCCAGCCAGCATGGGGTAGGCTGACACTGTATACCTCCAGCCAGCATGGGGTAGGCTGACACTGTGTACCTCCAGCCAGCATGGGGTAGGCCGACACTGTGTACCTCCAGCCAGCATGGGGTAGGCCGACAGTGTCTACCTCCAGCCAGCATGGGGTAGGCCGACACTGTGTACCTCCAGCCAGCATGGGGTAGGCCTACACTGTGTACCTCCAGCCAGCATGGGGTAGGCCGACACAGTGTACCTCCAGCCAGCATGGGGTAGGCCGACACTGTATACCTCCAGCCAGCATGGGGTAGGCCGACACTGTGTACCTCCAGCCAGCATGGGGTAGGCCGACACTGTATACCTCCAGCTGGCATGGGGTAAGCCGACACTGTATACCTCCAGCGGTAGGCCAACACTGTGTACCTCCAGCCAGCATGGGGTAGGCTGACACTGTATACCTCCAGCTGGCATGGGGTAGGCCGACACTGTGTACCTCCAGCTGGCATGGGGTAGGCCGACACTGTGTACTTCCGGGAGTGACGAGATCAGTGATAAGAAACTGTAATTTGCTCCATGTTGTCAGCTAGCTAGGCATGAGGTTGTGCTGAAGCTTGACATATGCAAGGATGCATAATAGCTACTCGGCTCCACTATGCTAGCATTGCCCATGCTTGTCTTGCAACTTCCCTGCAGGCTGGTGTGGTGAGGCTGCACTGTTCAGCCAGCAGCCCGCTGGTCTACACTGGGTGTCTGGATGGAGTTGTGAGGGGGTGGGATGTGAGGAGTGGAGGGTGTGTGCGGCAGTGGCACGGACACCCCGACCAGATACTGGATATTGCAGTAGCAAGGTACGGGTGTGTCTACTTGATGTGTACAGGGGTCGTATCTATGGCAAGCCTCCTTATGTTTACCAATTAGTGTTCACCCTTACATTTTACCGTAGAGATGTGATAATGGTTCATCCATTTGCTTGACAGCTATATGCTGTAGTGTATTTCCTTGCAATTGATCAGACACTGCGGCTATACTCATCACGCAATTACGTGTATGGAGTGCCGTTTGTGTTTAAAGTAGTTGGTGTATGTCCACATGGGGCAACGACCCATCAATCAGCATCAGTTCTATAAGGACGAATGCTATCTGTGTGTGTGTGTCCAAACACTGGACACATTGTGTTTTTTCTCTCTTGTGCAGGGACGATAGTGTCATTTTGTCAGCCTCTAATGATCACACTGCTAGGGTCTTTACAAACCAACAAACACTGAGATAACAGTAATGTACAACTTTTAAATTGCTTTCATGAAGTGCCATGCAGTGGTGTTTGTAACCTCATGTATAATCACATTAGAAATAACTCAACAGCTTGACAGTCATGAAACAAGAGTTCAGCTATATATAGCAACTAGGAAGGACATAATTATTGCTGTAAGGGGGAGAATACTGCAAGTTAGGAAATAATCTTCGCAGTGTTTTTATGCCATCATTCGCATTCCTGCCACGATTGCTGTTTTTCCAGCATTGTACTCTTCCTCTTGCATGGGAGCATCCGCTGCAGTATGAGTTTGCTGTACGGTTCCTGGTGTTGGTTTGTGTAGTCCTGTCACGATTGCTGTTTTTCCAGCATTGTACTCTTCCTCTTGCATGGGAGCATCCGCTGCAGTTTGAGTTTGCTGTACGGTTCCTGGTGTTGGTTTGTATAGTCCTGTCACCATTGCTGCTTTTCCAGCGTTGTACTCTTCTTCTTGCATGGGAGTATCCACTGTAGTTTGTGCTACTTGCACAGGGCTGCATGTTACATGTCCTTCCCTGCAACTATCATCCTGCATCCCCTCCATGTAGACAGAATCACAGCTCTAATGCTATAAGTATCGTTTTCGAACAACCTTGTCTCTTCTTTTCTGTTTTTGCTCTAACTGATGCAAGGAGCACAATTTATCTTTATATATGCTGCTTTTTTCCCTGAGCCTTTACCTTAGCCCGATGAGCTGGAAGACTTCGTGATGAGCTGGAAGACTTCACTTCGTGATGATGGATGCCCGCGATGGAAGACTTCGTGATGATGGATGCCGCGATGCCCGCGATGCCCGCACAGGCTCTGAAGATACCCAGATATATCTGGACATTGGCCACTGATCTTGATGTAGGCAGGGAGAAGCAGAGTTGAAGCGGACGCCATCGGGGAGCAGCAGACGAAGAGCTGCACGGAGCTATCCGGCACCGGATTACTCACGTAGGCGAACGAGGGGGGAGTAGCTGATCTGAGCGAGCGAAGCGAGCGAAGCGAGCGAAGCTACTTGATCACTCACGTAGGCGAACGAGGGGGAAGTAGCTGAGCGAGCGAAGCTACTTGTTTTTATTATGCATGTGTATGTATATTTTTTGGGCAGCCTTGGAGCGGGGAGCAGCAGACGAAGAGCTGCACAGAGCTATCCGGCACCGGATTACTCACGTAGGCGAACGAGGGGGAAGTAGCTGAGCGAGCGAAGCGAGCGAAGCTACTTGTTTTTATTATGCATGTGTATGTATATTTTTTGGGCAGCCTTGGAGCGGCGTAGGCTGTCCACCTATAATAGCACTGTCTTCGTATTTATAGCACTAACTCTACATCGCCGTTTTGATTATGGGTTTCGTTCATGAATATCTACAAACGACAACAATGCCTTGGCGCGGCGTAGGCTGCCCACCTATAATAGCACTGTCTTCGTATTTATAGCACTAACTCTACATTGCCGTTTTGATTATGGGTTTCGTTCATGAATATCTACAAACGACAACATGTTGCTAGCCTTCGTTCCTAGGCCCCAGCGTTTGTCACTTGCACCCCTATGGCAAACCATTTGTAGCTCTGCGAGTGCAACAAAACCATGTACCACTTAGGTTTGGGTTAGTGCAAAACCTGGACTCTGGACTGTGGACTGGACTATGGACTAGAATACGGACTGGAATATATGTACTGGACTGACCATGTATACAGACAGCAAACGTCTGTACTTGTCTCAAGTTGCTTCCTAGCCTGTTGTAGCATCGTCTCCTTTATTTCCGAGAGGTCAAAGGTCACGTCCATAATAATAAGCTTCAACAAAAGTGACTATCATTGTGGGTTCTGTACTAGTCTCGTTCCCAGAACGAACCGGGTTTGAGCATCCACTGATCCAGGACTTTTAACAACGGTTTCTTATGGAGATCACATGTATTTGTTGGGAAAGAACCATTGTCAAACTTCATTTGAGCTCTGGTTGGAATGCTCTGTGCTGAAAGGATTATAAGAGATCTTATTATCAGCAGAAACCAATCAACTCCAGCCTTATTCTCACATCATCCATGACTACAGTTCAAACTCATTGTTGAAGCTCATTAAATATGGACGTGACCTTTGACCTCTCGGAAATCGAGGAGACGATGTCGCAACTGGCTAGGCTAGGAAGCAACTTGAGACAGCTGGAGACAACCCCGCCTTCATAGCTTTGGTGACATTATTTTGATGTCTGTTTTAGTCCATATTCCAGTCCATGGTCCAGTCCAGAGTCCAGGTTTTGCACTGATCCCTTGTTTCGTGCACGTGGAGAGGCGTTCAGCACACCCCCCCTCCCTCCCCCCCCCCCCCCCCCCCCCCCCCCCACTTTTGAAACCGATGGTTTGCCATAGATTCTCGACTCCCGGCCTAGTAACAAGTACGCCGGGTTGCCGTCCGATCACCGAAGCTAGAGGATGTTCTGGGCAAAGCAGGTTGGCCTCCTGTCATGCCCATCCAACGATCCTGAGGCAGCATACTTCATTGCATCTGACCTGTCACAGATCTGCTGAGGGATGGGTGGTTGCTAGTTTTTTCCTTGTTTTTTCTTTTTTTCACTTCTTTTTCCAGATTAAAAAAAAAAAATGGCTTGTTCTTTTTTCTTATCAAGAAAAACAACACTCTCATCAAAGCCCTGCATGCACCCTACCAACACTCACAAGCCATGCATCACACAACAGAATTGGGGTTACCCGTGGCATAGCTGCACGGATGGCAAAGCATTAATGTGTGCCGGCCCAGTACAGTAACACAACCACAATACAACAACAGGCAGGGATGAGCCAAAACAGTCACGCAAGTGACCAGTGGGCCTTTATTTAGGGTATGTGGCCAGGATACCCAGGGGAAAAAACCCTGCACACAGACAAAAAACCTATCTCATATGGGAAAAATCTGTGCGAGGGAAAAAACCCAACCAAAATTACAAAATGACATCCCTGCCACTAAGCTATGAAACATAGCCAAATACAGTGAATTGGTCCATAATTGTTCCTTTTCGTCAGAATAGTCCCACTGTGACACTGTCCTTTGAATTGATCCATAACTGTTCCATGTCATCAGAATGTGTCCATTGCGAATTGGTCCATAACTGTTCCATGTCTTCAGAATGGTCTCCACCCTCTGTCCTTTCCACCCGTGTGTGGAACTGGCTGCAAGCTTGTTGTGCCTCAGCATAGCCTCTAATACCTCTGGGTAAAAAGACTAAAGAAGCACAAGTGACACACGATCATACTGGGGGGGGGGGGGGGGGGGGGGGGGGGGCGGCAATCACCTACGTGGCTGCTTTGCCGTGACAGATTATGCCGAGAGAGATGCTTACCTACATCATACCTGCTTTATATACCCAACTTTCCCGCCACACCCCAATATATGTGCGCATGCTCATGCACTAATGAGAGGTTATTTTCCGTCTAATTTACTACGTTCAAACGACATAAAATATAATACAGAAATGCCGTAAGTAAATGTAGTCATATGACTCAGTAGCTATTATGTGATGGAACATGGTATGATATTATATAGAGATGCAACCTGTTTACATGCATCAGATTCTGTTATCAATGGATGCTGGACCATGCATCAGTCATGCAGCTATAGGCCTTGGCATGTAAGGCTAGCACTAAAACAAGCATTATGCATAGTTGTGAACATTGAGCATTATTTGGGCATTTTTTTATCATTTCCAATCACATGTTACGTATAATTATACCTGACAGACTTGGTGAGGGCTTGGGTACAAAATTAATATTTGTCCATGTTATTTCAGCTGACATACGTACATATCTCGATGAAATGTATGGAGAAAGTGGATACCAGGCACTCCTCTCCACCTTTTGGGCACCTGGGAAAGAGGCTAGTCCGACTTCCGCCCAAAATGACCTGGCTCAGCTACTCAGTGCATGGGCAAGTCATTTTGCAAAGGAATGAGCATCTTCATGAGCATTTTCCTCTTAAAATCTTAATGAGCAGTGCTGCAAAGCATTACAATGGAGCTATTATATGCCAAGGCCTATACATGCGCAGCACTGCCGTATGCCAGGTCCACTATACTGCATACTTGTATCTTAGCTACCTCATGTCCAAAAACTAATCAAATGGAACTGGGGCTGTTGCTATATATCAGTCAGATAGCCCAAATATGAAATTCAGATAACCTATACTCTTACAGTTGATTTCTGAATTCAAACTATTGGGAAGTGGCAAAAATGTGCACCATGTAACTAGGAATAGGCCAAGGAATCTTCATTGCCATAAACATTGGTATCACCAATGAACGTCATATTTGGGCTACCTGACTGATAGCAACAGCTCCAATTGCTATAGTTTTTGGTGAATGGGAACATGTTTCTTTCTTAGCCATGTCTTATGCAAATTAATGGTACACTCACTACTAGCACTAGACTCACTACTAGACTGCTGTTGGTGTGATGAGCACCACCAGTTCAATTTAATCAGACTATGCCTCACCAATTCTATAATTTTCTACAGTAATTAAGCCTAATACAGCACCTATCAAATGATAAATTCTAAAGTCTTCAGTCAGCTACCATTAGCAGTTCATATCACCACAAGATCAGAAGGTTTGAGCATTTCTACAGACGCCGCATCCCAGAGCAAACTCCTCTCCAGTTGGGGGGTGTTTGACATGCAGCGGGCACTCGGTCCCCTCAAGGGGACGAGCACAAGGCCCCACTGGGCACTGGGGGAGCTCGGACTTGGCCATGCCAGTCAGCCGCTGGAAGTCGTCATGGCAAGGGGTGCAGAAGTGGGTGGTGCCGAAGCAGAAGTAGATGGCCACGGAGCAGCAGTAGCGACACTTGTACTCCAGGAAGTCAGTGCCATGCTTCGGGCACACCTGAGAAAGGATGAAGAAATACAAAAAGATGCTACCACAAGTCAATGTTGCACTCGATAATCCGCAGAGGTACATCAAGCACAAGGAGTTGCAGCTCCTTGATGAAGTGTTTCCACTTGCGTGTGTCCGGCGAATCTATGCCCCACCCCCGACAACCCCCTTAACAAAGCTCTGAGACAGCAGATGCCTCAACAAGTGGCTATCCAGGTCAGAGTTCCCAGTGGTCCCCCCTCGTACCAACCTGCATTGTTCCACCGACATTGGCACACGCAGGGCAGACCAGCTCTGTAGGATCATAGTCATCACTGGCAGAAGCCTGCTCGGCACAGCGTGCCTCTCCACCATAGTATGCCTGCATATGTGTAGTGTGTGGTGCGTGTGGTGTGTGTGTGGCGTGTATGTGTGTGTGGTGTGTGTGTGGTGTGTGTGTGGCGTGTATGTGTGTGTGTGTGTGTGTGGCGTGTGTGTGTGGCGTGTGCGTGTATGGCATATGTGTGCGTGTGTATATGCTTGTGAACACACTGTCTACTATGTCACCATTACATCACACATTACATCATCATTACATCACCTTACCTTCTTACACTTGTAGCAGACATAGTAGGCATACTTCCACATGGCATAGTCAAACGGTTTCTGATAGAACTTGGAGGAGGGGGAAGTGATGGCCTCACACTTCATCTGGTTCTCATACTCCAGGCGCATGAGGCACTTGCGCTTCACGTCCTCAAAGAGCTCCACCACTGGGTCCAGCACGTCAGAGAGCTTGGAGTGGGCAATTGGCGTGTTCTGCGAGTGTGTGTGTGTTGTGTGTGTGTGTGTGTGTGTGTGGTGTGTGTGTGTGTGTGTGTGTGTGTGTGTGTGTGCGTGTGTGTGTGCGTGTGTGTGTGATGAAAAGCTGCGCTGTGCAGTTCAGACAAGAAAAGGTGGCCATGATCCTCCTACCTCACAGATGGAGCAGAACATGAACCGGAATGTGATCCTTGGACCAGACCAGCGTTTAGTCAGTGCATTCCGGCAGCAGTGATAGTGGAACACATGGCCGCACTCCAGCTACACAGCAAGAGAGGAGGGGGGAGGCAGAGGGAGGCAGAGGGGAGAGGAGGGGTGAGGAGGGAGGCAGAGGGGAGAGGAGGTGGGAGGAAAGAATCAAGGGGGAAGCCTACAAAATAAATTGGTTCGTTATTCATTCAGTGGTAACCTGGGCAACATGTACTGTAGCCCCTCCTCCGCGCCTGGGTTAGAGGCTACATGTACTGACACCCCGACCCCACCTGGAAACATGGTGCGCAGGAGATTCCCTCATATACCGACCCCCAACCCCCCCAGACCCCTCGGACCCCCTGGATACATGGTGCGCAGTCCCACACCTGGATACATGGTGCGCAGGAGAGTCCCTCAGTGTAGCAGATCATGCACATGTCGTCTGCGTCCTGCTTGAGTTTAGGGTCCCCGCTGGAGCAGCCGTTGAGGCAGGGCAAGCACTTCTCCTCCTCCTTCACCCCACAGCAGGTGTGACCACAGGAGAGGGTCTTGTCGCACACCATCCCTGCCCGCTCCTGACACTCGGGGTCCACACACACGTTGCCAATGGCCAGGAGCCCTGTGTTGCTGGTGGTACCACAAAAACGACAGGAACCCTTTCCGCCACCTGTGTGCATGTGTATGTGTGTGTGTGTGTATGCGTGAGTCCACATCTATGAATTCATCCTAACATAGTACAATGCGAAGTAGATCACAGGCTGCCTGGCCCGAGCCAAAGCAAGCCCCACATATCGGTTGGCACCAGGTTAAGCAGGCTTGCTCAGGGCCTGAGCTTGTCCTAACCATTCTGTGATGAGCCTACATTGTACTATGCTGGGAAGGCCACTCACTACTTCCAGTCTCTCTGAACTCGATCATGCCCTTGAGTGTGCGGTAGTCAGCGAGGGCCATGGTCCAGTAGAGCTTGATCCGACCACACCCCTCATGCAGCTCCACCTTCACTGCCTCCTCCTCCTCCTTGAACACCTGTACAGGTAAGAGGGGAGGGGGGCGTGATCACAGTACCCCAGTGTTCTCGCCAGGATTTTTACATAGGGCAGGGGGGAACAAGGTGTACGGTTTGTCTGTCCATGTCCCTGCGCTGTTTCTCTGCTTTGTGCCGTGTTGCTTGCAAACGGAGAACAACAGACCGACAATGGTAGACGCAAAACTGTCGTACACTGGAATGTACCACTGATAATCCGTCTTCCAAGACGCGTCATAACCGATCTTGTGCTTGCTTCGTGTTACAAAGCCATCAGAGCTCAACGACTCCGAGTGATGCCTTTGCTTTAGCCGTCTCGATCGTGAACACGTGGCGCCTCGATCGAGTAAATCTATTCATATGCGCGCGCCGTGCGCATGAATAATAGACGGCCGCACTGGAGTACTAAGCGTGGCGGGGCGCCGCGGTTCCGCGCTTTAGCGAGAACACTGGTATACCCTGTCACATGATCACAGTATCCTGTCACGTGAGCACAGTACCCTGTCATGTGAGCACAGTATCCTGTCACGTGATCAAGTCATCCCTATCACATGATGACAGCACCACACCACATGATCAAAGCACTCAGCTAACATACCAACTTCATGCACCACTAATGAGCAGGGACTGCCCTCCTTTGACGTATCAAGGCTGCAGCAGACCAAGAGCTCTGGCAGATGCATACCCACTCCCATTCCACATACATAATGTCAGTCCCCGACACAACACACCTGTCTCTGGTGGTCTCTGGTGTTCCTGCGGTAGTGCAGCACGCGGTCACACTCGCCACACAGGTTCCCACACTTGTCACACAGGATCAGCGCCTGCGTCTCACCGTCATCATGGTTGTCACACAGCGGCTGGGGAACGGGAGGAAGGAATGGGAGGAGGGAAGAGTGGGGGAGGTGGGAGGAGTGGGGGGTGGGAGGAGGGAAGAGTGGGGGGTGGGAAGAGTGGGGGGTGGGAGGAGGGAAGAGTGGGGGGTGGGAAGAGTGGGGGGTGGGAATGGGAGGAGGGAAGAGTGGGGGGTGGGAGGTGGGAGGAATGGGAGGAGGGAAGAGTGGGGGGTGGGAGGTGGGAGGAAGGAAGAGTGGGGGGTGGGAGGAGGAAGGAATGGGAGGAAGGAAGAGTGGGGGGTGGGAGGTGGGAGGAACGGGGTGAGGAAGAAAAACAGGGGGATCAAACAGTTCCTATAATGCAAACCATACACAGAAAGACAAACAGATCAATGGATCAGTAAGCTTTTGGGAACTAAATTTGGCGATTGAAATCATTGGGATGGGATAATGTGCACCTTGGCCTTTGGTTTCCCGTCCTGTCCCAGCCACTGCCCAGAGGAGAGGGCTTCAGCATGCTCCTCATCGATGACGCAAAGAGCAGCAAGACACAACCACAGCTAAGGAAGGGAGGGAGGAAGGGAGGGAGGGAGGGAGGGACGGAGGGGGGAGGGAGGAAGGAGGGGGTAAAAGTTGCAATACATTGCCCCTCCCACCCAATCCCTTCCACAGCTTACCGTCTGTGAGTACATCCCTGGTATGGGCACTCGAGCCTCCTCAGGGACCTTCGTCAGGTGCAGGATCGCTTGCCCGATCGCTGACTTGGCATATCCCTCCCACTGTGCTCCCAGTGACCCCTTTATCATGTCTTTGAGCAGCTTAACAACCTCTCTGGCTACCTCCTGCAGGGAGGGGAGCGGGCATGTATCACACACACACACACATACACACACACACACAGTGACACACACACACACACACACACACACACACACACACACCTGTGGTACGGTTCCCTTGAGGTACCAGCGTTGGGCTCGGGCAGTGGTCTCCCCCGGGACAGGCTTTGGGTTGACGAGGCAGGCCAGGGTGAGGGCAGATATACCACTGTCTCCAGTGAGCAGCTGTAGGATGTTGGTGGAGCGACCCTTCGCCCTTACCTGGTCAGACAGAGGGAGTGGGAGGAGGAGAGAGGAGACAGGGAGGAAGGGAGAGGAGAGGAGGAGGGGACAGGAAGGAGGGGGAGGAGATAGGAGGGAGGGGGAGGAGACAGGGAGGAGGGGAGGGGACGGGGAGAAGGGGGAGGGAACAGGAAGGAGGGAGGAAGAGACAGGAAGGAGGGGGAGGAGGAGAAAGGAGACAGGGTTGAGGAAGAGACGGGGTAGGGGATTCACAAACATCTTTTGTTGGGCTATTTTGCGACATGAGTGGGGCTACTATCAGCACTTCAAAATGAAGGTAGTGTTAACCATATCCAAATATCGACACCATTGCATTGAGTGTGGGGTAGACTGGCTCCTTACCTGGACAGAGAGGGCTTTGGCCACGATAGAGAGCAGACAGTCCAGGATCCCAATCTGGTTGATGGTGGCAGCAGAGTTGACAGCCTCAGCAATGGCACTGTAGCCAAGGGGAGGTAGGATTCGGATGTTGAGCATTGGGGCGAGGTTCTTGGCACCGATCACCGGAAGGATGCGACGGAGGATGGAACAGATCTAGGAAGAGAGGGGAGGGAAGGGAGGGGAGGTTTATGGTTGTTCTTCCCGATTATGATGGTAGAATAGACAGCCTAGTGTGTGACCATCTCCCCTCACCCCCCCCCCCCCCCCCCCCCCCCCACCACCACACCCACCCACCCATACCTGCAGCTGTATCCTCGTGGAGGCAGTGTGCAGCATGGTGAACAGGTCCTGCACAAGCTTCTCCTGCTCTGAGAGGAAGCCACACCCAACGTCTGACTGGCTCAAACCAATCAGCATGGAGAGCAGCTCGTAGCAGTACGTGTCTGAGCTCTTCCCGACAGCCTCTGCGACCGCTGGCTCTGCGCTGGTCTGCCGAGAGGGCTTGGGGGGAGGGGGCTTGCTGGCAGCCGTCTCCCACTCCTCCTTCATGCGCTCCATTTCTGTGTGAACTGACTGGATGATATGCATGCACACCTGTGTGTGTGTGTGTGTGTGTGTGTGTGTGTGTGTGTGTGTGTGTGTGTTTGGAGTGGAGTAGGAACTGTTAGTAATTTTTGGACATAGAAATAAAAAATAAAATAACTTACACTAAAACTGGCTGAAATTGTAAGAGTATTTCCAAGTGAACTTCACTCACCTGCTTCTGGAGGCTGGAGAGCTTGTTCTTGCTGAAGAGGATGTCAACCACGTGCTCCCTAACCTCCTCCTCCTTCTCCCCCTCCCCTGAGGGGCCAGCATCTGGCTCATCCTGATCCTCACTGGGGTGCAGCATCAGAAGACCACCAAACACCTGCGGGGTGTGGGTGGGGTGTGGGTGGTGTGTGGGAGAGGGGTGGGGGATGTGTGTGGGGTGGGAAGTGGGTGTGGGGTGGGAAGTGGGTGTGGTGTATAGGATGTGTGTGGTGAGTGTGTGCGTGTGTGGTGGTGTGTGTGGGTGTGGGTTGTGTGGGTGGTGTACGTGGGTTGTGTGGGTGTGTGGGTGATGTGAGTGGGGTGAGTGGGGTGTGTGGTGTGTGTGTGTGTGTGCATGTGCAGTCTCAGTATAAACGTTACCATACAGACACTCAGAGAAGAAACGATGTGAGCTACTACAAACACACCTGAGAGGTGAGCAGTCGGAACACACGGAGGGCCTCGGCCTCACAGGCCTTCTGCTGTGCAATGGGAGCAGGGAACGTGGTGTCCAGCCCTCTCACAGGTCGGGCCAGGACTTGTAGCTGTCGCACACGGACATTGTTCTGTAGACCCTTCACCTCCACTCGAACCATGGAGCAGACCTCCCGAGGGGGCGCCATCAGCATTCGCCATCCCGACTGCATCATGGAGAGCTTCACCTGGAGAGGGAGTGGGGGAGGAGAGGGAAGGGGATAGGTGAGAGAAAGAGAGGAGGTGAGGGAGGGACGAAGTCGAGAAAGAGAGGAGAAGAGAGGGCAGAAGGAAGGATATCATGCACTGGTAAGATTACGATTGTTAACTATCATCCACAGTAAGCTATAACCTTGTCCACTTCCTTGAGGCAGTCTTCATCCCTCCCGACCAGGAGGGCCACACTTTCAACACGTTGCTGCAGATGGGGGGGGGGGAGATGGTTGCATTCCTCAGAGTGTATTCCAGGCCGCCTACACTTCTTTACAGTATGGAGAATGCCTGGGAAGGAGGCTTACATGCAGAATAATGTGCTAGGTATCTTGGGCTAGGAATGAGATATGAAGCTGGGATTTGCACCATTGTGATCAGCATGAATGGAGCTTTCAAATGATGTCCATTTTGCTAACAGTTGACTTTTGACCCAAAATCATGAAAAACCATGGATTATAGCCTTTGGTCGAGTGTGATTTTTGACAAAAATGTGACCAAGATTAAAAATCATTTTAAAGACATAATTTGAAAGCTCTTTTTATGCTGACCACAATGGCACAATTCCCAGCTTCATATCTCATTCACATACCCATACCTAATGTAATGTTCCAAGTCTATTCCCAATACCAAATTTGGCTCATTGGTCCATTTTTGGCAGAAATATCAATCACTCTATAGAACAGAAGTGCTATTTCTGCCAATTTAGGCTTAAATTAACATGTCAAAATGTGCCATAATTGGTAGAAAATGGTTTCCAAAATGTGCTGATTTTGGCACAAGAGCATACCTCCGGTCAATACAGAACAACATAGCACCACACTCCACAGTGCGCTCACCCCTGAGTCAACACGTGCACAGTACAGCACAGCACCACACTCCACAATAGCCTCGTTCCTAGGCCCCATCCAGGGAACTAGGCTAACTCCACAGTGCGCTCACCCCTGAGTCCTTCTGGTTGTCAATGTGCACAGCGGCAGCAAAGATGCGCTGCTCCTCCTCGAAGGTTACCGTGAGCTGCCGCGGCCTCCCCCTCGGCTCATCCCGGGACTCCCAGAAGGTCTCTGTGGACCCGTCAGTGAGGCTATTGCTCATGGCATCGTTGGAAGACACCTTCAGCCGGCCTTTTGGAAGGATGTTCTCCATCAGAAACACATCCACAGCCTGCATATGTGTGTGTGTGTGTATGTGTGTGTGTGTGTGTGCATGTGTGTGTGTGTGTGTACGTGTGTGCGCGCGCAATGGGAGACAATTCTAGTACAACAAACCTCAGTACACACAGCTCAAATTCCGCACGATTCACTCACACAACCTTTACACCCACCTTGCTCACCTACTCACAACACAACACACACATCTCCCCCTCCTCCCCCCTCACACCATCACCACTCACCCTATCCCTGACTGCCCTCCTCTCCCCTCCAGCTGATGCCTCGGAATCCTCCACGCTGGACAGAGCCTTGCTGATGTTGGTGAACACGTTGCTCTGCAGCAGGAAGGAGTGGTCCTGTGGCTGGAAGTGGAGGCAGTAGCACTGCATGGCCACCTGCTGGACAGCTGAGCCCACTGGCAGCTGTGGAGGAGGAGGAAGGTTAGTCACAAGTTGTCAAACCTGTTTTTCTAACCAGTCGACACATCTACACAGTACCACATCCCCCCTCCAACAAACACCCCTCTGTCCATGTACACCATCGCCCCCCCCCCCCCCCCCCCCCCCCCTCCCTCCACCCCACACACCCGTGGCATGATGGTGGCAACAGTCTGAAGGAAGGAGTGGAACTCTCTCCGCAGCATGTACAGCACCACTCCGGCTCCGTCCAGCCCCGTCAGAGGATGCCTGCCCAGGGGCCAGTCCTCCGACTCAGAGGGCTGGAGGTGTGTGTGTGCGTGCGCGTGTGCGTGCGCGTGTGTGCGTGCGCGTGTGTGCGTGCGTGTGTGTGTGTGTGTGTGTGTGTGTGTGTGTGTGTGTGTGTGTGTGTGTGTGTGTGTGTGTGTGTGTGTGTGTGACAGCTGAATTAGAAAACATGTAGGCTATCTTGCAATGTGCATGCATGCACAAAAAGTCCAGTGCATTGTCAGGCGTATGTGGCTGCTACCTTCTCGTTCTTCTGCCCTTTCTCCTCCCTCTCCCTCTCGGCCTTCATGCGGGCGGCCATCTGCTGGACGGGGTGGCTAGCCAGAGCGCAGTTGAACTGCCACAGTATGTCGTGCACAATGGACGGCTCCTCCACCTTCTGCAGCAACCACTCCAGAAACTAAGAGAACGTGATGTTCGAACAGAACAAGACAGTGGCATGAATGTGACATGGCAGACAATATGACATCACATGTACTTGTATCTGACTTACCTCCATGGCAAACGTCCTGATGCCGGCGACCCGCATGGCCTGCTTCATGCTCACTCTCAGCCCATCCAGGTCGTGGTAGCGCAGAACAAACAAGAGCACGCGCCCGTAGCCTGTCTCCTTGCTCTCCTGGCACTGCCGTGAGCGGTTGTACATCAGCCGACGCAGGTTCTTGGAGGGCTTGAGCATCAAGGACCCCATATCCGGGGCATCCTGGGGCGTGGTCTCATCCAGGGTGTGTTGGTGTGGGATCTGAGGCGATTCTTCCTCTCCAGAATCACTCTGTGTTCGCTTGGGAGACAGCTTTTCTGATCCAACGGCCATCGAGACAGACCTGAGAAAAGCCGGGCGCTGGATGGCAGAAGATGGCTTCTCAAACACCAGTGGCATTTCAAATGAGACCTGTCTCATCTTGTCCTGACAAAGACTGCCACTCCTGTCCTCCGGGATGGAAGCCATGCGGGCAAACTCCTGAGCGCTGATGGGAGTTAGGGGCTGCTTCAAGACGCTCTGCATTTCGGAGGCATGCGAGATCTCCAGCAGGAACTTGGCATTCTGGATCATTCCTCGGACTGCAGAAACGACGGGTAGAGACCGCGGCTTTCCTGGTTTCCTGGTCTTCATCTTGGGCAGAGGGATGGACTTCACAGCCTTCTTCTTAGCCTCGTCCTTCAGAGCAAGGTACTTGGAGTGGCAGTCCTTGCACATGAGGTACCACGTGCTGCCGCCTCGTCCCCCATCCCCGCAGTTCCCCGCCCACCCGGAGCAGAACGTTCCCCTGCTGTTGTAGCCCCAGCCGCTGGCGTGCTTACCACAACCGGGGTGGGACTCCTTCATGTGGTAGGTGACCGGGTCTTGAAAGCTCTGGTCGCAGAGCTCACAAACAGTTGAACCACCGCCACCAGCTGGGGGCACCACTTTCTTGTCTTTCTCTTTCTTTCGCTTCTCAATCTCTTTCTTTTCTTCTTCGTACCGTTTCTGCAGCTCCTGGGCAAGTACCGGCACCTTGGGGGAAGGGAACGGAAGAGAAACGTTGTCAAGGATCTTGGTCGACATTTCATCCCAGAACGTGACCAGGTGGTTGAGGGTAGGTGGGAGGGAGAGGAGCTTGGACATAGGCTCGGATTCCTCTGAGAGGGTGAGCACAGGGACTTGAGGGGAATCTGGCGTCTTGGCCTTTACACCCTCACCGTCCTTGGCTTCAGGATGCTCATCAATTTCCATTGCTCCACCCTTCTCTTTAATCTCTTCTTCATCATCCCTCTTTTCAACTCCCTTTTTGTCATCCATTTCATCCTTCTCACTCCCCTTTTGAATTCCTTCCTTCTCTCCCTCTTTTCCAGGCTCCTTCCTCTCTTGCTCTCCTTGCGGCTTTCCTTCTGCTGCAACCTCCTCCTCCTTCTTCTCTCCCTTCTCTACCTCCTCCTTTCTCTCTCCTTCCACTACCTCTTCCTCCTCCTTCTTCTCTCTTTTATCTACCTCCTCTCCCTCTTTGGCTACCTCCTCCTCCTTGGTCTCTCCTTTTCCTACCTCACCTTCATTCTTGTTTTCCGCCATTGCTAGCACCCCCTTATTCTTATTCTCTCCCGTTTCTCCCCCCTCCTCTCCCTCTTTTCCAGGCTCCTTTTCTTGCCCTCCTTGCTGCTTTTCTTCTTTTGCTACCTCCTCCTCCTTCCTCTCTCCTTTCTCTTCCCCCTTCTCTCCCTTCCCCTCCTTCGCAGCCTTCTTCTCCTCCTCTTTCTTCCTACGCATTGGATCACACCCCATCTCCTTTGTCAGCTCAGAGTGAAACTTGAGGTACGATGCTGATGCCATCGCATCATGTACCAAACCCTCCTGCCACAAGAAAGCAGCAAAGATGGCTCGTTGGCACTCAGCGACAGCGGGAGACAGCGCTTGTTTGGGTTGTACCGGGATGACCCTGGGCAGTTCGGGCTCCGGTTCTGCCTGAGGGCTGGGGGCTTTCTCCTTTTCTTCCTTCTCCTGACCACCTTTCTTGGATTCGTCACTGGGTGAGACCGATCGGCTGCGAGAAGATCGTCGGCGTGCCCACCGGGTGGCCCGTGAGCTACGCCCAGGACCCATGCTACCCATGCTGAAAGAAGGCTTGTCTGGTGGTGACTCCTGACCCTGCGCCTCCTCTTTCAGTTTCTCAACCTCCTTCGGCTTTTCACCCTCCTTGGTCTCCTTCTCTTTTGGCTTTTCACTCTCCTTGGCCTCCTTCTCTTTTGGCTTTTCACTCTCCTTGGATTCTTTCTCTTTCGGTGCTTTCTCCTCTTCTTTCTTGCCTGAGGTGAATGTGAACAGACCCTGGGGTTGCTCGGCACCAAACTGCAGCTTCAGCGGCTTCGCTCCTCCAAACAGGAATGGAGGTGGTGGAGGGATGATGGCGGTACCAAATATGGACTTCTGTGAGGTCCCAAACACTTGAGCAGCGGTTGGAAACACATTCTTGGGAGCTTCAGGCGGCTGCTGGGTGTCGATGACTTGGCTTTGGTAGCTGTCGTCTCCCTCAATGGCTAGGAAGATACGTCCGCTGGGACCAACTGCAAGTGTCCAAGACTCGAGGTCCGTTTCACAGTACTTCTTGATGCTATCCGTGGCCAGCTTCAGCCATATGCCATCGTCATTCTCAACCTAAGTGCAGGTCAACAGTGGGTGATATGCTGGCTATGATGGTATCACTAACTGTAACCCCACACACAATGGCTGGTATCATCATATGCTATGATCGATGTGGTAGCCTCGTACCAGCTGAAGTGCCTTCCTTACCTCTTCCAGGACCTCGATCTTGTTCCCCTTGGCCAGACGTCCGACAGGGGTGCCCTTCATGCCTGGCTTGGACCTCACGTTGTGTCCAGCTGTCCCACACTGCACCACCTGGTACGTTCCGGGACCTCCTTTCCACTTCTGTGGCGAGGGTTTCTGAACTGGAGTGACCGGCTTCTTTGTCTTGGTGAGTTCTACCGGGGGCTGTGTGGTGTGTAAAGAGAGCAGAGCGTTGAGATTGTGGGTGAGTTCTACCGGGGGCTGTGTGGTGTGTAAAGAGAGCAGAGCGTTGAGATTGTGGGTGAGTTCTACCGGGGGCTGTATGGTGTGTAAAGAGAGCAGAGTATGCAAGTGTTTAAGTGGTGGGTACATGACGGAGGAGTGCAATATACATGACAATGTTGCCATGGCAACGTACAAAGCAGCCTCAGATGATCTGATTCACTCAGCATCCCTACGCAGGACATCAGCCGGCAATTCCTATAACACATCTCATCACTGGCTGCCACAGAAACAGACCACACCCCGAACAGTACACCTGCTAATCTACCACATACCTCCTTCTCCTCCAGAAAGCTCTTCTTCATATCCGAGCTGTAGGAGAGGGCGTACGCGACTGTGCCCTTGCACTCGAACTGCTCCATAGCCTCCCCACTCAGTTTCACCCACTTGCCAGAGTCATTCTCAATCTGCAGGAGATAGTCATCACAAAGTTACGTGACCATCACAAACAGTCATGTGACTACCAATCAACAATCATGTGATAATCATGGAAGATCTGTGATAGCCATGTGAGAGTCATGTGAGAGTCATGTGATGGCAGCACTCACCTCCTCCACATAGCTGAAGGATTCCCCCGGTTTGATCAGACCGACAGCATTAGCCTGCCAGTGCATAGTAAGAAATCAGTTGTATGTAGTATGTAACACGCAGCACACACATCACAAGATCATAGAGACGAGGCTACATCACTGATGAGGGAGGATCAGGTGACCACCCTACACACCTGGAAGGAGGGCTCAGCTCGGATCCGGAGACCACCAGCAGTGAGCCCAGGGAAGATCTTCATCTTCAGCTTGAAGATGTTCGTCTCCTCTTGAGACTCTTGGGTAGCAAGGGTAGGCACACCCTCCCTCTCCTCCCCCTCCTCAGAGATCTCTGGTTCACACACGTAGAACTTCTGTTCATGTCCTGTATGATCATATTACATCATCATTACATCATCGTTACATTAACATCACAACATTATCAGAAGTAATTTGGTACAGGGATCACACTATTACTAGTACATTGTCACTGACCTGTGAACGCTCATTACACCACACAATCATCCAACCAGTCAGCCATTACATCACTACTACATGTCACCATTACACCACCGTACACCACCGTACACTACCATACATCATCATTACATCATCGTTACGTCATCATTACACCACATCAGCTGTCTGTGAAGTTGGTGGCCTAATTCACACTACAGAAGAGCTATTACCAACTGGGATCCCACAACATTCAATGCAGTTCTGGTAGGAGATATGGAGTTCAGTGGATGCTTTTACTTAACCTAATTAGTCTGCAGTTGCCATCAAAATTATGTCACCATTACATGACCATTACATCATCCAGTGTTCAAAGTGGGTCACCTGTCTCTCTGCCGTCAATGAAGACCTGGACGATGTAGTTCCCACTGGTGGATGGCACCCACGTGGCAACGTAGAAGCCATCCTTGTTGGACTTCAGGGGCATGTTCTCAGAGCTCCTGTGGGGGCGCAGCAGACACAATGCTGACAGTGCTTTGTGTGGAAGAATCAAAGTCAAGCGGAACTGCGGCTAATGTTGCAGTTGAGCAATACATCGAATTAGCACTAAGTTAGGTCTTGAGACGGTGCCAGCGGTATTTCACACAGTGCATGATCGAGTGCCTGCAGTACTTTATCTATATTCGTTCCATTCCTGAGAACTGTGCTCTGTGTGGCACTGTTGTCACCTCGGCAGTGTTCATAGGGTTTCTTTGGGGGGGGGCATTGCGGTACTGATGCGTGAGTCACTGCGGTACTGATGCGTGAGTCACTGCGGTACTGATGCGTGAGTCACTGCGGTACTGATGCGTGAGTCACTGCGGTACTGATGAGTGAGTCACTGCGGTACTGATGCGTGAGTCACTGCGGTACTGATGAGTGAGTCACTGCGGTACTGATGCGTGAGTCACTGCAGTACTGATGCGTGAGTCACTGCGGTACTGATGGGTGAGTC
Organism: Axinella damicornis; assembly: GCA_963931865.1. NCBI lineage: Eukaryota > Metazoa > Porifera > Demospongiae > Axinellida > Axinellidae > Axinella > Axinella damicornis. The sequence continues at coordinate 504,640 of OZ007506.1, read as the reverse complement.
ACTGTGGTACTGATGGGTGAGTCACTGCGGTACTGATGCGTGAGTCACTGCGGTACTGATGCGTGAGTCACTGCGGTACTGATGAGTGAGTCACTGCGGTACTGATGCGTGAGTCACTGCGGTACTGATGTGTGAGTCACTGCGGTACTGATGGGTGAGTCACTGCGGTACTGATGGGTGAGTCACTGCGGTACTGATGCGTGAGTCACTGCGGTACTGATGTGCATAGCACAGATTGTACATAGCTAGACTCATTTGCAGACCATGCAGAGTGGCGTGGGAATGAGGCTATATCTGTGAACTGCACCTTTTCACTTTTGGAGCAAACAGACGTAGCTCTTCAAAGGAGTAGTCAGAGTAAGGCTGCATTGGAATAAATAATTGCATGTGACAGTCACATGATCAAGAACCGCATGGACTAGTGCAGTCTAGCCACTAGCCCCTCTCCGCCCGGCTGGTCAAGCGGGCGCGCGGTTCGCCGCGCGCGGAGGGCGGAGAGGGTCTAGCAAACATTGCACTTGATTGCGTTTCAACTGACCAATCAGATCTCACTGAAGCGATTCGTTCCAATTTTATTCATGACTCTCGTGGTTGTAAACCGAGCCGTTCGCGTGCGATCAGCCCGGTGGAGAGCGTCTAATAGCCTACACTCGAGCTAAACTAGTCCAACCTGGATGCCTCCAAGCGTACAGAAGTCATCCTCAACTCCAGCTGGCACTTCACCGGTTCACAGGTACATGTAATTGGCATTCCAGAGAAACGTGATCAAGTGCAATGTTTGCTAGACCCTCTCCGCCCTCCGCGCGCCCGCTTGACCGGCCAGGCGGAGAGGGGCTAGCGGCTAGACTAGGACTAGTGGTGACATGACCTCCAGTGATGACTTAACAATTGTGGTCACATGATCTAGAACTGTCCCGATCACATGAATTATGACATTGTTGTCACATGACCCACCATCATCATGGTGATGGAGTTGTAGAGGTAGTTGCTGTTGAGTCGTGTGGCATTGTAGGTCCTTTTGAATGTGGGTCGTCTCACGCCCATCACTCCATCTACCATCTTGTCCCGGTGTGAGACCCTCTCTTCCCCCTCTCTCTTCCCCAGCCACACTGCCTTCACCTCAACCTGTCACCAGGAACAGAATAAGCATCCCTGAACTGTTGAACGTCAAACTCACAAACACTTTACACAGTCATTACCAAATACACTGCAGTGCAGGGCTGGGTGATACCTACTAAAGTTTGTTCGGCTTCTCATGAACTAGATGCGTTTGTACCCTCCTCCTCCTCTCCTCACCTTCATGCCCTCCACGAAGACTGGCTTCCCGTCCTGGTCCTTCGTGCACACTGTAAACTCTGCCGCAGTTCCCACCTGCACAGGGTCGGAGGGCGCCACAAGCTCCGACGCTTCTGGGTCCACTGCACGGTCCGGCTGGAGCCAGCTGAAAGAGGGGGAGAGAGAGAGAGGAGAGCCATTTGCATTTCGGTTTAAATACCTCAATATTCTCTTGCCATTGCAGTAAAGTTAACGTTAATCAGCTCACCGGGCCAGTCTTCCCCCTGCCGTCCCCGACTTGCTCTCAATGAAGTCCCTCAGGAACACCTGCTCAGAGCTGTCGCTGATGACGGGAATGTCCCCCCTGAGTATGTGGTGGATGGTGGGCGTTTCCACCATCAGGCCCCGCCCTAGCACCTGGCAGTGCTTGCCCAACACCTGGTACAGGGAGAGGATGACAGCTGGAATAAAGCTGGCTGAATTTGGAGACAGCTAATAGCCTTTATATTAAGGTTACGGGATACTCGTGCGCGCGCCGTCCGAAATGTATAGGGAAATGCATACTTAAGCTCGCTAACCAAAAATCTCGAGTACGAAGAGCGTGAGCAACTTGATTCTGGCGTTGGAGGTGCGCTGTCACAAGGTGCAGGGCATGACGGAAGCTTTTTTTGATAGCATAATCCTTGGCAAACTTATCTGCTGTCTCGCTCGAGAAAAGCCGTAAATACGGCTTTTTGGTGAACTGAACTGCTCGTTTTTGCACGGCTATACAGCGTATCCGTAAAAGCTTCCGCCATGCCCTGCATCTTGTGACAGCGCACCTCCACCGCCAGAATCAAGTTGCTCACGCTCTTCGTACTCGAGATTTTTTGGTTAGCGAGCTTAAGTATGCATTTCCCTATACATTTCGGACAGCGCGCGCACAAATATCCCGTAACCTTAACCCACAGAAGAGAGTCAACAATTGTCTATAGACTGAAATGTGATTCACACCAGTGTTATGAGAAAGAGTATTGATCAAGCACTGGCACAACTCTTGAGACTACCATAGCTATGTGCAAGAGTGCATAAATAGGTCCCAGGTCTGTGCACCCTTGTCATGTGGATGTGTATGTACGATGGTTGTGCTACATGACACACCTCCTGAGCAGCGGCTTGCACGATCCTCATGTCTGCCTTCTCCGTGTCTCCCGTGTTACCACTGACACTCAGTTCCTCTGTCAGCACAGGAGAGGGAGAGAGGGAGGTTAGCACAGGATGGGAGGGAGGGAGGTTAGCACAGGATGGGAGGAAGGGAGGTTAGCATGAGAGGGAGTGAGGTCAGCACTAGTCTCGGTCCCAGACCCAACCAACCCCAGCACGGATCGCTTTTAGCATCGCGCGCGTATTTCCGTGCGTTATACTGAAAGCGATACACGCGCTGGATAAACGGTCTGGGAACGAGACTAGGTCAGCACAGGATGGGAGGGAGTGAGGTTAGCATGGGAAGGAGGGAGTGAGGTAAGCATGGGAGGGAGGGAGGTTAGCATGAGAGGGATCGAGGTGAATACAGTGTGATTGAGATTAGTATGGAATGAGATTGAGGGTAGCATGGAATGGGACTGAGGCTAAATCGGACAGTAGCATTGAGGGCAAACAGGTGGGGATTGAGGTTGAAAACGAACTTCAAAGCAGAAGCAATGAAATTGAGGTATCATGGAACAGGTTAAAACACAACGCACTACATCATTAAATACGCACCAGCAAATGGCAGCACTGTGTCCTCCTTCAGCAGAGACGCTGCACACATGGCCCCCAGAGTGACCAGCTCCTTCTCCAGAAACAGCAGACACTGTAGAGGGGATGACATCACTATGATGGAATGGAGGATGACATCACTGTGATGTAATGGACAATGACATCACTGTAATGTAATGGAGGGTGACATCACTGTGATGTAATGGAGGGTGAAATCACTGTGCATGTGATGTGATGTCAAAAATAATAAAACGATGTGAAGGCATAACTGTGATGTAATGGCTGGGCCAGACATGGAAGCTGATCAGGACCAATAAACTGGCATACGAGCATCGTCAAGCATAGAGTTGTACACTGTCCACGTACTAACTTTTCCGTTTGTGTGAAAAGCATGACCTACCTCTGAATGGGTTGACCTACCTCTGAGGGGTCACTGGTCCACTCGTAGCCCACCACCTGGCACTTGAGACCAAAGTGGTTGTTGCTGTCCTTCTTCTCGTACTCTGTGTCAGTGTTTACCACAATGTGCACCTCATTCCCTGCAGAGGTCAGAGGTTAGGGTTCAAAGGTTAGGGTAAGTATTAACAAGTGAAGCAAGCCAAATAATATGTAACGCGAGTATAGAAGTCAAGCTAAATTATACGTATATACAAGCCCAGTATACCCTCTATAAGTATAAATCAAATGTGCAAGCCAATACACTAGCCAAGTATACAAGTAGAGTATACAAGCCAAGCGTACAAGTCGAGTATACAAACCAAACGTACAAGTCGAGTATACAAGTCCACTATACCCAATAGGTCTGAAATTGACAACAGCAACTTACCCGGTATCAACACCAGTCCAGGGGGGTACTCCAGGGCATATCGGTCCCAATCTGCGTGCAAGTCATCACACCCGACTCCCACAAGAGAAGAAGGGGGTGCGGCTTGCTTCCCAGGGGAAGGAGGGAGGAAGGAGCTCTTGCGAGGAACGAGCAGCTCCCCAAGCTTGTCCTCTCGCTGGGCAAACCCCGTGCGGGGGTCAAACTCTAGGCTCATCCATTGTACCTTCTCCACGAACTTCACCTGTGCGGAACAACAGCCACACTCAGACACTGAGATAATTTCAGGTCAGCTGCCTCCCCCCTACCTTATGGTGGATGACACCGGCTTGCTTGTAGGGGTGCTCAGTCTCTAAGGTGGCGTAGTGGAGGTGCCGTGCGTCACTGTACACCCAGGGTTCTCTGTCCCCCGGGGACGCCTGTCCCGCACACTCGGCCGCAACTGAGATCACAGGGAGGGTACGCTTCACGAGATCCAGCACCTCAACCGCATACTACCATGGCAACAAGAGGAACACACAATTATAGGAAGTATTGAAGTAAACAGAGACTCCCCCCCCCCCCCCCCCCCCCACATTCTCTCTTGGTAGATCCGGCCCTGGGAATGATACTAGGTTTGTCACCCACTGTTTACACGATGGGGAGAGTCACCTGTGGAACCCTGCACTACACCTATCAGCTATGACATATCCACCTTTGGCTGTCGGCAAGCGACGGGTCCGAGCTGTGCGAGCGTGGTGGGGAGCAGGGTGGAGAAGAGGAAGGACCCCCCGAGGAGGCCCAGCAAGGGCGGGGAGAGCTCCTCCTGAAGGATGCGCTCCAGGAATCCCATGGTCACCTCCAGGAGGGTGGTCGCCAGGTGCACGCTCAGCTGGACCACGTTCTGAGGACCGGGTACGGCCGACCTGGCGGGGGAAAGTGCATGCTAGTTAGGAAATGTCACCACCAGGGAGCAATATATTCCTGGGATGGGCGCTTACGGAGCATAGAGAAACTTGGCAATAGGCCCAGTGTGGGGGTCGGACTCTACGAGGCCCGTCTCCAGGAGAGTGAAGGTCACACCCCCTGGGCCAGACAAGGACGTCTTTCCCGCCACCCCAACGTCATAGACAGAGCCAGTGAGTTCCACGTGTACAGAATACACCACCTCCGGCTGCAGGTGAGAGCAACAACGGAATGTGCAAAACTATAAAAATGCAATGCCTGGCATTTATATGGTCTGCAAAGGTCATGAAGAGTGTGTCAGGTGATTTGGGTGAGGTCACATGTACAAACCTCCAGTTTCACTGCCTCTTTGAACTGGAGATTGACGAAGCTTTCTCCGTAGTAGTCGCTATGTGAGAAGGAGCCTTTGGTGGTGGACAGGGGTTCGTCACCCTACACGTGCAGGGTCAGAGAGCACAACAGTCAATAGCATCACCAGGTGCACCTCCAATCACATGCTGGTCACAAGACTAGCATAGCTGGTCACATGACCAGCATGTGACAGTATTGTTACCACAGTGCAATCAGCATGTGATGGGAACGGAAGTACAATGATAGTGATACCGTTGCCATGGCAGGGACGAACGGTCACGTGACTGACCCTCACCTTGGTCAGTGACATCTTGTACTGGTATGAGGTGTCGGTGCCGCCATAGGCAGTGACTCCGTGCAGCATGATGGGCTTGTTCACAGAGAACACCACGGACTTCACACTCAGAGAAGGGTAGCCACACTCCTTGGATGAGAAGCGAACGCTGCTTTCAAACACTTTCTCTTTCCTCTCGGTCTTGGTGATGGGGAGTCCGGAGAGGACTGCTGACTCCGGGTACGCAATGCAAAGTGCCAGTTCATTGATACGTGACAGGAGCAGCTGGCCTGCCTTGGACACCACCGGGGACACCTCGATCTGGAGGGGGAAATCATTAACCACAAATCACGAATCAGTGTACAGCTTGCATCCCAACCGAGGACACCAGTGTATCAGTCTCGGCAGCTGTCGATGTACATACTGTACTGTTGTGCCACAAAGGTAAACTCAGGACTTCACCTGGGGTTGCCTGGATACCAGGGCACTGTGAATCGGTGCCGTCACTACCGCGAGAAGCTTTGAAGCCACAGCATTGAATCCCAGTAGCTCCCCTTCATCGTCCTCCTCCTGAGAATGAGGGAGAGGGAAGAGGAGGGAAGGAAAGGGTGGGGGGGGGGGGGGGGGGGGGGGGGGGAAGAAGGGGAGGGGAAGGAGAGGGGAAGGAGATGGAGGAGGGGCAGTAGGGCTGTTATTCTCGGGACAAGAGCTGTGTGAAGGTGAGTCAGACGTACCAGCGTCTTCATTTGCAAGTATTCTGAGAGAACTGGGAACCGTTGGTCTGGCTCCGAATTGTAGATAGCTGCATCAAACAGAGGTGATCAAACAGAGGTGATCGAACATTAATGCATTCAGTGGCTATCATGACCACCTCTATGATGTCATATATGACTGTTATGTCATCGTCATGTGATCATAATCTCCCCACCTGCATTGATGCTGATACCCGTATCATAGCCGAGGCCGATGTAGCTGACAGTGGGCTGCGCAAGGGCCTCGAGAATGGCAGAGAGAAGGTTCTCCATTGGTATACCAGTTACCACATCATGCTGGGGACGGAGAGAGGGAGGAGGGAGGGAAGGAGGAGGGAGGGAGGATGGAGGGAGGGGGGGTGGGAAGGAGGGAGGAGGAAGGGAGGAGGAGGGAGGGAGGGGAGGAGGGAGAGGGAGGAAGGGAACAGGGAGGGAGAGAGGGAGGAGGAGAGAGGGAGGAGGAGAGAGGGAGGAGGAGGGAGGGAGGGAACCAGTGAGGAGAGGGAATCAGGGAAGGTCCCAGCATCAGCTGTCCTCACAGGGTCCAGGTACTGCAGCTGCTGACAAAGAGCAAACCACTTCAGGGGAATGGAAGGGTAGAAGGCATTGAAACACATCCTGAAGGCATTGCAGCAGGCGTCAAGGACGAGCGCCAGCGGTGAGTGCTTGTCCTCGGTAACAACCATCCCCCGGTAAGAGAGAATGAGCCTCAGGAGAGTGCGTGCCTCAAACACGGCTGCTGCCAGCTCGGGGCAGTCAAGATCAGGTTTTCGGATCTTGGCCTTCTCTGGGTAGGCCTCCAGGATGTAGGTCTTGAGCAGACCCAGAGCTGCCTTGGCCACAAACGCTAGGTGCTGCGGGTCTTGTGTGAGGGACCCGACATCCGGAGGAGCAGGCCGGGCCAGCTGCGACCAGGACCAGTCCAGAAGACGCAGGACTGCGTTCAAACCATCCTGGGGCAAGATGAAAACAACGTTCATAAACACAAACAGTAAACAAGCAAACAACAAGTGAAACAAGTAGCAAACAACAACATACAGGTGAGACGGTGCAGGAGAAGTCCCTATCGAGCAACTGTATCTGCACTCCATCTTCCTGCTCGATCTCCGGGATCTTGTAGAGCAACTCTGGGAGCTGGCCCGACCCTACATCCGTCCCGTTGTTAGATCGCTTCGATGACTTGATCTTGAATACAACTCTGTGGATAACACCAATCAATATCAATCCAATGATCAATCCATGCTGTAATAGCCATTCTCATAATAGCATCAAGTAACATATTCAGCGAATCAACTAACTCACTTATCAGGCCCCTGCACTTCACTCTGACCCGAGGACCCAGCGTCCGAGCTTGCTCCAGAGGGGGAGCTCACTGCTGCATAGGCCACATACCAGTGGTCGGCCACCAGCAGGACGGGCTTGTCAAACATCACCCGATACGTCTGCTGCCTCTCACAAGAGTATCCCACCTCACTCTGGCTAGCCAGGAGAGTTCCCTCTGGCTCACTGTCTCCCCCTGACTCTCCCAAGTCAAACACCTACCAGGGGATCATGTGATGTCATGTGATGCCTTGTGATCTCATGTCACCTCCCAAAATGTACATGTTCCTGACCTTGATCTCAGCGTTGTATGTTCCTCGCCCGCCGTACAGCCCGAACCCTCCAAGGAGGATGTCCGTATCGGAGGTGAAGCGGATGGCTTCCACAGAGGAGGCGGAGTATCCCCACCCACCACCGTGGGCTGTGAGGGGAAGAGGGGAACAGTGACCAACATAATGAGTTCCACTCACAGCCATTTGCACCAGGACACGGATCGAGTCCTACACACAGCTGTTAATCAGCTTGTTAGATGGAATGGTAGCACGCTAGGGTCATGTCCCTTTCTGCATACAGTCATGAAAACACGAAAACAGCACACACTACGGCCCTTCAACATTAGCTTACATGATCCGCTGTTCAAGCAATTCATCCATGAACATGCACACTCAACAATCACTCTTGTCCAAATGATTCATCCTCACGGACCTCCCCCTACACTCAGTATGCCACCACCGGACTTTGCAAGTGCCCTCACACGCATGAAGGTGTTACCATGACGATGCTGACTAGAGTACAAAACTAAATTATTATACTGCTGCAATCCAGCGTCTTACCGTTGAATCTGACGATACAGTTGAACTCTTCTTTGTCATACTTCCGCATGCGGCTTCCAGCAAGGGCCTCTATGGTTAGAGGTGGGCAGGTGGCCAGCGTGCTCAAACATGAGAGGAGGTTGAGAGCCATGTGTGAGCGGCTGGTTTGCGCCTCCTTTGAGCGAGGCAGGCAGATGGAGGTACTCAGGATTGTCCCAGAAGAGTCTGGAAGGGGAGATTATTCATACCTCATTGATTGACTACGATTTACAATGTCAAATGAACCATCCCTAATGTGACATGACATACCATCAGTGTCACATGACCTACCATCAGTGTCACATGACCTACCATCAGTGTCACATGACCTACCATCAGAGTCACATGACCCACCTTCAATGTCAGCAGCAATGGGGTTGAAGCAGGCCACCTTCCCTGAGTGGGGGGAGAAGCTCCAGAGGACGTTGTACTCTGGGTCCACACACACCCCACAGCCTAGCAGGCTCTGCTGGTCTTCACCATCAAACCTAGGGGGTCAACAAGTGCCATGACATTTACCACACGTGTGTGTATGTGGGGAATGCTCTGAGACTGAGGCAGCTGCTCACTTCCGTGCTTTCAGCTCTTCCCTGTCAATCACGATGATGGGAGATTTAGCAACACCCTCTCTTGCGGGAGCAACGAGCCCTGAGGAAGCATTGAGAGGATACACTCACCCAGACACACCTCTTCTGTTCCGTGTGCCAAAATTGGTACATTTTGGAAACCGTTTTCTAGACATACCAATTTGGGGAAAATGAACCAAAAATGGCACAAAAGGAACTCACTGTTCTATAGGTAAACTGGATCCATGATTTTCCAAAAATGGGATTGAAACACAATTGGCACAAAATTCTATTGGCACTATCGACTCAAGTGCTGTTTCCACCAATTCTGGGAAAAAACCTAGCTTTCTAAAATGTGACAATTTTGTCACACATACATGTCCTTCAGTTCTACACTGACTAGCACACATTTATGAACCGGAGCAGCTGCTCTATTCCTCACCAATGGCCTGGGGGCTGGCGAACACTTTGCACCTACTGAGAGCAGACTCTGACACCAGCGACTCATCAACGGCAATGAAGGTCTGGTTCCCACTAGCCCCAACCCACGTCGCCTTGCATTCCTCCCCCAGCGTGGGGACAGGGCGGGGCACCATGTACCAAGTGTCGTCCTCCTCCTCGCCCTTCTTGCGGCCTAGCTGTCCCTCCTGGTGGCGGCCAAAAGTGAAGACTTCCCCCGACTGCAGCAGAACGACCGTGTGGTTGTCGCCGCATGCCAGTTGGGTAGCGGGGGAGGGGAGAGGGACGATCACTGGCTGGCCACTGTATGGAGAGATGAGGTAAGCACGTACACAGCAGTCCTGGTAGGTTCAACTGGCACACCGTTTTCTACCAATCACGGCCACGCTGATCACAACGGCACAATACCAAGCTTCACATCCCATCCAAATGCATGGATACAACATGTTTTTCATTGGACAATGGATATACGGAGTAGCCAGCTAAGTACAATGCTAGGTATCTTGGGCTAGGAATGAGATACAAAGCTGGGATTTGCACCATTGTGATCAGCATGAAAAGAACATTTAATTTATGTCCTAAAAGTGAATTTTGATATCGGTCACATTTTTTTCCAAAAATCGCACTCGACCAAAGGCTATAACCCATGGTTTTTCATGATTTTGGGTCAAAATTCAACCAACAGCGAAATAAACATCATTGGAATACTCCGTTCATGCTGATCACAATGGTGCAAATCCCAGCTTCGTATCTCATTCCTAGCCCAAGATACCTAGCATAGTACTTAGTTCAAACATTAATTTTGGCCTAATTTTCACCATTGCGATCAGCATGAATGGAACATGCTAATAATGTCAATCTCACTGTAGGTTGATGACGAAAATGTGACTGGCCCATTTTAAGAAAGTTTTTTTGTTGACCTAGCCTCGTTCCCAGGGTTAGGGCTAGGGTCAGGGTTAGGGTTAGTGGGAACGAGGCTAGTGCTGACCATAATGGTACAATCCCAAGCTGTCACTTATAGGCCCACAAAGGATTCAATTCACAGGCATAGAGGGACAGTGCAGCTACCCCAGTCCCCAGCCCCGAGGGAACATGGCAGCTGTCAGCACACCTGACTTTGTTGTTTCCCTGTCCCAGCTGCCCATGGCTGTTGTTCCCAAACACGTACACCTCACCAGAGTGGAGGAGAACAGCTGCACGGAGAGACACAGAAGAGGTTGATAAGCACTAACTGTGCACTGAGAATGCATAGTGACTGCACCCCTTCATTGGTATACGGCGGCCGTGTACAGGGGTCAAGGTGCACAGTCGCAGCTGTGGCTGTGGACACCATGGTGTGGTGCTTATAGGAGTCATCCTCCCGAATTCATCACAGGATCTCTCACCTGTGTGGAAGGTTCCACAGTCAATGTGCATGGCTGTCATGTCATCAGGGAGAGGGACCACGGCTGGCTTCTTTGTAGAGAGTTCTGGTTCAGGGTGCTGCCCTCCTCTGAAGGCTCCTTCTCAACACTGGGCTCTCCTGCAGTGGTGTGGGAGGGAGGAGGGAGGGAGTGAGGGAGGGAGGGGAGGGAGGGAGGGGGAGGAGGGAGGGAGGGAGGGAGGGAGGGAGGGAGGAGGGAGGAGGGAGGGGGAGGGAGGGGAGGGGAGGGAGGGAGGGGAGGGAGGTGAACGGTTGAACGGAGGTGAACGGTTGAAGGAGGTCGGAGTTTGCTGACATGTTTGTGCAGGTGTCTGGGTCGGAACGACCGGTAGGAAGGGACTTGTTTCCCCACTGGCAGAGAGACCCAGCCGTGAGGATGATCTAGGAGGGTTCAGGTCACCTGGCCAGAGGGGTGCTAGGAAGCCGGCCACAAGGTGTGGGGCTCCAGCTAGGCCAGGAGACGCATATTCCCTCCAGCACTCACTACCATACGTAACTGCATCTGAGGGGCTGCTAGCTGAGTTACCTACCACACAGGATACGCTTCCTCAATCACTGCAAGCCATCAGCTGCATATCTTCCCTTCAATATTCAAACTGTGCTCATGTCACCTAGATCCCACTGAATCTAAGGATGCTGCGGTGCACACTCCCATTGGCCCACCACTGCCCCTCACTACGACAGTCCAGTACCCACTCACCCCTTGGCCACCACTGCCCTCACTACGCAGTCCAGTACCAACTCACCCCCAAAGAGCAGCTGCAGACCCATCTCTCCTTTCTCTTCCTTCTTCTCCGACTTAATCTTTCGTTTCTCTCTCTTGCTGTGCAGCCGGTCTCGGATCTGACGGATTCGTTCATACTCTTCTCCAATGGGCATCTCATCAAAGACAAGCCCTCCTCCCCAGCGGTCCTTCTCCCCTGCACACACACTCGGCAACATCCACATTCGGAGCAGCCAGAGTCACCACTGCCACACCCACATTCCCTGTGAGTACAGGAACGAGGGGGGGGGCAGGGGGGATTGGAGGTGATGTAAGAGCTTCGCCTTCCAGTATTCTCCTTCAACCACTTCCTCTCCTTCCCCACTCACCCGCCAGGCTCCCTCCCCTCCCCTCCCCTCCCCACTCACCCACCAGGCTCCCTCCCAGACAGTCCCTCCTTCTCCACTCACCCGCCAGGCTCCCTCCCCTCCCTTCCCCTCCCCTCCCCACTCACCCCACCAGGCTCCCTCCAAGACGGTCCCTCCCCTCCCCACTCACCCGCCAGGCTCCCTCCTCTCCCCTCCCCTTCCCACTCACCCACAGGCTCCCTCCCCTCCACTCACCCACCAGGCTCCCTCTGGACAGTCCCTCCCCTCCCCACTCACCCACCAGGCTCCCTCCTGGGCAGCCCTTCCCCTCCCCACTCACCCCCCAGGCTCCCTCCCGGCAGCCCCTCCCCACTCACCCGCCAGGCTCCCTCCCGGCAGCCCCTCCCCTCCCCACTCACCCACCAGGCTCCCTCCTGGGCAGCCCTCCCCTCCCCACTCACCCCCCAGGCTCCCTCCAGGCAGCCCTCCCCTCCCCACTCACCCGCCAGGCTCCCTCCCGGGCAGCCCCTCCCCTCCCACTCACCCACCAGGCTCCCTCCTGGGCAGCCCTCCCCTCCCAACTCACCCCCCAGGCTCCCTCCCGGGCAGCCCTCCCCTCCCCACTCACCCGCCAGGCTCCCTCCCGGGCAGCCCCTCCCCTCCCCACTCACCCGCCAGGCTCCCTCCCAGGCAGCCCCTCCCCTCCCCACTCACCCGCCAGGCTCCCTCCCGGGCAGCCCCTCATTGCAGCACCCCGGGCCGTAGCCAGTACAGTAGCCACAGAACTTGCAGACCATGCAGACTTTGTGGCCCCACCTGTGGTCCCCCACAGCACACATCGCCATCTCGTCATCGCTGCCTGCTCTCCTCCTCCTGCTCTTCCACTACTGCTGTGTGTGTGTGTGTGTGTATGTGTGTGTGTGTGTGTGTGTGTGTGTGTGTGCGCGCGCGTACTGATAAAAGGTTGACAGCAATAATTTGAGGGCTTTTGGAGATGTGTGCTTATTTCTATTGTATAGCAGATGCCTCCTTCCCCCCCCCCCCCCCCCTCCCCCCTCCCCCCCTCCTCCTCCCTCCTCATCCCCTCTCTCCCTCTCCCCCCCCCCCCCCCCCCCCCCCCACACACACACACACACCCACACACCAACCACAGCTCACCGTTCTCCTCCTTAGAAGGGACATAGTTTCGTCCACACTGGCCACAGCTGTTGCTGCCGAAGGTGAAGATGGTGCCGTGCTGTGTAAGGACAACGGTGTGGGCCTTCCCCATCGCCACCTGGCTTGCAGGCACCCCTAGCATGCTCGTAACAACTGCTGAGGGACAGGGAGGGAGGGATGGAGGAGAAAAAAGGAGGAGGGAGGGAGGGATGGAGGAGAAAAAAGGAGGGAGGGAGGGAGAGTGGAGGGAGGGAGGGGAAAAGAGGAGAGAGGGAGGGAGAGGGGAGGAGGGAGCAGAAGAAAGGAGGAGGGAGGGAGAGGGGAGGGAAGAAAGGAGAGAGGGAGGGAGAGGGGAGGGAGGGAGGGAAGAGAGGAGAGAGGGAGGGAGAGGGGAGGGAGGGAGGGGAAGAGAGGAGAGAGGGAGGGAGAGGGGAGGAGGGAGAGGGG